>JAPSGF010000030.1:1428342-1581944 GCA_035772895.1 Perdix hodgsoniae | reverse complement strand
GAAAAGAAAAGAAAAGAAAAGAAAAGAAAAGAAAAGAAAAGAAAAGAGAAGAGAAAAGAGAAAAGAAAAGAGAAAAGAAAAAGCAACCTTTGCCTAAATTACTTCACTTGTCTGACAGCTGATTTCCATTAAGGGTCTGTATGGATCATACCAGCAATCTTGATAAACCTCTGATAAGGTGTCCAGATGTCCTGGTTTTGCCAGTTTCTAATTAGCAGTCCTGGGGTCCTGTCATTTTAAGTTAGTGTTTGGTGCCCAGGGCCATAAAGTGAAAAGTTCTCTGCATCTGATGTCAATTCTTCAAAGAAGGACCCCCTCCTTGCCATTGGATATTGAGTCCTGGTTGTAGCAACTGTAAATTTGATCAGCCTAACAAAAATTACAGTCAAGCCTGGAAACAATATTCCCATGTGCGTGTCCTATTCTTCCTCCACAGCTCACCTGCAGCACAGACAGGCATGCACCAAGGCGCTTACGGAGAGACAGAGCTTCTTGTATCTCATGGTACGTTTGCACAGGCAAGTACAAGGGAAGCTGGAAACAAGTGTGGGTAAGGAGATAAACATGGGGCTCTCCTTAAGCCTGGTGGCTGCAGGGCGTCCAAATGACCCAGCTCTGAATTGAGGCTCAAGGATGTCATTTTCTAGTCTAGAACAAGAAGCTCAGGCCATCTGCAAGGGCCTCAGGCTTTAGGGAGGCTTGGAGTCTGCATCTAGGTGCAACAACACGTCTTTTACACAACATGTGTAACAAGAAAAGGAGAGATGAAGCTAGAGAATACTCCTGCCTGAGCAGAAAACCTCTTCAGCTATTTGCATTGATAGAAGCTGCTAGCTGATTTTCTGACCCCACTTGAGCACAGCTTCAGCAGCGATGCATTTCGTAGAGGCAGTTTTACCTGCACACTGCTATGAACATACTGTGGGGACAAAAACCTCTCTGCCGTTTTCTTACTGAAAGGCAGCCACTGGGAGGAGATAGAGGTTGAATATTTAAAGCTGAAAACCTGATGGGAGGGAAGAACAACTAAAAGAAGTGCAGATGGAGTTAACCTCATTAGTCCTTCAGCAACGCAAGCTACAGCATTTTGCTCCCTGCGAAAGTCATTCTGTTATGGCAAGCAGTAAGAAGCAGCACTAACCACTTCCCAGCCCACAGAGATGTCAAGATGACACCCCTTAAAAAGTGCAGCCATTCAAATTTAGAAGTCTAAGCATACTAGATCCAGTTTAAAAGCTCAAACAAAATGCACAGGTCATTTGCCATCTTCCCATCAAGTACTGGGAAAAGGAATTATGTGTGAGGCAAATTCAGCCAGACCCCGCTTTGCTGTAAATGCCTTGAAATCCATTAAAACCCTCAGCCTTTTCTTCCATAGCTACAGAGGATAACATTTCAAGAACAAGTCAACAATGAGTTACTGGGATGGAAGAAAACTTACATGTTGCCACAGTGATTAAAACTGAGATTTTAGCTTAAGACATTGAGGTTTCTCATGGTTTCTCTAATAAGAGAGGTAGTGAAATAGTAGATAAAACAATTTTCATGATGCACAAACACTCCTGCCTTTGTGTCTTCATTTGCTGATCCTCTTAATGCTTTTTGGTTTTACCTCTTTTCTCCTCTCGTATATGCACATCAGACTTGCAAATTATGGGGTTGTAAAAGCCTTCAGAAGGGAAAAAAACAGCTACAGCATTCAAAAAATACCATCCCTGGCATTCCTTTCTCATCCGTATTTAGGAGGAGAGCACTTACTGACAGTCCCTTTCACTTGTGCTGTGTGACCTCAGCAATCTGCCAATGTGGCTCTGCTGTCACCTTCTCCACCGTCTTTCCACGTCTTTCATGGCCACAGAAGAAAAGAGGAGATGTCAAGAGAATGTAGCACCCTCTACTGAGATTACCCAAGACCAACCAAGAAGAGACTTTCTGGCCAAGGGTATTGAACTGTCATGGCAAGAAGTGAAGGTGAGTGTTGGTGTCTTGCAGGCTTGGCCACTGTCGAAAGCAGGGACACAGTGGTAGATAAAGACAGGCACAGCTCAGGGCTTTGGTATGCTTCCCCAGCAGACTGGAAGTGTCTCTGTTTAGTTTCAGTAAGAACTCATCCAGTTGATCCACAGAGGAGAGCCTTCAGTATAAGCTGCAACTTGCCAGGAAAGATAGCTGCTCATGTGAAATCTCAGAAGGAAAATGAGGAGCCCCATTTGTCAGAGTTATAAACTGATAAAGTTGGAACCTTGCCTCTCAAATAATATTAATGGTAAATAAAACACAGGTTTTCAACGAGCAGGCAAGCTAAGCAAAAAATACAATTAAAGTCAATTTGCTGAATGTCAGTCCCATCACTGGCTCTATGAAAAGTGTTGATGCAGGAAGCAGAAAGCCACTCTTCATAGAGATGCAGTTTTTCACTCAGTGCCCATTAGACTGCATTATATTGCCTGCATGCAATGAAGGGACTTTAGTGAGCAATTTCCACTCGTGCTTCTTCTGCCCCATATCATGCTTGCTGCAAGATTTGCATTCTTTTTCTTCTGTAAGTGCAGTGAACTATGGTAGTTCAGACCACAAAAGACTATTGTTGGCTGTGTAAGAAGAAGAAGGATTTATAGGCTGTGCCTTTTTTTCTTTCAACAGATAAATGCTAACACCAAAATTATGGCACAAGCTCTTAAAGTCTGATAATTGAAAACAAAGGTTATTCCCTATGGACAAAAGTACTGAGGTCTGCAGTATGTCCTTCAAATTGAAACCGACTGTATAATGAGTCGGCTGTATAATGAGTATAATGACTGTATAACTCCCAAATAATGAGGATACAAATTAGCTATATGTGATCATCCGCTTCTGTTTATCCAGAGCATGTTCTCTTCTTGTGGTTTTTGCATACCTTGCATTCACAGTGTGAATGAGCCACACACAGCTAGTGTTTACCATCCAGTATTTCACTGGGGGAAGATGGCAATTAACGTTTTGGCTTAAATTCAAGAAAATCTCCCTCCTTTCCATGACCCAGTGCCTGACTTGCCTCTTAGAATGACAGCCAAGACCACATACCTTAGAGCAAAACTAGAAGAAGCTTCTATAAAAGTACATCACTTCTATCCAGAAAATATAACACCCACTGAAGCGGAGCTCCAAAAACTCATTAATGCAGTGCCGGAAAAAAATAAATCATGGAAAGACAAAAAGAGTTTACCATGTGAACTAAGTCCTTTTGATGTACAAATTAGCCTACACATCAAATAAGCCCTTGAGAAAATGTCCTGTCACTCCTCAGTGACATGTGAAGTAGAATTTTTCTGGCCATTCCTGAAAACATAATTTGTAATTTTAACAAAATCCTAAGGACCAGCCTAGTCCCTGGAGAGGCTTACTTTGATATGCTTTTGACTTTGGGTAAATAGAAATTGAGTTGCTCTACGGTCCATTAGTATTTTTACATCAGCCCCTTTATGGAAAGAGGGAACAGGGAATTACTGAGAAAAACTAAACAAAAATTAAGAAGCACCAACAAGACTTGCAGAACTCAGGAACATCTGAATTTGGATTGGGTTACACTCGGGTGGGAAGATTCTTGTTGATTTTTGTCTGGGCTGATCCCTTCCCAGCACCTCCAGCCCGCAGTACAACATGGCAGCACACCAGCACAGCCCAATGCCTTGGCACAGATTTCCACCGCTGGCAGCTGAACATTTGGCCAAGGTCAAAGGGAAGAATGGCAGTGGTGGTCTAGACCCACTCTCCAGAGAAGCTTCAGCCACGTCATTTGCACACACACAGGCAGGCACGCACAGCCTGAATACACTGCAGTGTCTGGTACAGTTGGAGGTCAGGGTTTTAGTGATGACAGGGAAACCACGTGGATGAGGTTCTTGCCCAAGCAGCCAGAGCTGCACAGCAAAGCACAGCGGGAAAGCTGCTTCCACTGAGCAGTGGGCAGCGAAAGCCCTCCCATCCACCCACTCTTCTGGCTGCTCCAACTCCTTCCCAAGAAGTCTTTCCTGGGAAAACATGCTTAACACACTCATACGTATGCATGCAAGTGCTCCACAAATCCTGCCTGCTAACAGCAAAAGAAACTTGGCTGGTCTGCAAAGCCAACAGGAGCAGCTCCTGCAGAAGCACTTGTCCCACCACTGAGGGACTCCATCCTCAGCTCGTGCTCTTAGCAAACCCTCGCCCCCTTCTTTCCCACCCCTTCCTCTCCCAGCTCCTCCATATTATAGTGTTTTTTTTCACTGACCCTTTTCTTTAAATATTCAGGGGTCTTTCTGACTCCTCTCATGAGCTCAGCCAGCTCGGTCTCTTTATGAACTACTGGACCTTGGAAATGCTCCAGCATCACAGCGTTAAGAAAGACATTTTCTATTCAGCAGCGCTGACTCCATCACATAAGTCTCTGTGGAGTAGGTCAGAAGGCAAAGCCTGCAGAGTGTAATAATATTTGTACTGCTGTCTAATCCTAGAGGGAAATTCGTAGGAGGAAAGATGTAGAGGGAAGTAGAACCAGCTAAGAGAATGCCAAGTGCCTCCAAACCACAGGGCTCTTCGATAAAAAATGGAACAAAGAGAGACAGCTTCAACAATATCCACAGTGTTTCTTAATCTAATAATATTTTTACTCTAAGTTTTGTCATCATAAGAAATGCCCCTCACAGGCTTTTGTTGTCTTTTCCTTTTCCATAGGTAAAGTCACTCACCTGGTTAAACAGAAAGCTGCTAGTAAAACAGTCCAAATATACTGCAGATGCACAAAGATATCTTGAGAAAAGACTGTTAGAGACAGAAAATCTGGTTTTTTTTTCGTTTTTTTTTTTTCCCCATAGTTCTCCCCATTTCTTCCTGTGATGCAAACACCTCTTTTTGAAATGTTCCTGTCTTCTCTTGGACTGGGGCATGGTTGTCATTCTTCAGGCTTGAAATATGGTGTCCAGAAAGAATTTAAACTTACTTTTCTGAGAGACAAAGCACTACAATGGAGAGCTTTTCCTTGCTCTGTGGAAGAAACTTTACTCTTTCCAACACTCAGTGAGGCTGCTAAATAATGTATGTCACTTACATATTAGAAATATCTCAGTTGACAAACAGTGCCTATTGAAAGTTTCATGTAGAGAAATGATCCTCAATCTTCAACAACACCTCTGCTACTACCTGTGGTTTTCTATCCCTCCATAACAAAATTACAAAGAAAAGCCTTCTTAATTCCCTCAGGAAGGGCAAAAGTATCGTTTCTAAGTAACTGAGATCCTGAATTAAAACTGTCAGTTTAATTAGGTTGGTTTTAAAAAAAAGAAACCTGCATAGTATAAAACAGTCCGTCTTGTGAGAAATTTCTGTAAAAATGTTTGCAGCAAGGTATTAAGAGCTAGTACAACCTCAGTAAGAGAATCAATAAACGTGCCTGGTCATGACTGCTATCCTTGTATTAGCCTTCATTGGAAGCAGTGAAATGCTGAGAATAAATCAATTTTTAATTAATGCTACTGGTTTCTTGAAATACTCACATAGGTAATCTACTTTTCATTGACACTTCCTAATTCTTTTTTTTCCTCTGCAGATTTTTTTTTTCTATCAGTTGATCTGAATAAGCCTTTTCTGTCTAGAAAAGTTACCTTTCTTTATTCACATTACCTGTTTAAAGTTTCCCCTTTTGACTGATTTTGGTGAAGTGAAATACCTTGGTGTCAGCTTAGCTGCCCAGAAGCCTGCAGTCTGAGATGCCACCGATCATCCACTTGGCTTCCTGCTGCTGGAGGGCTTAAGAACACATTGGAGCTGTGTCATCATTGCATAAATTCTCTAATCTACTCAGTAAGGTCCAAACAATCTGGGGGAGGTCACAAATCCCAAACTACTGAAAACAGCTCCCCAACAAAGTGCAACACTGTTCAAGAAAGGACTGCCTTGGCATAGTTGGACATCTGTCAGAATTTGAGGATAAAGTGACCTAAATTACTAAAAATTGTATATTTAATCTCCAAATTTATAAAAAACAAGTATTACAGTTGAGATACTTTTCGGTTATTTGTTCAACCCACACAGCACTGTGGGATAAGACAAAGGGTCAGTTTTCAAGATGAACACTGAAAATTTCCTGCAGAATGACAGGAATCATGAAAGTAATCTTTTGGAGAACAGCTTAATCTCCTCCAGAGAAGAAAACTTTATTTCTGAAATAAGAAAATGTCAAAAATCATTTTTTCCATCTCAGAAAAGGTACCAAAAATATGAACAGTGTGAGGGGTAAGAATATGCAAAAGAAAGTGGAAGGAAAAGTGCCACAATCTCCTAAAAAAAAAAAGGGGTGCAAGGGCAGACTTTTCATCTGCCCATTGAGGTTGAAATGCTGTGTAAGTTGATCTGGAAGTCTAACGCTTCTGAAGATATGAGATACCAAGCTTGATGTTCCAGTAGGATGCCACATGGGAAAAGAACTTGCTTGGTCTGAAGCTAATATGTAAAATAGAGCTGTGGTTGAAGAGAGATTAAAGTTTTCTCAGGGACAGAACTGAAAAGTTACCACGTCCTAAAAGAAATAAAACTTGTAACTAATTCATTTGCTTACTTTTTTCAAATGAATCAATGAAAACTAGATACAAACTTTCCACTCCTGAGAGTTGTGTGAAAGTTTGGATTCCAAGAGGAATATATAAGGAAAAATAACAGTAGAAATAATTCTCCATGAGAGATGGAGATCAGGATGCTCCATCTTATCATCTATAAAATTACTTACAAATGTTGGTGCGTTTTTTCTCAGTCATATATTCTCCTTTTCTTGGTCATGGCAGATTGTGTTGATAAGAGACGTACTGCCCCATCTCAACAGATGGAGCTGGAAAGCTTTCTACCACTTGAAACGAAATCAGAATAGTAGGTGTAAAACTCGTGGCGGACAGAAAAAAAGAAAATCTGCTTATGGCTAGACATATTTCCAAGGTAGATATGATGCCTGTCCTACTGTTGGGTTTGTTTCTCAGCAGCATTCATGCTTTACAGGATTTCTCTTCCCTTTTGAGTACTGGAAGACTTTAAGTTCACGCTGGGAGAAAATCGACCACTGAGACCTACTTCTGCCCTGGCCAGATCTTCACGAACAAGAGGACACATCTGCTGCTCTTTGCAAGCCACAGGAGGAGGTTGCTCTCTGATGCTTCCTTGACGTGGACTAGGAAAGCCTATTGAAAGCACTGTTTTTGAAGTAGTTTTCCACACAGCTCACAGGACTTCAGCCAAAATAGCATGCAGAATATGTCAGAAAATACAGGTGGATACGTGGAGGATTAGGGAAGCTGCTACAGTGCTGGACCTTGAGTAAGAGTCACAGCACTGCCCTCCCATTCTGCCTTGGATGAGCCAAACTGTAAGGGCTGCATTAAGAATACACAGAAAATTCCAGCTACAGTTTTGGCCTGGTTCCAGGCAAGATGAATGAGACCATAATTATTGGAACATTTCTGCAATACTTACAGGATTCAGGCGCATATTTATATCACAAGTCAACAAAGTCTATTTAACTGATGATAATGTTCTTAACTTTCATGACGTTCTAATTAAATGTTAGAAGACCTGATGGATGTATACAGCTTCAGTTTTCAAAGATGCTCAGTTTCTCACAGAAGAATTTCCCATAAATCTAGAAAAAGCACAAAAGGAACAACAGGCAAGAGGAAAAGTCATCTCTGAGTGAGGAATTACAAAACGCAGTAATCAAAGACAGCATGGGATGATTTAACAAGGCTTTCAAATGTGATAGAGTACCTACACTTTGGAAAGCTCTAGCTACTTCTAAGGACCTGGTAGAACACTGCATACAGGCTAAAACATTTCTTCTAAGAATACGTTTGCTTTCTGTAGGTCTGCGGAAGCTCTTCCCTTTGAGAGTGCTGAATCTCATGAGAGCCTGTGGTATTTACCAGCTCTACAATGGGATGCCAAGCAGTTGCTCTTTGCTGAGTCACTTCAGAGGGCTGCACAGGAGCACTCTGCTCTGCTCTGCTGATTTCTGTGATCTCATTAGCTCCTTCCCTTCCCTTCCCAAACATCTAGTTCACCCACAGAAATATATACATAGCCTAGTCGTTATCCCATTTCTGTTGCCTGGATTTTAATCACTGCCTAGTTGTTCCGTGATGGGTTCAGGCATAAAACAAATCTGCTCCTGATTCTTCCTGTCAACAAATGAACTAAAGACCATAAACTATCCTCTTCCTAATCTACTGTTTCAGCATATTAGCTAACATAAACCTGTTCCAGTGACCCATGTAATAGCCATACTGACATTTTATGGTTGGTTTCTCAGTCCCAGATGTAAATGATTAAAAACTACAAGGGATTTCTTTATACAAATCTATTAATAGGTTGGGGAATTTTTTGCTTCGTTTTTAGGGTAACGTATTTTGAGTCTGAAGCGTGGAGCATAAAGCAGTGGCTGGCGTCAGAAGCCACTGCAATATACATTTCAGTTTCCTCCAGCCAGCCACAGCAAGAAAATTGATGGCCTGTTCTCTGGGGCTCGTGTGTTCGTCCTTGGCTGCTGTCTCCCACGCTGCTGGTGTTATTACTCTGTTTTCACTGCAAAAGAATGCAGGACATTCAAGCTATTCCAAGCAGCATCCTTGATGTCTGGATTTCATGGGAATGTTTCACACCGCAGTTATTGCTAACTGTTAACTTTCATACCTCGGACTGTTGTTTTTGGCAGCTTGCTCTGTTTTGCTAGCCGGACAGACGTAAGCCAAAACAGCCTTTGCTGCAAACATAAGATGTGTCGCCATCTATCATGCTGTTGCCAGCAGGGAGACCCAGCTGATGGCACCCTGCTATGTGGAAATAAGAGGGGAAATAAAAGACAAAGATATAGAAACACAAAAGGACTTTAAAAACAAAACAAAACCATCTTTGCAGTGATCTCAAGGAAAGTCTTTCAACTCATTTCAGGGAATAACTTGTAATTTCAACATCTTAGTGCTGTTAACAGGCATACACGCATTGGTGTGTGCATGTGAGGAGCAAGGAGACTGTCTATGAAATTCTGGCCCTCTTCATGATCTCCACCTTATATCAAACCTGTAAAAGAAGCTGCCCTCTGAGGAATGACTGGAAAGGTTTGCAAAAGACCGAGGGTATACAATACAGTCTCTACCACTTGTAAATCTCTTCTGCCACTCATACTATGTGCTGCTAGGAGGTCACAAGCATGAGCTTAGTTCACCATTCATTACAGTTGTACAACTGGCAGCTTGTCAAGATATCCTCAGCACTGGCCTGACGTTGCAGGAATGAAGAAGGGGCATGAGAAAAGAAGGATTATGTTTGAAGCTCTTCCTATGGTTGATTTGATTGATACCAGAGAGATAAGACCAAGATACAAAGCTTGGACTCAGACCCAGAGTTTGTTGAGTCTGTCAGATGGGCAGCTTGGTTCAACTGCTTCAATTAGGAGCTAGAAAAAGCTCAGATGTAGAAGATCTGGTTTACAATTTTCCTCGCATCGAGCATGAATAATTAGAGGTTTGGAGTGAGTTCACGTACTGCACAGAGAATAAACTATTGTTTATGTCACAATGGAAAAGGAGGATATTATTAGGAAGCAGGGTCGTTTTTCTATCCAAAACCCTAAAAATCCCGCAGTCTTTTCCAATGAGTAGAAAAACAGAGCAGACAAAGTCATCCAGCTCATTATTTAACAGGCTGTTTTTCTTTTCATGCAGAATGCCTTTATGCAGAGAACTGGTTGCAAAGCATCATAGAAAACTTTGCTGAGCACAACAAGCTCCCCTGAAACATCTCTAAATCTACAGCAGTACTGGGAGAGAAGGCCTTCCTCCATCCCTGGCAGATCTGCCATAACAACAAGCCAATTGCTTGCCTTCCTCCTCCCATCGAGTCTGCAGAGCTGTCATTCTAATCAGTGCAGTCCCTGGAGAGAGAGGTGCAGACCTCCAGAAAGCAAGCAAGGTGTTCAGCTCTTCTGGGGATGTTGAGCACATGGCAGTAACTCTGTAGTTCAGAGGATGTTTGGATTGTCTGCTTTCCTTAGGAACTCAGTAAAGATACTCTAAATGAAGTGCCATTATTCTTCTGTACTTTGATTAGGCATCTTTGTCACAGAACTATCAGTATAAAACCAAAGAATATCAAAGCTGTAAGGGCACTACAGGTTTGAGAAGGAAAAAAAAAAAAGAAAAAAGAAAAAAGAATTGGGTTCAGTCCACTTCATGTCTTTCCTGCTAGTAAAATCATCATCTTACTGACAGGGAAGAAAAGCACAAAAGCATTAGTGGTTTGTTTGAGGCCACACAGGAAGTTTGAGAGAGAGCTGGAAACTGAGACCACATCTTCAGCATCCAAATCCTTAACCACAAGGCCATCCTCCTTTCAGAGCTATCTGTCTTGGGGAAGAGAAATAGAGCAATGCTGAATCTCACGGGCCAATAAATTATATTACAATGACAAGCAGGATCTGTCCTCTGTGCTGATGTATTCTTTGCTGTGTGCAATTACCTTACCAGCAATCACTGGGCTGCATTTGTTGGAAGACCAGTACATAATCTAGTGGAGATAATATGTCTTGATGATTCTTTAGACCTTTAAGTGAACTCGGTGGCCTCTAATTCTATTGTCCAGCGAGTAATGTCCCATATCACACAGTCCCTTCACATTTTATCATCTGCAATGTATTTTAAATTGACTTCTCAATGGAAAAGGAGAGGCTGCTGCAGGAGAGGATAAATGATGCAGCTGGCTTGGAAAAGCTTGCACATACTGCCAGTATGTCTATCTGGCAGTAATACCCCTGTTCCTTATCACTCTTCATGCTTTTGAAGACTGCGATGGGAGGAAGAAAGAAATGAGGTTTTAGTAACTTTTTTTAAAGTCTAATGATTAAGAGTGAGGTGAGACAAGGCTAGTAGGGACAGCTAACGCCTTATTTTAAGCTCATAAAATAAAAAAAGTGTGGCCTAATAAAAGATACTACCTCTGCCCTGTAGTCTGGTTGGTATATTGTCCTCAGTAACTGCTGCTGCAATCATGCACACTGGTTCTTCAGAACACTGACACTGGCAGCACTCGGAGATAGAAATAAACAGCTTACTGTTCCCTTCAGCCCTTAGCAGCAACAGCTGAGCATTCCCACGTCAGATGTCTGAAACACTAAAGTGAATCAATGTGCTGTGAATGGAGATAACAATCAAGAAAGTCATGTGTCTTACTCCAGACTTCTAAGCGGTGGAGATTTAGGAAATGTTTCTTCATGAGAAAAAGTAGGAATGACAATTTTAAAAAATTATCTTTAGATAAGTTTTTTCTTCGAGGCATTAGATATAAGAAAAATATGGGAAGGAAAGAACAGATTCATTAATTATTATGACCAGAAGACATAGTGCGTTTTACCACAGTGACCTATCCTTTCCAGAGAACAAATGACCGAGTTATCTGCACTCTTCTAAAGGGCATGTGTGGGGAGGACAGTGGTGCTCCCTCACTCGGGCATGACCCTTGAATTGTTTCCACAAGTACAGGATGAACCAGGTGAGGCTTCTCATGCTGACTGTGCTACAAGAGCTTCTCACTAACAGCAGAGTCTGAGGCCATTTATTTTCACAGGAGCTAATCCCACCAAGACACTGCCGACGAAGCCTGGGTACGGTCGTCCTGCCAAGCTACTCCTTGCAACTCAACAGATCATAACACAGATAAAAAAGGCAGGATGTCAACCTTGGGAGCAATTGAGGATACCAAAAGTTAATTGCTTTGCTGCCCTGAATCCATCTTTCCCCTGTGGCTCTCATAGGGATCTTACAGAATTGTGGTAAGCAGTACTGTGGCTAAGTGGGTATTCTTAGGAGAGGTAGGGTGAACCCTTACATGCACATTTCAGTACTTAAATCAGAAGTTGGAATTTCATCAGCCCACTCTGAAAACTAAATATGTAAGCACTGCTCTTGAGAATAAGGTCTTTCATTCCATTCTCTAATGTGGATTTAGAAGTCTTGCTAAGCACTGTCCTCCAATTCCAGACAGATAAATAGTGACAAGATGCTGACCAGATAACCTTTCTGCTCATGTCCTTGTTTTATAGGAATTGATAGGCATTTTAGGACCTTCTGTAAAACGTAGAGGTGTTCTGACTAAATTTCATGAAAATACGTGAGACCATCAGAGGCCGCATGTGACACTGCTGGCTGATAGCTTACCACTGCTTCTGCTTGTCGGTGAGAGAGACTAAACAATTTAACTCCGTCATAAACCATTTCATTGTGTTTCAAGTTCTTAGAGAAAGTGCTTGAAATGCAGTGAGGGAGACTGTGTCAACCTTTACGCACAGGAATCACCTTATACTCATTTTAGCATGAAATGCCTGATTTCCATGTCTTCTGAGACAGGCAGGGGTGTACTCTACTCTTGTATCCTTCATCTCCCCAATCATGTGCCTTTTTTAGTTTCAGGCTTCAAAGCTGCCCAAGAAAGACCTGGCCAGATGCAGAGATTATTTGCTAAACAACCTGAAAATATGCAGGATTGTGAAAGTTGTGCCTGGCAGCTGCTTTTACACTCCCTCGCCAATGGAAAACAAACCTAAGCACCAGAGGCTGTTCAGTAAAAGTTCACTAATAAACTTTGAACTGTTAAAACCATGTGTTATAGGTACTCTTGTTAGCCAGTGTGTGTTATGTTTGGCTTTGAAAGCACCTCAGCTTTCACTTTATGCAAATGAACCAGTCAGATGCATCTGACAAAATCTTGGATAGCCTGGCAGAAAGGCTTTCTGGACCCTGCCACACTTGGGAGAGAGGCAGCGTGTGTATGCAGCAAACTAAATTCATCAGGTTGGTTCCTATGCTGACACGAGTCCAAGGAAATGGACTGCTCTGCCATGTGGGCTCAGAGAAAGGAAACATGCTGACACCTGCTCTGGTCCCAGGTTAAGAACATTTCATGTAAAAGAGAAGCCACCTAAGTGCCTGCCTAATGCAAGTTTAACATCTACATTTTCCACTAGCTGTGGGATACTGAGGAAGGCCTTATAAATCTGAAGCAATCTATAAAGGGACAGTGCCTTAAATAGTTGTAAAGTTCACATCAACATAAAAAAAAAAAATAAAAATCCAGATGTTTGTGACTGGATTAATTACTTATAAGTATTCAAGTACTGTGAGACATCAATTTTTTGCCTGCAAGTTGTTCACAGGGGAACTACTTTTTCCATGCCCCATTTCTGCTGTGTAATTCATCACTTAGGTCCCATAATATTGTTTCTGATTCCTGGCTGAGTAACTAAACACTTCTAGTCATGTGTGTGGACACATTTAAACAGGATTGTAAGGTAAAAACAAGTGTGAAAATAGTGAATAGACAAGAAACACATTTCAAACATGCTAGCACTAATTTAAAGCAGTCATGGCCCAAATATTTGACACAAATAAAGTCTCTGTGCAATCATTCACGTCTTTATCATCTGTTAAATTCACATTTGGTGAAGCTAGCCATAACACAAAGAATTTGGCTACAAAAGCCTCTCTTTGTAAAGTCAGCGTGCCCCATTTTCAAATTTCTTCTACTTCAGCACAGGATGGTCACTGCAGATACCTTTAGGCAAAGGGAGAGAAGAAAATCCTTATCTTTCTTCTGTTTAATTCTCCTTCCCACTAGTGTGAGGCACTTTTGCTACGCTGACTGAGAGGTATACTTAAGAGAGGTACTACTAAAGTCTCATTTCACCACAAAAACTCCCTGGCACAAAGCTAGCTTTAACTCTTATAACCTACCTATTCTGAATGACTGTCATTAGGAAAGAATTCAGTGGCTTTGCATTTCATGTAAAGTAACCTTTCTAGAGGATTTGGGGGCAGCAAATAATTACTTTAAACATTCTCAGGAGAGAGCTGTACCCCTGAATGACGTGCAACATTCAAAGCACCTGAGAAAGCCTGTCTTGTACCACCAAGTTTAAAGCACCTGTTGCTTACCATCTTATTCTCATCTACACCAGCTACTTCAACAAAGATAGGAGCAATTCCCCCAGTACTGCCCTACTACTGCCCTCCCAGTAACAATTCACACTAATCCTACCCAAGTTACTGACTGAGATGTGGTAGGAGAAATATAGTTAACACTCCTGTAGAAGCCTTTGCAGCATTTCAAAGGAAAAACAGCTTTCTTAAAAGTACTGCGTCTTCACTGGCCAATGGCTGGCATGGTGAGCAGAGAAAAAAAGAGGGAAAAAGAAAGGCTGGGGGGAGTAGACAGGTTTAAACGGCCAAGTTCTGTAACATTCAACTCTAGCAAGTAAAAACAGGTTGAGAACGAGGGTAGAAACTGTCACATGAATGAAGTCATGGCATTATTTCCACCGTCTTGCAGCTCTGCCACTAGGAAGCCAGTAAGAAGCAAGGAGGAGCTTCCTTCGCTTTGCACTGCTTAAATTGCATTTAGCACAGAAAATACATTGTGAAGATAGCAAATGTTTTGTGTTCCTAGGCTAGAGTAGGCTTCTTGTATGGGACAGTGGGAGAGATGAGGAAATAGAAGAATAATAAAGAAGTTTACCTTCAAAATCTACTTACTAAAAGCCACTTTATCTTGGTTGGTTTTGGAAGATGAATAAAAATAAGTTAGAAAATAACTGGCTTTGGAAGTGCTAGCATGTTATTTTACTAGTTTTCAAATATTTTAACTAACTTATCTGGATTACAAGTGCACCCTAATGCAGGCCACAAAACCAGGGCAGGCTACGCACAATTTCTGGCTATATATATAGTTACACAGATCCTACTACAGTAAACACTGGAATTTGGATGAAAACAGTACCTATCCCTTAGTCCAGTGTGAGAGTTGTCACCAGAGTATGCTTCTCTCTTTTTTCCATTCAGTCATATAATCTGGCATAGCTTCAGCAGGCCAAGACACAGAAGCCACTCTTGAATTCACTGGAACATTTCTCAAGACAGAATCTCTACTTTGCACAAGTTAAAGAGGTGATATAAACATTGTTCCTCCTGCTTTCTGGATGAGTAATCACAGCCCACTGTTTTGGACATAGATAATAGCTCAAATTTTTACTTTCTGTTTTGCCAACAATTCAGAAAATGTAAATTCATTTTTAGGTTGGTCCAAAATCACTTATTTCATTTTCTCCAGTTGGTCAGAGTACCAAAGCATCCAAGCCTCAAATGATTTGTATTCTCATTGTCTCCAATGCTGTATCCAACCAGTATCCCACCTGAGTGAGCAATGCATTTGTTGGGATTACACTTGTGCATTCACCTGATCTTTATCCATGCTTTATTTCATAAAGTTCAGGAGAAGAACTGGTAAACTAAAGGCCCTACAAAATTATTTTGAAAGAAAACTTCAATGCAAAAATATTTATATTCAAAACTGTAAGATAAGCTCCAAAATAACCTGTACCACTTTAAATATGGCTGTTTCACCTACTGCATTTTTTATTGAGTCATAAAAGTGGAGCAAAAGGAATAAACAGAAAGTCAGTACTGGAAGTGATAAGGAAACATTCTACTAATGATAATATCTGCTTGAACTGCCTGCAAAGAAGGCTTTTAAACAGAATGAAGATGCATAGGGAAATGAAGAGAAACATGACAGGATCAGTTGTGGGTAGAAAAATACTTCTGATATCTTGTTCTTCTCATTCTTGGCCACAGACTTCTTACCTGAGTAAAGACGGCTCTTGTACTTCAAGAGGTTATATGCTCTTGTCCTAGCAATAACCTAGTTATGGCTGAAAAAATAGTTTTGTATCCTTCAAGCTCTTCTACCTCTACTGAAGTTCTCAGTCTTGTTCTGAAATGTAAACTGCGGCTTAGAAACTTGATTGAAAAAGAGAAAAAGAAGATGAGCTTAATCTAAGTAAATGTACTTTGGTGCATACATTTACAATGTCAGAAGACAGCTTTGCAGACTGGTGTTGTCTGCCTGAAGCTCTCTGTCAGTAGGTGCACATCTCCCCTCCAGAGGAGATTCCATTCTAAAGTGACCCTCAGCACCCACCTTGAAAAATGCTTCCCAGTGTTGTCCTACATGAGAAGACCAACACTGCCAACACGTAACAGAGGAGTTTCGCTCTTTGGGGCATCTCCCCATAATTACACTCATGCTGTCCTCCTCTCAGAGCTCATATACAGTGTCTGCAGCAATTTTTCAGCCAGATGATTGTCCCCAAGTAGAGCCACTGAATGGCCCATTAAGGAGTCTGCAACAGAGTATGGACCTCATGTAGAAACACAACAAGAAGAATAGCTAGGGATGAAGCCAGAAGGAAGTAATACTGCAAGTGAAAGGGATGGTCCCACTTCAAAACCCCACTTTTTCCTTCTTCCTTTCCAAGGGGTGAGAAACAACCTGAAGTATCAAGACAGAATGTTAAGCTTTACATGAAGCATTTATTATTATTTTAAAGTTCAAACCTCTACACCATAGCCAACTCTTTTTTATTTGTAACAAAACTCATATATGACAAAGTAAATTAAAAAAAAAAAAGGAGAGCTATGAAGATGTAGAGAATTACTGCTGAGTCTTACTGACATCATAAATCATGAAAGACCCTAGAAGCACTTGTAACTGTGTCACTCTAAATTTCCCTTTGGGTATTCTGCGTATTATTACACACGCTCTCTCTATAAATGCAGATTTAAAAACCCCATGAGTTTCAAATGGCACTTTATTACAGAGCATTTAAATCATTTCTGAGAGCAAGATCAATTTAAGCATGCAGAATTTTTATTAGTAGCACAAAAGAGGAGTCCAGCTGTTCCTACACAGCAAATGTGTGTGAACCAGGCTTTGGAGCAATTTCTGCTGTGCCAGCCACAGTGTTAAATGTTGGCCAAGAGGGACTCACACAGAACAGAGCAAACTGAGTCTGCAGCACAGCTGAGGAAACACTGCCCTACATTCTGCATTGCTTATTAGAATGACCTAGTCCCTGAATCACCCAAACAAGCCTGTCAGAGACCTTGATCTCACAGCAGCAAGGTGCTGCAGAAAATACATTAGAGGCTCCTCTGGCTCTCAGAACAGTTAGAGAGAGAGGGTAGAGGGAAGGTGTCAAGTCTAAAATACCTATCCTCTAGGAAGAGCATCTGTACTTTGGGAACAAATGGCTTTGGCCCTTGTACCTATATGGCCCTACCACATCATAGACCGACACATTATTTAGTTTGTCCAAATATGTGAACAATTGATGTGAACAGTTGATTTTCTCAGTCAAACATCATCATCTTACTCTTAACTACTGGCAATGTACCTCCTATTTTGGAATCACTGTTACAAAGCAGGTGGCTAAGTCACCACAGGGCACCCACTGGAGCAGCAGACATTACACCAGTTGTAACTCTTTCTGCCTCCAGGTCCATTTTTATTTCTTACAGAGGGCTCTTCTTCCAATTAATATGAGGGCATTTCATTTCTAAGCATATGAGGTACATTTACCAGAACAGTTGATATTTTCATTGAATGTTTGGGGAAAAAAAAAAAAATCAGACTGAAAAATGAACTAGGTCTGCCCTAGTTGGCCCCTGATGGAAACTGCAGAATGAAATGTTTTAATTGCCAGAAAAGTCCCTTTGCCAAATTCATGTCTTTATGGAGATTGTCAGAAGTTTTCAGTTCCCGTCCAAAAAGCTGCCAGAGTGAAATCCAATCACTAATGACAGCAGGATTAAAAGCGCACAGACTGGCTGTCTGAATAGCAGTTTATAATAGAACAAAAATGTTGTGGATTCTACATGACTGATTCATAGCAAACGTTTTAATAGAACATAGATTTTAACATCAGATGCCCATCATTTTATCCTCTGGCATTTCTTAAATGCATGGAAAATGCTGGACTGGAACACTGAAAAATAAAAGCTTTACTCATAGTACATTTCTCTCTAGTGAGAGCTGAACTGTTAATTAAATGCGTTAGAAGTGGGTACTACTGGAAATACAAGAATATTTGAGTCCTTCCTAGTCTAGAACACTAATCTTGGCTTTACCGAGGCTTCCTTATATCTTAAAATGACTTTCTCTGCAATAGGAGAATAATGGAAAAGGACTGTGACACCCCCAGCGTGTTTTAGTCTGTGTGTCTAATCATGAGACAGAAACTCAAAATTATTAGCTAGGAATTGCATGAAACTAGCTTACAGTGTTTAGAAGTGCAATGCACTATATGAGGGACTCCATAAATGTGATTTAAAGAAGCAGATGATACAGAGGGAAAGGAGGAGTTTAGTCTTCTACATCTTTACACATGAGCACTTCCAACCAACAGAACAACTGAGATTATGAGCATACGAAAGAAGTTCACACCTTGACAAAGTATTATGTTCTCTTCTTCTCTTTTTGATGATTAGAGTAGCTCAAGTTAGCTAGATGATAGTTGGAGGTACACCTGTCTGCACAGTGCTTACACTCACTGTATGTGCAGATGCTGCACACAGAGCCATCTTAGCTCCCCAGCCCTTCAGTGCAAACACTTGCAAACAAGAAGATCCCAAAACCAAGCCTTGGAAAATACGTGAGTCTTCAAAGATGATCAGTTAAGGAATGTAATGTCTCATAGTCTGAGTTAGAACTGTAAGGAGTTGAAGAAGAACAAATTCCAACGTGATCCACTGTCCTAAACTGCAATAACATAAAACAGAGACAACCAGGTATGTTTTGATATCTTATAAATTCATAGCTTAGTACAAGAATAGAAATCACACATATCCTTCATTCATATACTGATCCATCAATTCACTTCATATTTACCTCCGTGAGCAGTGAACACAAGTATGTGACTCTAATACAAGATTAATTTTACCTATCATTATCATTTTCACTACCTTATGCAACTCTAGCACAAGACTTCTCAAAAGAGAGACAGACACACTGTGATGTCAGTACATCAAACAGGTTGGAAATTGAAACATCTGTTATTTATCTGTTTTAATGAAATCATGTGATGCTTATCCTGCCTCAGCCAAATCAGAGTTAACACCCACGGACTTCATTACATTTATTCATTTAATATAAATTCTCGAATCCTGTCTGCAAGACATCTCATTTTATTCTACAAGACATTTTGCATTTATATAAGAATAGTGAATAGTATGTATTGCTTTACAGAGCTACATTCTTGCTTTGCACTCAACACTGTTAGTGTGTACTCTTGTTTGGAATACTCCTAGGTTAAACAAAAACACCACTTAGACAAACACACAGTGGTGGTTTTGCCATGGAAATATTAAAATCGAGTGTAACTCATACTTTTGGACTGCATTATGTGTGCATTTATTAAGCTTTTTTTCTTTCTTTCTTTCTTTCTTTTTTTTCAGATGAAGCATTAACAGACAAAATTGGCAAGATTTCTTCTTCGTGAGGATGTGGATAGCAAAATAATGAAGATCCATTCAACCCAAAAAAGCAGGACAGTCACTAGCCCCAAGAATATTCAGAAAGACCTATCTGCATATCTTCAAAAGCAAGGAAGGAACAAAAACAACCACTAGCTCCTTTTTCTCAGAAGCAGACTTTGAAGAGATAACATCGATTAGCATGGGAAATAATCACATAGGTTGATGAAAGCTCTACATAAACATAAGATGTCCTTTGGGCTCCATTAAGAATTTCAACTGTTATGAAAATAAAAAAAGAAAAAAAAAAAAAAAAAGACAAAGTCCTGGCTCCTTTCAAGTCAATTGAAGTGGACTCCTGGCATAGAAAGTGATGATGTGCTAAACCTTGGAGACACAAATGTTTTGGACACCAAGTAAGACAAGGATTCAAAGCACCAGAGAGGACAAGGAAAAACACGCACACTGAAAACAAAAAGAATCTATTATTTTAAAGAAACAGGGAGATGGATTTGAAGACTGTCTAAAAGAGATAAGCATCAAACAACAACCTTCACAATACTTCTGCTTTTTGGAAAATTCTTGTTCAACAGCTGAGCTGGTCTCAGGCTAGTGGGCAGTTTCATCTTCTTTCTGTGTTTATCAATGTGATTACTGTCTCTTCCTTCCCATAAGTTCCTTTTTTGTTGTTTTAAATGTGAAAAACATTATCATAGAGTCTGCTGAATCTGTATTACCTCAAGAACTGGAGTGTTTTTAAATAAATAACTGATACTAAACAGTAATGTTTTAAGGCAAGTTAAAATAAGGAAAGCACTCAAACTTATCAAAACTCTACTAACTTCAATTTAGATGTGCTATACAAACCATTTTTAAAAATCTAACTCTCTAAACTAACACCATATTCCTCCAGGCAGGGATTTTAGTTTTCCCCTCACTATTCCACATACTTTGTTTTAATGACAGCAATACAGCTTCCACCTCAATGTGACCCTTCTGTAGGGGCAATTTTGCTCAGTGGTGCCACAGTGCCAATCTGCTGTAGAGTATGGATGACAGCTGCTGCTACTTCTCTTATTTTACATTACATTTTTCCAAATAATTTGCCCAGTCTTACACCTTCTTGTTCAGACTTATTCAGTCTAATAGTACTATATGACTAATAGCTGTCAAGAGATTTGTTCCTTTTCTAGACCTGTCAAACTAATCAGTTGATTATTGTTGGGAATTGCCAAGTTTGTATTCCTTAGTACTGGGAGAAGTCATTTGAAAATAGAAGTGACAGAATAATCTAGATACTCTGTTGTTAGAAATGTGCAAGTAATAATAATTCTTCAATTTCTCCCAGCTGTTCAAGTGAATTTTTTTCTATGCTTCTCTTCAGTGCAATACTATGAAATAAAATAATGAGACAGATGCAGCCCCCCATGAGAAAACAGTGTTACTCTTCTGCACATCTTTTAGATTGCTGGTATCTCAGCTCTTTTTCCATGGAAAACACTTTCCTTCTCCTACCTGCCAGTGTTCACCTCTTATTTCTAGTAAGAAATGAAGACCAAACTGTATAAATAGTTTTAAAAATAAAATAAAATTTTGTGTTGACAAGTTTACAAGTATTTGCCAAGAGTGAATTTGGATAAAGGAAAATAGGTAGGGCATAAGACACCATTGTTTTGATACAGCAAAAACTGTAATGATTTTTTTAAATGGCTGGCTATCTTAGTCACTGTCAGACCATCAGCCATTATTCTTCTCATTCAAAACTATTAAGAGTAGTTTGAGTAAAAATTTTGTTTTATACATCTTGCCTACTCTAAAATTACTCATACATTCAGAAAAAAAAAACTTTTTCCTGGAAGTGTCTCATTGAAGATGTTTATCTTTCCATCTCTCCCTTACCCCATCTCCTCTTCTAAGAAGGATTCTAGCCCTACTTTAGTCAACACAAGCTTCAGCATTGATATTGGTGGAGCCAGGACTTCACCCCTATATGGAAATGAGAGAAGCATTAACTTCGTAATTCTCAGAATAAAAGACAGGAAAATAGACTAACAGAGTCTCAGCTTGCAATGTACCAAGATAACAAACTAAGCAAAGGAAGAGATGATTCCTTGCATAGCACTTTACATACTAATGATGGACAACCCTAGGGAAATACTTGCAGGCATGAAAAAAAGAGTAAGAAATAACAGAAAAGAACATTACATTCAATTGAATCATTCTGCTTTACTCATCAAGGAAAAGACTTTATATGTTTCTTGTTTTAGCCCGGGCTTTTCCTTGGCATCTCTGTTTTTCTTAATAGAAAGCTCTTCTTTACAATTGGAAATGATACAGCAGACAGAAACAGTTCATAGTTATTTTACTAAACTTCTTTAATTTTTAATATTTTATTCTATTAACTCTCTAGTTGATTCTCAGTCTATACTGTGCTTTTGTGTTTCCCTCAACGTGCATTTGAAGATGAAAGTAAAAGAAAAGGTATCATCATTTTTCCTCTCAGTGAAGCCCCCTGGAGTCTACAGAAGACCACCACTGCTTGCTACAGGTGCAGATATTTCCTTTCCTAGAGAAAATCCTGAAGTTCTCAGAGCGTTCCTAAAATAATTCAGAAACAAGCACAATGAACAGCCTAAGTCACATTTCACTTGCAGAATTAGTAAAATGCTGTAGACTCAATCCTGAAAAATCCCCACTGACAGAAAAATAATACCTCTTATTCAATCTAGAAAAGAAATCTCTTGCAGTGCTTTAGCATTTTCCAAGGCTTCAAAAGATTGTGCTGATTTTCACACTCTGCTGCACTTAATGGCAATTAAAATGACTAACCAGTCTCTTATACTTCAATGACTGATTCTTTGCAGATGCCAAACTTTCTTCATCTGCTTTCAACATTTTCAGAGGACTCATCAAGGTAAAGGCAACTGATTGCTTATATCACAGATAGAAAGACTTTTATAAATCCAGAGGATAAACAAATCCACTAAAGAAAAATTATAAGAGGAACAATCAGAAATCTAGAAGAGAATGCATCATTCCCATTTATTTCCCATGTCTGTGAAAAAAATACTAGGGATACGCAACCCTATCTTCCATATCATTTTGTCAAGTCCAGATGATATTAATTTCTAAGGACATAAATCCAGCTCCTCCCAAAACTCCAGTCAAGCAGAAGTCATGCAATGAATCGCAAGCAAGAAGTTTCCTCAAGCACTGCCAGTGCATGACTTGTTCTTCCAGCAGGCTCCACCATAGATGCAGTTTTGAATGCATCTCTTTCCAATGGCAAATATTTCAGTAACTCATCAGTGTAACTATACACTTTCAGTCTTGGAAACTGCTGAGTCTGAACGGCCTGAACCTCTGATTGATCACCTGAGGCAAGCAATGAGTCAACCCTGGGAGCACAGGTGAAGACAATTAACCTGTGCTGCCAGAAGGGGTGGAGCCTGGCTGCACCTCTCATAGACCCATTGAAGAGCTGACTGCCAGAAAAGAAAGATCTCTTTCTGGAGACCCCTCCTTTGGAGTTTTCCAGCAAGCCCAGGGCAAGGGTAAGCCCTCTGTCTATTCTTTTTTGGTATAATAACCTGCTTAGTCAACCTCTCTGGTATATTTCATAACTGTAACACCTGTATATTCATTGATTATACACTATACCAGTTACAGCTGAGGAAAAGATTACTTCTCCATTTGATTTTTATGTTAAGAATGTGATATATTATTTTAAATTCAAGGTACTTCAGGTGAACTTAAGTAGAACAGATGCACAGAGCAGGTTAATGCCTTCAGTAAAGTGTTTCAGCATGAAAAAGATAACCAACTAGAGCAACCAGCTCTTCAGAAGAGCAGCAAGTGTCCGCCTTAGGGTAAGCCAGTCTTTTTGCTATGCTCTACTGACTGTATTGATGAGCTTTCCATTAATTATGACAGGAGCTTAGATACTAACTCACATTTACGTATCAACACACAGAAACCATCTGTCTCTTAACCTGGAGCTGAATCCCACACCCTGTTTCCATAGTGCAACAGTTGAGCATAACTTCAGTTGTGCCCTGCAGAAACTGAATCACTTTCTGGCATCCTCACATACATCAGATCCTCAGCACATCCCTCCTGTACCTTTCCAGGAAATAGCTGGCGCAGTGCCTGGCAGTGCATCAAAACCAAGCTCCTGTTGAGCAAGTGTAACATCCAAGCCTTAGGGGCTTTAGGAGTACAGTGGCAGTTACTTCTAGTTGCAGTAGCATTGCACGAGGGTAAGGATGATTATATGCAGGCAATCTGGTTGCAAGCCAAATCTGGTCCCTCCTGCAAAGACTTCAGCAATCTCTGTCACCAAGCAGTAATTCAGTAGGCCCTCAAAATGATCTAATGCTCAGTAAACATGTTGCCGCCTTCTTCACATTGACCTCAACACCTGGCCATTGTGAGAAGACAGTTTTCTCCTGAACACTCATGCTAGATCTTTCCAGAGTCACCTATCATCACTGTATCCAAGCAGAAGATATTTCAGGACACCTTTTGAGATGATAATCCCTTTGGGCACTTACGCTGCCATTGGAAAGAAAAGGACTATTCAACTGGGAAACTGGTCAGAACTGCTAAGAGACCAGAACTTGGTCTGCATGACAAATAGCCTCATGTTACTGGACGAAAGAAAAAGTGACTATGCTACGTTTTAATGGACCTAAGCACCAATGTGTAACAGCTTAAGAAATCAATCATTTTTCATACCCCAAGCCTTATAATGAGCAAAGGCCTGCTGTCATGGTTGTGATGTAGCCTGCATGGAGCAATGAATCTGAAATCACCTGGTTCATATTTCATTGCTTTTGGTGCAATATACAGTCATCTAGCTTGCTCCATCACACCACTCATCATACCCTCAAATAGGGTTCTTGTTGAACTTTCTTAGATTCAGCTATTTCACTGCAATAATGTGACCTTATGAGATATCTAAAAAAAGTTTTCATACGTGAACCATTTTTCTTAATTTCTGCCTTCACTCTCCAAACAAAGAATAGTTTTTCTGTAATGTAATAAGAGCTATTTACTGGTATTGAAACCACAGGCTTACTGTAAGTTTTACAGCATCCAAAATGCAATGTAATTTTCCTCTTCTTTTTTTTTTAGCCCATAACAATTCATTGCCATAATCACATCTGAGACACAGCACTGTCTATTTTGTTTGGTTTGTATTTTTTTAAATGTTGAAAAACAGACTGTAGAATAGTTGCGCATCGCTATTTAAACTGTTGTTTAATAGACCAACAACAAGCTTGTGGCTAAAAGTAACTTGCATCTGTCTGGCATTTAATTCTCCTTTTCTTTCTTACTGCTCCCTCCACTTTCTCTTTTCCAGCTCATATTCCCCCTGACACACACACATTCTCATTAGCTCACATAAGGATACTAACCACTTAAGATCAAAATTTCAGCTCTGTATCTTGACAGCAGCAAGGGACAGATCTTTCTTTTTTGCCAACATCTTGTTTTTCCTTGTGTAGTAAAGTTTGAGAAGAAAAACACAGAAGAAGAAAAAAACCTAACCTCTTTCCCCTGTCCCCAGGAAAAGTCAGACCTCAAAACTGAACTCTTTCAATTCCTAGTGAAGAATGCTTGTTGTCTGGGCATGTTATTCTCTCATTAGGACTAAACAAGACTAACTTTATTTACAGTTCATGCCTGAAGCCTAATCCAAAACTCTTTAATATCCATGGATTCACTCCCACTGCCACTCTTACCAGGCTTTGGCTCAAAGCTGTGCTGTGCTTCTCAAACCAGTTGTGCACAAATCTTACCAACTCTGAACCCAAACCTGTGCAGATTAGTTCACAGTCCTGTGCTCTGAAGATGTCATAGGGCAGCCTGGCTCCTACCTCACGTCATGAAATCCTGATCTGGGCTTCTAGAGAGTGACACATCCCCCAACTGCCCGTTTTCTGAAGGCTTTATTTTGCTCCCTGGGCCACTTGTTCCAGAGGGGAAGAGGATAAGGAGGAGATCTCTATACCACTCAAGTTACATACTGCACCTACATTAAAAACCTCTGCATTAAGCAAGAAGTGACATCCGAAGATGGCTGTTGGTCTAAGCAGCCTTCTGGCCTAGCACAAACACCTGTCCTTTGAATATGATTCAGGAGACTGGCTGATGCTAATCAACTTCATCAACACAGAAGTCAGGGGTAGCTATAAAAGTGATCAGCAATTTAAGCAAAATAATCTGGGCGTAGCAGCCAACCAACATGACAGAGGGATTTACTCTGAATGACAGTATATATCTTTTACTTTGCTTTTAATTTACCTTTCTGCTGAGCTAGTAAGTTTGCCCATGTTGTACAACAGCATCAGAGGAGAAGAATGGATCATTATTTGCTTTACACTATGAAGACAACATCTTTTGTACATTCATCAATCCAATTTCTTTTAATGTGTTGCACACAAGAAGATCCCAAGGAAACTGGGATTTCTGGAAAACAGTAGAGTCTCCCAAAGCAGAATTACTGACAGAGAATGCTTTCAGTCAGTTGGTAACAAATTTTAGACTTTCTTTACTCCAGCCATTTATTTCAGCTTTGTTTCTCCCTTTTTATCTTACTACTTCTCCCAGTTCCACAAAGTTTCCATGCTCACAGTTGCAGCAAACACTAAGGCAACTGACTTAATGACTGCCTAAGAAGAGGGAAGAAAATGTCCATGGAAGGCTGATATGAGGGAGAAGGGATTCTGGCAGAAAAGCAAAAAAGTGATAGGAACTTTTAAACGTAATTCTAAACAATTACATTTATTGTCTATAAAATATTCTTTAAAATGTTTTAATAAATCTGCATAACATAATCAAACTACATTTAAATTAATTGTAACTAGTCATATTTTAGCAATTTATGTGGTATGTACATATAAATTTGCATTCACCATACTCATATTTTCCAGAAATGTCTTTGTTTGGACTCTAAACCTGCTATATTCTGAATACAAGCTTCCAATTATCCTTCAATTCTAGGTAGTAGAATGGAAAGTCCCCTTACGATCTTTGCTTTTTCCATCACCCAATGTACTGGACAGCATTCTACATTTTCTTGAAAGCTACTGCCTTTCTTCAGCAGTCAGCCTAAATTTAGGAGAGGCTGGGATACTGATGACCTCTACTCTTATTCATCCACAATTAGTTAATTCCACAGTCACTCTAAGGGCTCTTTCACCAACTTATTTGTCTTTATGTCACTGTATTATACCCTCAGAATGAACTGTTGTCTCCTTGACTACGCAGGTCCCATTTGGAAGAACAGACTTATCAGACCTTTTATCATCAACATTATTCAACCTCAAGACAGACGATCTGGCTATTAGGAAGAGGCCTTACAACACTGAACGTCACAATATGTGAGCAGAGTTCAGTTTTGAGATGGTTAAGATTTTGTTCCAACCAGCTCTCTCTTTCCTCAGAGCATAAAACCAGAATTTGGCACCACAACGCTTAAAAAACAGGGACAAAGATTTTTTTATATCTATTGCTGTGGTTACATCATAATAGTTATAGCGGGTGTGGGGGGAAAAATAAAATAAAGCAAAATAAAAAGAAGTCAAAATCGAAGCCTGTTCTCTATAATGTACAAGGTCTTCTTACTTCATTCCTCTTCTCAACTTAAGCAAAGAAAATATTCACTGCAATCCTTCTTTTCTCTGATTTTCAAGCTTACAGGAATACTTTTTTTTTTCCTCTAAGGGACAGCACTTTTAATTTTTTCCTTATGATGAGTCAGCCTGACAGTGTTAGTTACTGTTTGGTGTTGGTGGCAAAGCCTAGCCACCTCCATAGAGCAGCTGGGGGCAGAGGCACGCACTTCAAAGTCTCAGCCCTTTCCTGTCCTGAATTAATCAACATCAGGAGTTTTACCTTAGCCCACACAAAGCGTGTCACATAACTCCTACAAGCATTGCATGTGTTGCTGAAGGAGCTACACAACAGTCCTTTTAAACTGTCTTCCTCGTGCAGCATACAGAGAATGCATTGGACAGGACAGGGTGGGCAGAGCCACTGCCAACTCAGCCCTTCCTGCAAGGAAGGGACTCTGGGGAAAGATGTGAAAGAGCAAACAGAGGGAGAAAATGGGTCTTTCCTTTCTGAATTGGACTTTCTTCCTCAAATACTTGGTCTTCCAGTATGTGCACGATTTAAGAACTTTTGACCATAACAAAATTTTTTCCAAGACAAGAAAGTCAGAGAGCAGAGAAGTTGTCAAAGGGAAGAAATGGAAATTATATTCAAGACAAGACATACAAATGTCATGGAGAAAGCAAATAGCTTTAACATTACAGCTTACAAATGGTCAAATATCCAAATTTGGTTCTACATGAGTCATTTTCAGTGGTTTGGTAATGCAAAGCTGCAATGCACCAATTATTTGATTATTAACTTCTAGTAAGAATTTTTACCACTCCCAAAACTCTGACTAGTTCTTTAGGGCAAGAAATACATATTTTAAATTCTGGATGTACTGTTATGTTACCATCTATAAAACACATACCGAACAGCCCAGCAGATAATTCATAAAATTTACTCAAATAGAGCTTACAAACAACTGAGTCCAATGCCCAGAAAGCATAGGAATCTGTGGAACAGAGGGAAGAGCTCCCATTTCCTTACGGATGAAAACACAGTAATGGGAAAGTCATCATTTCGTATTTACTGTACTGATATTTTAGTGAATTTGCCATGTTTCCTGGTTAGCTGGTTATCCTTCCCTCCTGGAAACAACTCTAGATCCTGAATGAATTCAAATGTATGTTTTATTTACAGGACATATGAGCAATAAAATTGATTCATTAACCTTTCATTTCCAAAGCCAACTGAAGTCAGCGGAGTCTTTCAGCCCATACCAACAACCTCTGCTGTTCTTTCCCTTGGAGTTTCCCAGCCCAGTAGAAGGTTATATGCTGTCCTCCATAGGGCCTTCAGGGACCCCTGTATTCACCAGAGGCTCACATCTTTATCATGTATCAAGAGAAAAAAATGAAATAGCATTGAATGTAGTGACATGTGAGAATAGAAATGTTACTTCAGAAACACCAACAAACAAAAGGAATTGTTTCAGCAGTAGGAGAGGAGAAGACTCTTGAAAGTTGAAAGTCTTAAAGCGCAGCCCAGTTGGGACAGCCCCAAACACTAAGCCTTTCTGCTGAAACAGTCATCATTGCAAGCACCAAGCACATGCCCATACCAGCCACCTGAAGCTGCAGCATCAAATATATATATCTGAATTAACTTGCATCCATATGGAGCAGAGGCACAGGGGCCCAACAGTAGCTGATTCTACCTAATGCTCCATTCCAGTGTTTGCAAAAACACCACTCACATCTCTCTCCAAAGTGGCCAGCAGCCAAAGTAGTGGCACCCTCCAACCAGCTGTCCCTAGTCACACTGGGCTTGAAGGGCACCATCCAAGATACAACAGATTCTGCTGAGTACAAGGGCTTATGGCAAGAAGGATAGAAATGGTTCCTGGTACAGAAGGTGTCTTTAACAAGAGAGCTGCTGAGAAATAGCATCTGGGTGTACTTTTATTTTGTTCCTGCCGCTGGGCTTCCTGTGAAAGTCCCCATGCTTGAAGACTTTAAAACTTTGAATCTGTAGCTAGTGTGATACTCAAGCATATGTTTTAAAAGCATAACAGGCAATACAAGAGGTCTGTAATATCTTACACACACATATGTGCTGCACCTCCAAATACAGTCAACACACAAACGTCTTGTACCACCCCTGCTAATTAAAGCACCTCATTACCTTGTTATCCTTAACAAGAGAAACATTCATGTAATGCACTCACATGCCATCACTGAGTGGCAAGGACAAAGATAAAGAAATTAAGGACAAAAGCCAAAGTCAGGGTGGAGAGGAAATTTCACCACATAAGAACGTAACAACCTTGCATGGAAGGAACAAGTGATGATGCCTACCTCTGGAGGAAGCTCCTGGTTGTGGAGTAGAAGCACATCACAGCACCTCCCAGCATCCAGGAAGGAAGGAATGGGGCAGAAGGCTGGCCCTGCTCCATCCCACACCCTACCACCAAGTGCAGGTATTCCCCTGGGCTCAGGTGGCAGGAGGAAGGGGGAATTAACTCCTTTTTGGAAGGGCCAGGCTCTTCCCACATGCTGGATTGGGAGCAATGGATTTTAATATACTCTCCTGGACTTCACTTTTGCCAAAAGTTAAGCTTTTCAGTATCTCACTTTCAGACACTTAGGTAGTTTTTGGATTTATCTTTACAAGTTTTGCCAAAGATTGCATAGGAAGGCTGCAATAGTCCAAGGTCTTGAACTTCTGGTCTCCTGTAGTCTATATTAAAGTGTTAATCGCTGTGTCGTGATTCTTCTACTCCAACAGTTAGGGTCACATCCCATTGTAAAAGAGAGAACCAGTCTTATATCCCAAACTTAACACAAAGCAAACACTGACATTAGCCTGCCAGCAAGCTTGTGACAGAATTATTCACAAAATGGCAATCAGCCCAAACTGGCAAATGCCTTTGAAAACAGAAGCTGTAATTACGTAAACGTTTGGTTTGGGATAACTAGCTAAATACTGGTCTCTTATTGGAGAGAGGTACTTTCCAGCAGCAGCATTTGACCTAAACAACAACAAGTACAGAACACGGAAAAGTTGTGGGCTCTCCCCTCCTCTTCCCGCTTTTACCTTCCCACCGCAGCCCCGTCCCGCGCCTTTGGGTCGGGCAGCGAGGCGCGTCTGCATGGCTCCGTGCACACATTGCCATCCTGCGGCCGGATTCTGCCAGCACAAGTGGTTGCGAGAAGCCTGCAGAACTCCGGCGAACTGAGTGCTGCTTTTTCGTGACGCAGACAAAATAGGGCTTTATCATGGCTCAGTGGGCTCAAGCTAGAGAATGCAAATCCAACCATGCTTTTGAAGCTTTGCAGCTCACGGGCTGTTAGATCAGTGATCCAGCCGACAGCAAAAAAATGTTTGCAGGTAAGGAGAAAAGACACTTGTGGAGGGGGGGAGGGGAACATCAGGCTTTGAAATCTTCAGAAAAATAACAGAAATGGCCGCCACTGACTTGAGCCCAACGCAGGGCATCAAGGAGCAGCAATCGATCCGGGGAAGTGTAAGCACAAAGGAAAAGCCTCGACGTGATAGACGACCCAAAGCCCTCCGGAAAACTTCACCTCCGTGCCAGGAGGCAGTCGGAAGGAAGGCATGACATGATGAGGGTGAGTGATAGGAGAAAGAAAGCAGAGGCTGGGCAGGAGCCTGAAGGCTGCTGGCACATTTCAGCAAGTTGCCCTGGGTGTTACATCCAGCCCTCTGTGGCAGAGAGGGCTGTGCAAATCTAGCAAGGCTGTGTTTTGGCTGCCTATCTCTTTTGGCCTCACAGAAAGGGCAATATTCCCTCTGCAACTGCTTAGGAGGGCAAAAGGAAAATGTTGATTAGCACTTAGAAGAGGAAGTGGCTTATTTTGCCTGATTACAATCATGGGAACTTTGTTCCCTCTGCTCCAGTAACCACATTGGTAGCATTAACTGGAAAGCTAAGTAACTGGTAAAGAAACCACTGAATCAAATGTAATCTCATACTGCTTGCATAATTTTCCTTGAATGGACATACAAGGAACCTTCACTTTCTTCCTACATTAGGCTCCCTCCTTCCCCCCCGCAAAAGCCATTTGTCATTGTCTTATTGGGTCACAGTCTGCCTCTTTTTCCTATGGGGGACTGTCAGAACATTGCACAGGTTTGTACAAGATTGCTTGAGAGCTCTGGCTGGACCAGTGATGTCCAGTGGCTGTCAGCCTAATGCCATTGTAGTAGTCTGAACTAGTGAATTATGTCTTGAGAGTTTTTTCCAGGCTTTTCTGTGCGTGTTTGAAACAAAAATTTACAGTGTCTTAGACATTAATTTCCGTTCAGGGTCACACAGACCATAAGCAATAATGAAATGTTATTTTCATAATTGATGTGATTTTATTATTAAATGCTGGAAAGCCAGAGTGAGATATTCTTTAGTTCTGTTTAATTAACAGCTTAAGTCAATTTACTTCTCAATTAATAGGTACTCATCTCAGCATGGGATGGATATCCTTCAACATGGGCAGCTAGAGCTTTTCCAGGCCAGGTTTACATGCCAGTGCAGAGCAGCTAAAGGAGCTCATACTTTGTATTTCATGATGTTGATGCATTTTGGCTGTGCTGCCTACCTCTTCTATCATGTTCCACATCCCTGGGCTGACGTATGCTCTCTGTGATGCCCTGGCTCTGTGTCTCTTCTGGGACACAGGGGACATCCAGTAAAGGCATTACCACATATTCTGAGATCTTTCTGTTTTTCAAATTAGTAATTGGAAATTAGGTTCAGATATTTGCTGGAAATCAGGCCCCCCTAATCTGAAACCAAAACGAAAGCCAACAGAATGACCAAATTTCCCTGGATTTCCCCTTCACAGTAGACCATTGCTGCTATCCTGCAAAAATGCAAAGAGGACTTCTTTTCCCCTGTTGCCCTCAAAGCCAACACAAGAAGAAAAAGGCAGCAATTTGGCAGCTTTAAAAAACGAGGAAATCTTAGTGTAATTTTCAAGCCCTGCCTTGTATAGTAGAGACTACTGATGCTTATTAGAAAATCATGTGGGAAAGTGATTTTGTTTGGAAGATGCAGATAGAAAAGAATAATTAAAAGGTAACAGAAGATTGGTCTATTTAGTGCTGAAACAGACACCCTTGGCTTAGGAGCACCAAATAAAATTAGCCTGAAAAACATCCATGTAATCCTCCCATCTTCTCTTTCTCTTTAGATAAGAGCAGGGCAGAATATTCCAGGGATTTAAGGCATCATTTGTTTACATGGTCATATTTTAATCATTTCCAAGAAGCTAAGGTTACACAACCCCAGCATTCAAGCGATCCCCTACCTTGCTGTTTATAAGAAGTGGGGCCTGACATTCATAACGTTCCCGGGTTGCTCTAAGGGGACAGGAGGAGAGAGCAGGGGAGGGAGGCAGGAGGAGGAGGGAGGTGAGGAGAGAAAGGTCAGCTCGCTTTTTAAGCAGCTCTGAGCTTGCTGGAAGCTTTCAGCGTGTGGGTGGTAGGTGTATCGGCTGACACAGGGAAGTGTAAGCGTGAAGCTGGCCACCCAAGACCTCGAGGTCACTGCTGACACTCCAGATCTCCGCACTGGGGAAGGCACCTGCTCCCTTGCCAAAACAAACCATCTCCCGCTATGGGCATACTTGAAAAGACCTGCTTTTGTCAGCCCGGGGGAAAAGGGAAGGGGAAGGGGGAAGGGGGAAGGAATTAGAGGGATGCGGGGGCTTTTGGTTTTACTTAAACAGTCTCAAATAACCAGTTTACAATGCAGCGATGTTCTTCAGAATTTATTAAAGGGGGAAAAAAAAAGAAGCCGAGGAGTCTCGACTCCAGATCTGGTGAGCATTAATATGCATCGTGCTAGAATTTCATGAGGCAAGCGAGTTTCGTAGCCCTTGCTCTGGTGGTCCTCTGCTGACAGGATCTCAAGCCGCTATTTGTTATCTTTAGGCTTGATAAGTACATCTGGTTTTGATTCAGGTGGCCGCGAGCTTGTCTCAGAGTTGAAAAGGGTGCTTTGCTCAAATTGAATTTTCTCACAAATTTCAAACCGGGATGAGAACCAGAAGAAGCTGGGCCCTGTCACACAAAACTCCCGTTTTGCTTGCTCGGCCCTTGGGCTCGTAAAAACCTGGCACAAATCAGTTTCACCTGTTTGGCTAAGTGAGTACATGCTAAAAGTAATAAAGCTATTAGTGCAATCAGATATTTCTCCACATGTGTTCTGATGTAAAAATTAAAAAAAAAAGGCAAAAAAAGTAAGAGGGGAGGTGAACTCTTCTCAACCCTGCCCGTCACATATCTTCCCATGTCCCTGCAAATCAGTTGCAGAGAGGCTGCAACTGGTTCTTCGTGCCTTTATGCTGGGCATTGGGCTGGCAAGGAGACCTGACTGCAGTGAGCTGCCAGAATGCGTCCCCCTCCTCAGAGAGGCAATGTAAGTTTCTGCCTGAGGTGAAGAGAAGAAGGATGTGAACACCTTCCTTTGTTCACATTCCCCTACCTGCTGTAGGGAACCTGCTGTAGCAGGGGGTAGGACTCGATGAGCTCCAGGGTTCCCTTCAAAGTACAGCAATTCTGTGATTTTTTGACTTTTCTTTTGTCAATCACCATCTCATTCTTACAGGCTGTCTTTGTAACAACACCAGACTTAACCCATATTTAGGAAGGAAAGCCCCACCTGGCCCTCTGCAGAGAGCTGCTGTGGATTCCTAAGCTCTCCTGACTCCATCTACAGCCAGGCAGGACAGGGTGACTTGCTCCTGGGATGCTGTGAAGTTTGAAACAACACACTTTTCTGACACTATTTCCTGTATCGTTATGTCCTCACAGCCCTGTGTTTCATTGCTTATGAGAAAGACTCATGTGGAAGCTTAGGATGAAAGAATTTGAGAGGTTTCTGGCCCTAAATGAAGGCCAGTGACATCTCCCATTAAATCCACTCTGGCAATACATATTACTACTCATAAACCTGTGGCATTGCAGCAGTGGTTTCTGCTCATACAATATCCACTGTCAAACACTCTGGAAATCTGCTGGATGGGAGATTCCATAGCAGTGTTCTCTGCAGATTTTCATCCTGTCATTCTTTCGTGCTTTTCTTGAGGAGTCTTCAGGATGAGACACCGAACATTTTTATTTGATACAGCATGTTTTTTTCCATGTCCCATTTTCCTGTTTCATTATGCTTCACTTTGTTGTGCTTTTTTCCTTGCAGTGGCTTCTTATGTCTCCTTTTATAAGAAGATTCATCTGCCATGGAGATTAAGAAATTATATTTGTGATATATATTTGCCATGCCATCTGAATGTAGATATGCTCATCTTAACAGAATGAATAAAACAAATCTCTTCAAATACAATAATAATCCTCACAAAGATTCTGCAAAATTATGTCGAAGCAACTCTGTAACCTAGATCCGACTGAAGGAATAAAAAGAATGATACTGTTGGCATTTTTCATAAGTATTTCTACATATTTTCCAAAACTAAATTGCTATAAAAATATGAACCATCTGTATAGCTACTTGCAAAGAAGGGTATCACTCTGGAGGAAAAGAGGTACCAAGTTTCCATTAGGATATGTTTTAGATGTTAACATATTAAAAAAAAAAAAAAAAGACCATCCATACCACTTCCGTCTCCTAAACCTTCAAAAAAGGAAAATGCCGCTTTCTTATATGAGAGGTGGAGAAAATGCAGCAAGCCATGTGACAGTCATTTGCACCAATATTTAATGGTCAGTATTTAACACACATAGCTCATGTACTCTTTGGGATTTGCAAGGAAGGTACCCTGATTCCGTGCTCTGTCTGCCTGCATATCCAACGTCAGAGAGAAATTTGGCTTTTTAGTCATCTCTGTCTAAAGTGCTGTTTAATGAAGATATCACACTTTGCTTTTGCAGGTGGAGTTCCATGGAGCGAGCGTTTCTGCACAGCATGTAAAATGGCCTTTCACTGAGGCTGATACTGAGAGAACCACCAGCTGTAAATCAGGGAGCCAGAACTGGACTGTTTCTGCCCATCAAAACCCATCCTGTCTGGAGACAGTTAATGGGAGTGCCACATTCTTAGGCAGGTGAATGGAGGCAGAAAACCAGAGTATTTGGATAGTCTTTTCAGCTGGTTCCATGCTCTTGGTTCTTGAACAAGTGCTTGAACATCTGAGGGACCACTTCCTCAGAGTAAGGCACCACTCACAAGAGTGGCAAGACACCTAACAGCAACCTTTGTAACTGGATGACATCAAATTTATCACTGATTTCTGCACTCACTGTCCTGAATATCTCTGCCCCATTGTTCCTCAAGCTGCTGTACCTACCTACTTTCCCAAACTCTGAACAAACGTAACTTATCTTCCATCCAATTCTGATGTCCTGTCTTGGCTTTGCGTCCGAACTGCAGAAATTCTTCTAATTATTTCATTGTTTCCAGGCTCCAAATCACAGGAAAGAATGGGAACAATCAAAATAGAAAACACACTTAACTTCTACTAGTGGGATGCTACCCTCTACCTGCACTGGACTTATTTAGGAGGCTGTCAGAGTGGAGGGCCCACTCTATGCCATGCACACCGTGTGGCCCTTTCTAAGTGGACACAGTTAATACATGGGCTGCAAAACAAAAGTAACTGAAGTTCACTTTCAAATTAATATCTGTAGTGTTTCATGGCTCCATGTGACTTTCAGGGAAAAGAAGTATCAAAGGAAAGGCCATAGAGCACATGAATTTTTGTCTTCAGGCACAAAACCTGCTCAGTTGAAGAGCAGAAGAGGGATCATCAAAGTATCGTTCACTATGGGCAGGTAGAGAAGACGAGGAAAGAGCAAAGCCCTAGAAACAAGACAATGGCCCTCTCCCCCACAGCAGCAGAGCACTTTGGAGTGGCTCTCTTAGTCTTTGTGCTGCAGCTGACACAACTCCATTAGGCATGGTTGGTTGTCTGGCCTCTCTCTGAACCCACCCCAATACTCACACACAGTTCAAAACAATTTCTCGTGACTTCTTTCCATTCTCTGTGCAGTAGCATAAAAAGATAGAATTCACTTAAAACCCCAAATCTCAGTACTTCTTTGTTTTTTCAGTAGCCTACTTTACAATGATGTATACTTTCCCTTTTAACTTTCTCATCTTTCTTTCCACCAAACATTTTCCAACAGCCACAGTCTAACAATAAAAGCAAAATATTTAAAGTGCCAAGAAAGAAAGATTGGATTTAAACTGGTTGTAATAGATCACAGCCACAGAAAATGCACAGAAGCAGCAAGAATGCCAAAACTTCAGAAGAAGCATATTTAACAACTGTAGGAGTTAAGCAAAACAGGTTGGAATGAATTTTTTCCAAGAGATATTGCTTCTAGGTTTTCTCTCTGCAAAATCCTGTGCTGTTTGACTTTGGCTCTTTTTATATTACAGGATTCTTATCAGAAATTCAGTTCATTTGTAACTATGAATGCAATATTTTTAGTTTAATTAAGTTGAAAACAGGTAAAGAGAAAAATCTCTTTGAATTTCATATGTCACAAAGATGTTGGAAATGGCAGGATGCAGGATAAGAGTAGAAAAAAGGCAAACATAGTTACATATTCCATTGAGAGGTACATGTACTGAGTAGTGTTATACTGTTGGCTACTAATACAAGCATGATTACATCTTGAAGTAAGATTTGAGTTCAAGTGAGTTATAAGGATGCAAAGTAAATCATAAATACTTTCGGGAAGAAATCACTCATTTGTAAAATACTAGATATCCAGAAATTTAGAATGAAATTAATCTCTGTTTGCCGTGCATCTCTTTCTGTAGCAAAAGGGCAATGGCTAATTGAATATTTCTAAGTTAGAATACAGGCAAATTCCAAAATTTTGTGACAGAATATAATCTATTGAATACTTACTTACTACAGATTTTATGTTCTGTAAGAGAAAGAAAAGGTAGAAAAAAAATAGATTTCAAAAAGTAGTTTAAGTATGGATATTTTTTGGTACAGTCTTGTGGTCAGGAATTTCAGGATCCATCTTCTAGATTATTTCATTTTCCATGTTCCTTTTCTCAGCCCACAAATAACCCATACACAGATTGTGATTCAGCGTGGATTTTTTTTGCTGATTACATTGAAAATATCATCCTGTCAGTTCTGGAGACCTTTGTTTTATCACCTTTGAATGTTCAATCTTCTCCTCTGGCTTGAGTAAGTTGTGCCAGAGATATAACTGAACAGCAACTTTAGTCTCCCAGTTATGTGGGTATATATGCAGAAACAATAGAGCGCTGTAGAGCTGCATGAAACAATCCTGCAGACTAGCCAAGAGTTGGTTGACTATATGAATAAATTAAATTGCACTATGTTAAGTTGTGGTACTGAGCTATTTCTATTTTACAGGAAAGGAGAGAGTCTCATTACAACTAATTAAGATGTGCAGATGGGAGTGGAATTAAAGTATCCCAAACGCACCTACAGTCTTTGAGAAAGACATGGAAAAATAGGCAACGGGTTCGTGAAATTTGTTCAGTTGATAACTCCTACCTACACTTCAGTCGTATTTCTTCTGAGTACTTTGACATATTTTCTTACCCATTTCTTTGTATGCCCTCTCTTCTACCTGTGCTGAAGTTTTCCATGAAGGGAACCAAAGTTATAGGCTTTCTCTTTGACTGCTCCCAGCTTTCCTACATGGATATTTGGCAAGAGATATCTTTCCACTCGCAGAGATAAGCTGCTGAGCAACATGTAGACATTCATACTTTGAAGTTTCATTAGTTAGCTTTGTATCTCTGATTTGTGAAGGGCTGGCGGAACTGTTGCAGCTGAGGAGAAAATAATCCCTGTATATTCCCTGTCCCATATGCAGAGATAGCTGACATTCATGTGAGCAAGCCACTGTACTGCTGCAATTTCTGGTCAAAATACTACAAAAATTATGCATAGGTAGACCTATCATCAAGGTACCTAATTTGAAGCACTAAAAAGCCCTTAAGCTTAGTGGCAGTTGTGCCCCGAGTATGCTTACAGACATGGCATTTGCAGAGTTAAGGTTGTGAATATGGATATTAAGAAGGTTTGGAAGATTTTAACTTCAAACCAGTTTCAGCCAGATACCCGAAGACCAAGTTATTCTCAAGAGGTGTACAAGGACCTGATTATCATTTTGAGGCAGCCGGAAGAGAAGTGGTGGAACAGCATAACTTGCGTATTATAAACTTGTCTGGGTATTTTTTGGCGTTATTGTTAAATTAAAATTATATTAAAATGAAACACTTCACTATTTAGCTTTCTGTCTGCCTGGCAGGTTTTGCTACATAAATCTAGTTGGAGAAAATTGGCCCATTTGACTTGGACATTGGATATGGCATTTCTGCACCATCAAGAAAATGGCTGCACATTTTTTTAATTGTTTCCCTCACATATAATTTTTAAACAGTCTTATAAAAATGTTTTCCTTGTTTCACTCCCTGCTGAATTAAGAATACACATGAATAGTTGCCAGTTGGCCTATGCAATAGTCATTCCAGCAGACAGCAATGAGAAAGTATGAAGTGTTTTTTGGAAGAACTACCTTTCTTTGCAGAACATACTAGACTGTGTGTAGCTTGAAAGAGATGCCTTTTATTCCCTGCAGACCACTTCCTTCAGCTCAAGAAGAAAGAAGAATTTCCTAACTGGTGAACACACAGAATAAATGTAAGGAGTCTTCTATGGTCTCTGCAAGTAAACAAACATTTGCTGTTTTGTCATAATTTCAGTGACATACTCTCCAAAGATTTTGACTGCATATTAAGATGGACATATGTTGTCACTGTAGGTATGTATGGTATTTAATTATCTTCCCATTGCCTTCAAACTCTGCCTTTCAAACAAACGTGCATACACACATCCACTGACACATACAGTTTCTCAGCTATGGTTCATAAAGACTATTTTGGGGGGGAGTTAGGAAGGGGACACTCACTTTGGAAAGCCACAGTTTCCTGGAAAATGATATCATACCAAAACACAAAATGACATTTAAATGTATGAAAAGTAAGGACAAAGACCAAATTATTTTCTACTTCTAGCCTGTCAGACAAAAGCAGTGTAAAAAGGTAAAAGTGGTGCTTTTATTCTATTACATTTCCTTTTATTAAAAATAAAAGCCAATAGGGAAGGGAAGGGAAGGGAAGGGAAGGGAAGGGAAGGGAAGGGAAGGGAAGGGAAGGGAAGGGAAGGGAAGGGAAGGGAAGGGAAGGAAAGGAAAGGAAAGGAAAGGAAAGGAAAGGAAAGGAAAGGAAAGGAAAGGAAAGGAAAGGAAAGGAAAGGAAAGGAAAGGGTAATAAAAAGGTGAAGTTATTCAGATGGGAAAAAACAAAGGACAATCACAAGGGAGGGCAGGCAGGATGCATATATAGTGTGGCTGAAACATTGGACCAGGCTGCAGGAGCTCCCTGCCCTGCTCCTGCGACCTCTGTCTGAGTGCACGGGGGCTGCCCAGGGCCCCCAGCACTGAACAATTGCTCGCTTGTTGCAGAGACCAACCGCCCAGCTGGAACAACAGTCCCTGCTCCTAGACTGGCCTGGGGAGCTCCTCCGCCGGGCAACTCTGGGCAAACGTGCAGGAAGTGTGAATAATTGAAGGTTTTAGCATTAAAAAAAAAAAAGAAAAAGAAAGAAACAAAAAAAAAACACCCCAAAAAAACAACCCACCCTCACAACTAATTTTCCACTCGGGTGCTTTCTTGATGTTTCTATCTCTTGTGCAGCTCTGAAAGAAATCCACACCTTCAAACCAAAGTCTGAGCCTGACTCCAGCAGAAAAGGGGGACCTCTAATAGGGATTGGACCAGCTGAATTTCAAGGGTCTCTTCCAACTCAAATGATTTGATGATTCAAATTTGATAATTGATGATAATTTATTTTCAGCAGTCCTCTACCACACAGGAATTTCAGCCTGCTCTGCCCAGCTAGTGAAGATGATTTCTTTGGGAGCACATTTGGGAGCTGCAATGCCCACCAGGTATATGTGTCTGTCCCAGTGGTGACCACAGTCCTGGGGCATCACCCTGAGCAAATCCCCAGTTCCTCCAGCCACCACCACCAATTGTTTATGCCTTCTTCCATTAGTCTCCACACAGCAATTGCAAGACCACCTAGAGAAATGTCAGGGTAATCTCAAAAAGACACTCTTTCTAATGATCTTCTCTCCATTCTGTTTTCAAGGGTTTGATTTCTTCCACTATGCTCTGGACTGTATCATCTGGCAAGAGCTGGCTCTATCTAGATCTAATTGTTTTCTCAATTAAGCCTAGAGAGAGAGAGATTTTCCCTCTTGGATTACCAAGCTCATTTTAAGAAGGTAATTTAGTGGCTTAATTTAGTGACATTAAAATTAAATTTTAACTTCATTTTTTCTCCCTGTGCTGAGGCGTGTAATGAATAAGTTGCCTCTTGGGAGGGGTAAATTTCTCTCTTGTTTTTCCTTAATGGAGAAGACACTGAGGAGGAAGAAAGTAAGAGGTGAACTGAAAAAAATTAATCCTTTCACATTTGGACCTTAATTCAGAGAATTAAGACTAGGCTAAAAAAACCCAAGAGGTTAATCCTAACACCCTGACATGTAATCATAAGTAAGATTTTGAATAGAACAAGTTGTGAGGAATAAAACAGTGAAGGTATCTTTTGGCAGCTTTGTAAATGCTCCACCACATGACCCCATTTACGTTGGGTAGACATGGGCACAGGCAGCTCATTCCCCTCTTTCCCGACACACCTACAATGGGTTACTCTGAGAGTCTGACCTGTTGGCCTCCTGTTGCGGAACACTGGTTAGCCGAATCTGACTGCCAGGGAGGTCCTCTCTCCTGTTTTTCCTACACTTGAACCATTTCTCCATCATCTTTAAAGTCCCCACCAGTGTAGACATCCCATGGACAACTGATTATCGTCGTTATCAGTTCAGCTCGTCCAGACGGGCCTTGGCCTTTAGATGTTGCAAGTTAGTAATTCCAGTGGGATCTGCACAGCTGGAAGTGTCCAGTCTGCAAATGCTCCTAAGCACCCAAATCTTGTTCTGATTACTGCTGTGATTGATGGTTTTTAATATTACTGAAAAACAGGGTGAGCGTGCAGGGGCCATGCACCTGTAGGAGTGAGGGAAGAGAGCAGAGCGCTCCAACCACCGCTTCCTCGTTGAGGAATGGGATTCTGAAGGAGATCTATACTGTTACAAGTCACTTTTCTGGATCCTCTTCAGGTCCCCTATATTTCTGCTTTCTTCAGATCAGTCCCTTCAGCTGAGATCAGTGCAAACTTTGTCTCACAAGGATGTAAGGAGCACTGAATAGGGCCTTTGTTTCCTAGATTCAGTTTTACTCTTAAAAACATACAACGACACACATGACAACACAGCTTTGTAAAAATACAGCGAAGGATTAATGTACTAAAGAATCTGCTGGAGAATGTTGATTACATTAAGAATTACATAGGTGTTGAAACACAGTGATAAGTTTCTATCAGTGCTGCTATCAAAGCAACAGGAAGCACCCATGTGGCAGCTATATCGTAAAGCATACACACATACACTGCTCTCCAGATTTGGTGTCTTGAAAATGTATGCTTGTTGGGATATGGTGATTTCTTTTGTAATTCCAACATGTAGGTGCTGAACTTTCTTTACACATACTTTTAAAGCACTAAGACGACTAATCTTTTCTGCCTTCCAGACCTACTAGCAATTTTGTCTTCCTCACAGAATTTGCCTTTTAAACACGTGCCTCAGCACTCACCCACTTATTTCTCTCTCTCCTACATACACAAAATTTTGCTTTCACTCCTCATTCCAATCCCTCACTCACGCCTCACACAGCAATGCAAAGGAGAAATAATATACGCAGCAAAAGAGGCTTTTTCCCAGTGTCAAGAGTAAAAAGCATTTTGAAAATCCCCACTAAGGACAAAAAATCACTCTTAGTGTTTTCATCTTTTAAATATCCTAGCATTTTAGAAAGAAATGTGGTTTTGTTTGTTTTTTTTTTACTTTTAAACACAAACTTCATTTTGCATTTGAGAACTAATTAAATTATGGATGATTTCTCGATCACTTTCCCAAAAGAGGACATAGTTAGCAATTAAACCTCTCAGTAGATAATCAACTTCTTTGACTAAGAAAAAACTGATTGCCTCAAGAAGTCTGTAAGCGTATTGCTTTTTATAATTCCGTTTTCCAGTCTTGCCAGAGGGCCAGCTGTGCTTTGTTGCTAGGTGTGCTTCTACAAGTGATCCCCACAGTCACAAAAGTGGGACTGAAAGCTTTATGCCGATTTCAGCCTTCACTCTGCAGGCTGAGCCTCACTTCTGTGGAGTGCCGTGCAGAATAACGCCAGCAGCAATCCTCCTCTGCAGTAACTCCTCAAAGCAGCCCCAGAGATGACTCCACTCTGTCAGGGCGGCAGGAGAGCCGGCAGTAGCTGATTCAAAGGCCTCCGAAACGCTTTTCAAATATTTTTACAAGAAATTGAGAGATTCAGCCTTGAGAATTCACTGTGCCTTGCAGAGGGCTCATAAATAAACAGCTTTCGGGATAACGTTTCACACTTCAGCTAGCTCAAAAACAGACAGTATGTTACTCCAAAGATTTCTAGGGAAAAGAGTTCCTCACAGAGCCTCGTAAAACACAGCAGTGCTTTTTGTCAGCTTCACTGCCACACGGCCTCCTTTTCTCCAGTGTGCATTAATCACCTGTATTCTTCTGTCTCCCGGTCAGCCCTGATTTTATTGCTGAGTTTTCACTGACTCCGCAAACCCCATAACTGTTTCTCAGAACCCTCACCACTTCTTTCCTGTGGTGTTGCTTTTATTTTTAATTCATTCGGGCTTTGGTTGTTTCTCTGAGTTATGTTTTTTAAAATGTTTCCTGTTTCTTTCCATTTTGAATTCACAGCTCCATCAGTACAGCAGAATATACCCATTAGTCAGACATCACACACACACGTGTTCCCACAGGAACAAGGATATACTGACCAAAAATGTCCGTCCTCCTTAGCTAGTAGCTTGAGCAGCATTTACAGAAAGTGCCTGCTGCAGAAAGACTGCCAGTATGCTGCTTCAGTTTTGATTTTGTCTGAGACGTTTGGTCTGTATTGTTACAACAGAAAAAGGGTGTATGCCTCCATGCCAGTATATAATTTAAGAAACCTCTGTGCTGCATGTGACAATCCATTTTGAGACACTATGGATCTCTGCTCCACAGGGCTCTGAGCGACAGCTTCAGACTTATTGCTGTCAACTTTGTAAGATGCCCTATCAGGCTTGGGTTATCAGCACTGTGCTTTTCTTTGCCACATGCTGTTGCTTCTAGTGGGGTTTCCCAACAGCTTCTCAGCTCCTAATTCAGATAATTGCATAAGGCACAACAGTGCACTGTGGATACCAACGTGCTGCCTTTCTCCCCAGAGGAGAGAATTAACAAAGAAAATGTTACATCCATCAGTGAAAATGTTCAGCAAACCAAAGTCACAGCATTTAGTTCCTTCTCTTCTGCTGCTTTCAGTTTTACCTTCCCTAACTGAACATCTATTCACACCTTGTTGTCCCATTCCTGTGCCTACGGCATAGGGTGGTAACTGCATATTGCAAACTGCTGCTCACTTCTTCACCTTAAGACACAAATTCTTCACTCCTAACTGTGTTAGTGCAGGCACTGCAGTCCTTGTTAGTGTGCAGTCACAATACTGACCATCTGTTTTATTCTCCAGGTTGTTGGTAAAAACACACTATTTTTTTCACTATTTTCATCTGGTCCTGCAATTAATATTTTTCTTCCCAAACAAGATAAAAATTTCATTGTGAACCAAGTATTTTAAGAAGGGCAGTTCCTTTCCTGCATTGTTTTTGCCAATTAACATCAAACTTCTGTAAACTCTAAATAGTTTTATTTTCAGGACCAAAAATGAGCTGTTTTACTTTGAGAAAGTTTAATCTGTCAGGGCTCTTTCTTCCCAGTCAGAATTATTCACGAAAAGCAGAAAGCAGACCAAGTACCAACAGCCTGCAGAGTGGTCAAGAGTACTTCTCAAGTGTGGCTAAACTCATCTGCAGGACTTTTTCCACTGTCTTCTATTTCAATAATATTGAATGCAGGTGAATTAAGAGAAAGATATTCGATAGAAAAAAATAAATGTAAAATTTACTGATAAGAACGGTGAAACTAGTGGAGTTTCACACAGACAAAGCTGCATAGGGATGACCAAGGATACTGAAGTTTAAAAGAGAAAAAGGGCTTTTCTGCAATTTGTTGGCTTGCCCAAGATATCAGTACACCCTTTTATGGCAAGGATATGGCTGCTTTCAGATATAAGCCAACAGGAGAATGAGAAAAACTCATCCTCAAGCTAGTTTTCTCTGCGAAAGTGCGCCTGGGATGCTGAGAGTGGAGAGGGCAAACAGAGCGGGGTGGCCAGGTCCTGCTGTCTTGTCACCCACCATGGTGTGAAGGACTGCTGGTGGCCTCTCTGTCTGGCTGACCTCCCTCTGACTCGGGGCAGAGAGAAACAGAAAGATTTTGTGCTCTGGCGGAGCTGCGCCTTCCCGTGACCCGGGCGAAACCCTCCAGCCCTTTCCCACAACGCCTCACCGAAGCCACGCTGCAGCTCTCCGTTTATTTTTTCAGGTGAGTAAAGGCTGTATCAAGTGCTGATTTCTCAGTTGCTTTTAATTAGGCTTCTGGAAGCCGCTCTTTCATCTCGGGCGAAGCCTGCGTCACTTCGCTCTAGCTATTTTCAGTCCTAAAGCCGCGGGTTCACTTTCATGAGGCTAATTGAAGGCACACGGGAAAGCAGAAAATGGCTAATCCCAATGATTTGAGATATTTTACGGTTCGGGTGAAACCGCACATTTTTTAGCTGCAGAGAACCACTTTCTAAATTTTAACCACACAACCACTTCCCTGTGAGGGGCCCACAGGAGAAAGAGGCTGCAGCGACATAAGACATGATAGGGTCCCACACTCAGTTCTGGAAAAGTCAAGCAGGTGATGGAGACCTGATGGGATATAATCAGATACCTTTGTTTTTTAAGATCCCACCTATTCAGTCAGCTTCCCTTCATCTCCCAGGTAAGCAGGTGAAGAAGCTGAGGGAAGTCCACCAGATCACCAACTACAGCATGGTACAGGGATGCTTCAAGTGTGTGACTGTCATTAATGTTCCCTGCATGGGAATTACCTTTGTGGGTTGGAAAATAAAGTGATAAAAGGCATTTCACCAGCTCTCACAATTACAGACACTGTCCAAGTTTTCGGCTACAGTAACTTTGCTCCATTTGGCTGGGACATGAATTGCCCTATCCCATTCAAATCCACTGCACTGCACGACCACATTTCCATGTCATATAACAGGGACATCTGCCCTCTGAGGTTACTGCATATTGCTGTGCAAGTTCATTGCTGTGTAGGTTATTTTACGTTGCTATGTGTTGCTGTGCACATTGCTGGTTCTCCTGTACACCCCAGACAAACATGTGCATCCTTGCTGGATATCCTGAGGACTCCTCTGCTGCTGTATCAAACCTTACAGACAGCCATCCTTAACAAGTTATGTTATCATCTCTGCGTTTCTAAGTACTCAAATAAACAATTGTAAGAACAGTTTTCATAGTATCATAGGATCACTAAAGTATTGATACATCCTGTATTGATTTTTAAACATACATGTGCATATATACATTGCTATTTGTGTAAATGAATATACCAGTATGCAATTGTCCCTGAAAATACAGCAACGTATTTTATGTGGTTATTGAATGAATAAGTTAGGAGAAGAAATCACAGATTCACAGACTTGCAGGGTTTGGAAGGGTCCTCAAGACATCATGGAGTACAACCCCCCTGCTAAGGCAGATAACCTACAATAGGTCACACAGGTAGGTACCCAGGCAGGTCTTGAATATCTCCACCACCTCTCTGGGCACCTTGTTCCTGTGCTTACCCTTATTGTAAAGAAATTATTCTGCATGTTAGCATGGAACTTCCTATGTTCAAGTTTTAGGCCATTACTCCTTGTCCTACTGCTACACACTACTGAGAAAAGCCTGGCCTCATCCTTTTGTCTCTCACTTTCCTTTAGATTTTTATAAACACGTATCAGATCCCCTTTCAGTCTTCTTTTCCCCAGACTGTACAGACTTGGGTTTTCCTTGTTTTTTTCATCTTTTCCTCATACAGGAGATGCTTCAGGCCTTTTATTATCTTTGTGACCCTCCGTTGGACAGTCTCTCCACCCCAAAAACTACTACCAGTACTATGTTGGCAAAGATGGCCTGCAAAAGATTTCAGAAACAGACATTTTCTGCCTCAGCTGTTCCAGAGGCCTATAATTGATTTTATCCTTCCAGTGTCTAGATTCATATTTTATTTTTCTGGATAGCCAGTGTGTTGTGCAACATATGTATGTGAGCAGCACCGAGAAAGTGTGAAGAACCCAAGAGATTAGGGACGCCTGTGGCATGCTGGGTTGTGGCTCCAAGCAAATGCACACTTCTGCCAGAGGAAGATTTGGAGGAATTCAGGGAAGAACCACTGCTCACAGGAATTTTACTGCTATTAATTCATCCTTGAAACAAGGGTGCAGTCTCTTGAGTAATGGTGTTATATGCTTCTATATGGGAAAATTCAGCTTTCTACTCAGTCATTGGTAGTGGGAATACCCAGAGGGATAGCCATACTCCAAGCTAATATGGCCAGCATAATCCCAAAGCTCTGGCATCCAAAGTATGCAAATAAGTGACAGTGTAGGGTAGTCAAAAAGGAAGCAGAGAAGTCAGGGCAAATATAGTCAGGAGAAAATACAGCTCTGTGTTTTTGGTCTTTTGTTCTTTTGAACAACAAAATAGATGAAAAATGATTTTTTTTTTTTTTTTTGGTGGGTGAGGCTTTTTGTAAATTCAGAATCCTAACTTTTGACAAAATACAATGAATTTATGAGAGAATTTTGAATTGTTGAAGCAGCCTGTACTAATGGTCTCCTAGAGTACTAAGTTTAGGGTAGCCTAAACTCTTTGAAAACTGATGGGACACTGAGACTTTCACTCTGAAACATTTTTCACTTCACAGGCAATCTACAGCTTCTAAAGCATTTTAAGAGGATTAAGTAATTTGAAACAGAAAATAAATAATTCCGACCTTTTCACATTTCAAGAAAATCTGAAAAATTCTGCTTTGGTTTAAACCAAATGTTTTTTTTGTTTGATACTTCTGCTCAGCAACTGAACTGAAAACCCACTATTCATCCAGTCTTTACATAGGTAATTGCAGCTTGAAAATGGGAAAAGTTACATAAATTATGCTCAACAGTCCTACTTAATTTTTTGTTGGTTATTTTCTTGTAGCTTCAAAGGATGAGTGGCTCCTGAGGCAGGATTCGAACGATGTGAAGATATTGGGCTAGCTTGCAGTAGTTATGGGTTCATACTTTGCATATGGAGCCATTATTCCAACTAATAGATCACCACCAAGAGAAGCCATTTAAAATATCTTTATGGCCTATATCCTGACAGGGAAGGAGTTGTAAAAAGGTCATAAACTGTGCCAAGAAGCATAAAAAGAAGTTGGTGTTCTGCATTACAAGAAATGCAAGATAAGGTACTTGCACGTTCCAGGCATGGTAGGTGGGTGGGCAGGGGGCCTAACAATATCCAGATGGGCCCAGAGCATGGGCTGGAGGTAGACTCTACAGAGCTGGCCCTTTTTGTCTGCTGTTCCTTATGCACTTTATGACCTCCTTGTTCCTAGTTTTCAGCCTTTGCCTTTTGCAGCCCCTGGCCCTTGCACAGCCATCTGCCTGGCGTCCCTGTGACCTCCTCCCCTCACTGCCTGTGTTTCTCCTTTTCTTTTCCCATCCAGACACCTCTTTGGTTGAGTTCTTGCCCTCCAGACGTGGCCCTCCTCTGCTCCTGCCAGAGCAGGTGCCTGCTGTCTCTCGGATTTCTTCAAGGAATGCATAGGGGTAGAGGCAGCCAAATGGGTGGGCTGGTTCTGCAAGAACTTACAGTTGCTGGTCTTGTCCCCTGGTAGCCATGAGGTTGGAAATTCACTAACTCTCTCTGAATCCTGCGCCTACATCCTCTCCCAGCTTCCCCAGGGAGATTTTAACCCGAATACTGTGGTGATTGAGAGGGGTTTGTCTGCTTCTGCACCACCACAAAGTTCCAGGCAGGATAGCAGAAACAACAAAGGGACAAATCTTCATTTATGCTGTGCTTTTTTTACTTCATGAAAATTGTGTATGCTGGGTAAATTGGGTGCCAGGCTCTTTTTAGATATCACAGCTGTCAAAAAGAACATTAATATAAATAAGAAACAGGCTGTAATGACCGAATGTTTGGGTATTAATTCAGTCTTTACTTTGGCAAAATCTCTTGCTGCTTTCCATACGTGAGAATGGAGCAAATGCTATAAGACAGTTTTCATAACCTTTGTACGCTCCTGTGCACGCTTACTCAGATGCTTAGTCACACCAGGATGTGTTCTCTGGGGAGCTACTCGCCTGTCCTCCTGTTGGTGCGCACAGTCTGAGTAAAACCTAAGAACTTCAACTAAAAAGGAGGAAGTCCATGCCTGGGACATTCAGAGCTTCTGTCACATTTGTTTTTTTATAAATAGTAACAGTAGGTCTCTGCTTACAGCTGTGTTTGCATAACTCCTGCTGCTGAGATCTGCTAAAGCCAAAGTGGCAGCATCAATGTTATGCCATGATTTGCTGGAGTATTACATGCCAACCTTCTGCTGCAGGGACTCACAAACCTGCTGGTGCTAAATAATCACATCCTTTCAGCCTCTTCTCTTGCATCACTTCTTGCCAAACTCCAGCAGAGACAACTTAGCCAGCACCAAACTTTGCAGGAGAGCACAGGTCTTGATGTAGGCATTTGTTTCTGACAGACCCTCAGTCAATATGCCCCTCTTTTTTTACAGCAGGGTGGAAAAGCATACTTTACTATTTCTAATTCTGCTCCCTGCTGTGCCATCTTATGAGATCTTTGTCTCACCTATGCATTATGTATCTATCATACTTATGTAATGACTCTGCTGAAGACAAGCCTGGAGGAAGCTAATCCAGGGATTTTGGCTCATTAAGGTATGAGGTCCCCTGGACTCTCTCCTTCCATTTGCAGTAGAAATGACTGGAAAACTCCCCTATTTTCATAAAGGTGCACACTGTAGCCAATAACATCATTTTTTTCCAAATGCAAAGCAAGCATCAATGAAGCAGGTGTGGGACTGAAGATGAGGATGGGTTCATTTTGAATGCTACTGGAATTGTAGCTGGCACTAAGGGTTTAGTTCTGAGTGGTAAAGCTCCTGGTGAAGTCTGGGGGCATTGATTCTGATGGTCTTGCCTGAGAAAAACACATTGGTCTCGATTTTGAAAAGCTGCACCTGAGAGTACCTAAAGCCCTTGCTCAGCTACCACCTAATTCTAGAGGTGTGTGATGTCCCCTGTCACTTGTGTTTCCACCACTGCCATCTTCTAGTCACCTAATGCTCAGGTCTTTAGTCTTTGCATTGTCTCAGATTAATCATGTTATGTTGTAAAGAGAGTGCTTGAAATCTGGGCTTTGCCATTATTCACAGAAACTTGTTCCATGCCTGCTTCAGTTGCAGAGTCAGTCTTAGACATGCCAACTGGCTTGGTGCCTACAGAGCACAGCCAAAGAAGATGGTCTCCTCTTGCTGTCTCCCCCAGTGTCTGGTAAGTTACAGCACTCATTGAGGACCTTGTAGGCCCTGCTTCAGGTCTTTCCTCCCTCTGCAGTAATTTGAACCTGCAAAAATAGCCAGAGTGTCAGAGTGCAAAAATAGCCAGTCAGTGTGCCAGAGAGAAAGTGAGTAATAGTGTCTGAGGCCACACAGAAAGCCTTCCCATGGGACGAATGACACAGATTTCCTTCTTTCCACATAAATGCCCTGACCTCTAGGCCTCACCTTCTCCAGTCTAGTGAAGAGTTATTGCTAACAAAGTGAAACAGCTTAGTGATGGGAAAGGCACGACCTGGAATGCTGCATATTGCCTGGTAATGGCTCACATACACCTACACTAGAGGAGAAAGTATGCGTTCAGATAATCTCAAACAGAGGCAAGAATTAAGCTGAGAGATAATTCAGAGTAATTGTCAGTGTCTCAGCTGTGTTTTTAGATCATGGCTGGGAGAGTCAGGAAGTAGGGCCTGGCACATTTCTACTTCTTCTCTTCACATTTTCCCCTTTTGTAGTTGTGGACATTTGGGGGGGCATAAGTGAAGAACATTTATGTGTGTATGTTGGGCTCAAGAGATACTGAAGTGTAAAGAGGAAAATGAACACCTCATGTTCATTTTCAGGCAGTGGCCTTCAGGACAGATTTACTAAGAGACAAGAAGCAGTCGTATTAGTGATTACGCTTGTGCTTTCCAGATAGAAATATTCTCCTTTGTAGCAAGATGCAGGGGGGAGCAAAGGAGCCAAGTTTTTGTCCTCTCCTTCATTCATATCCCCTACATAAAGAAGGTGAGGCTGAGGGACATCTCTATTATATCCTACATCTTGTCCCTTGCTAATGGCAATCAGAGGCCGTCAGCAACAGCAGGTAAAATAGCCCTGGTCACCTTCTTCTGCTCCTGGAGTTTGAAGAAGAATGATGTCTGGGAGAATAAGTGAAGAATTCTACTCCCTGGCCTATAACCAGTAAAAGCACTGTATATTTTGGTATGGGAACTTATCCACGGTAGGAAATTTACTGCTGGAAGAAAATGGACAGAACAATACAAAAGCTTTTCACATGATACTTGAAGAGGGTTCTTGTATCCAATATATGTGTAAAACAGCAGTGCAGTATACACTGTTGCCAAGGCAACACATATATTGTAAATTAGATTCCTCATGAGCAGTAACACTATGTTAAATTGCTAGAACATGGAGAGTTAATCCAGTCTCACCAATGATTTGTAACAATTTTTACTCCTGCTGTTACTTCCAAGACATCATGAAGCTTGAGCAGAAACTTGAGGTCGTATGGCCTCTGCCAGTTCTTACCTAGAATCGTAGAATGGTTTGGCTTGGAAGGGGTCTTAAAGATCATCCAGTTCTAACACCCTGTCATAGACAGAGATGCTTTCCACTAGGCCATGTTGTTCAGAGCCCCATTCAATCTTGACTTGGACACTTCCACAACTTCTCTGGGCAAGCTTTCCTAGTGCCTCACCACCCTCATAGTAAAGAATTCCTTAATATCTAACATAAATCTACCTTCTTTCATTTGAAAACCATTATTTCTTTTCACTGCACACCCTGATAGAGTCCCTCTCCAACTTTCTTATAGGCGCCTTCTAGGTACTGGACTCAGACTGTCCTCATAGGAAAAGTGCTTCTGCCCTCTGATCATCCTTGTGCTTGAGATTGCACTGAGTGATGTGCAGAACCTTGCATTTGGCTCTGTTGAATTTTATGAGGTTTGCATGTGCCCATCTCTCAAGGCCGTCAAAGTCCCCTAGTGGCATTCCTTCCTTCCAGTGTGCCAACCGCACCACTCAGCTTGGTGTTGTCTGCAACAGATCAGAACTGCAAACATCGCCAACAGAATTTCGACATTCATGCAAAAGACCAAACTGCACATTCAATCACATATGAAACTGGAGGATGTGACAGAAAACAAACTGCAGAATGTTATTTATTATTATAATATCTTGGAAGCAATCAAGAGGTTAGTGTGGGTTTTTAAAAATCCAACAGTGAAGCTAGAGCAAAGTTTTGGGTTTTTTTTTAAGTCAATAGATTTAATTCCACATTCATTTCTGTTTTCAGAGTGCAGAGACATGCCTTACTTTTTAGAGTATAAGTCCAAATTTTTAGAAATGCGCCTTTTACTGTCACCTCAGTCCATTAAGTAGCAGTTTTCAGGTAGAGAGAGTGCCATAAAACACAACATTCTGTTCTGCTAAATACTTTGGCGATTATCTCAGATCTAAAAGCAGCGCTGGCTCAGAACTTTGGTAATAGACTGCTCTCTATTGCTTCTGTGCATAGAAACAGAATTTGCTCTTTTCCCTTGATAACTAGATTTCTGTAGTTTTGTCCCCTTGTGTTTTAAACTTTTTTTTAAATGGAGTTAGCAGAAATGACTGTGGAGGGAACATTTCTTAAAAGCTTCTTATGTGACACGCTGGGAAAATAAGCATTCACACGCTGCCAAGACTGGAAGGTAAGGAGAGAAAGGGCATGTTTTGGGCAGGCTCTTCGGGCAGGATGGGGATATTTTGTGGTAAACTGTCATACTAATCTGAGGTATTTCAGCCCAGACAACTACAGCTGCTGTCAAAGAGAAAAGCTCTTCATTTCTGCTGATCTTGCAGCTTTGGATAACGTGTGTACTTGCTGCTGCCAGTAAAACAAAGGGTTCTTCCAGAGGGCACTGCTGATCTAGAGGGCAAAGCTATGTATAATATTTTCTGGTATACCATGATATGTTGGTCCTAGGGGAACTCAAGCATCCAGGAAATATTGAAGTTAGAAACGTGGGTGGAAGCTTTGCAGCCCACAGATATTTCTAAATCCAAACGACATCCTGAGGAAGTGAGTCTGGAAAGGGACTTTCTCATGCTGTACACTTTCCCAGCTATTAACAGCATTATGTGCTTCACAGCACCGTATGTGCAACAGAAATGCAATCACTTATCGGAGATGAAGGCTATTTAATCTACTAAGGAATTCAGCCTTTGGATTGATGCATGGTATGCTGCTGATACTCCCTCTCCAAACATAATGTATTGCAGCCATAAATGGTGAAATTAGGCATGACAAATTGAGACTTGCAGTCTAACTGCCTCCCACACGGGTTGGAGTTTTGTGTAGCCACCCACACTGAAAAGAGTGCCCTCAGACCCTCAGCCATTTTAGGCACAGCTGGAGCTGTCACAGCTTTACTCAACATGTCTATTTGCAACAGGTACTAGTCAAATCTGGGCACTTGCAGTTGGATATGTAAATGTGGAAGGAAGATACTTTTGCAGTGATTTTAACACTTGTTTTATGCACTTCTTTTCTGAAATTTTGACCCAAGGGTATGTTCTTTGCAATTAGGCAGCAAAAAAAACTGGATAATTGGTTAGCTGGAGTGGCCCACATTTCTTTCAACTCTTAGTTTTCTATGTGATTCTCTTTCTTTAGACCACCCTGCTCTGTCCAAATCACATCTCCATCTTTGTTTCAGATATCCTAAAAGTGAGGTCACTTGTGGTTTCCATGTACTACTGTCTCATCTCTTTTCCCAACATGGAAACAAATGAATAGTTGAAAGTGATAAAATAAGAGAAAAAGCCAAAAGACCAGCTGCAGCAAAGTAATGAGACACATATACTGTTTTTTAAAAACACTTTGTTGGAAATGCTTTCTAGGTGGAGCCTGCAGAGGACTGCACTGCTGGGGAGGTCACAGACTTATGATCTGGCATCAGTTCTGTCATACCTCCTAGTGAAGAGTTAATAGCACCATGCATGCACACACACAGCCAGAACAGAGTTAGCATTCCCTGACAATACAGAGATATTATGCCTAGCATGTACTTTATCTGGAAGTTTTGAAATGATACCACATGAATGTTTGTTTGAATATATTGCAGTGTTATGGCACAAAACTAGTTCTGTTTTGCAGATGAAGAGATTCAGAGTCAGTAAGCCTGGCGAACTAGGGATAGGTTACAAGAAAAGGGTTAGTTCAGGAAGAAACAGAAAAGCTGGGTATTTTTTTGGTCCTGTATAATGTCTAACTATCATAGTCCCCTCTTGATAGCCTCATCAAAATAGCTAAATTCTTCATCAATATGGAAAATTTACTGATCTTCCCCCATTTTAAAGATCTCCAAAGCTGAGAAGAAGCCTCATTGGGAGGAGTGGGTAGATGCTCATACTTCGACATATGCTTCAGTAAAAGTTTCTCAGTACTTGTATGTTTCACAACAGGAATGTATCTTCAAAAAAAGCAGCACCAACTATCAGCATATGACTTAATGGCCTCTATAAAAAGAATAGAAAAAAAAAAAAAAACAACCAACAAAACTCAGAAACTATTACAGGAATCATACAGATTTTCTTTGCCACTCACCTGACTGCTACAAACATAAAATTGTTTTAAGCTTTTATCATGTATATCTCATAGGCTACCTGATGCATTAACCCATTACATTCTTTAGTATCATTAATACCCTTGCTGTTGTAGCCCTTCCCCATCTTCCTGTTAGGCTCTGGTAACATCTACTGGAAGAAGAACCTGTACTGCACTAAATGATCCTTGAATATCCGTGCAGCGTGTAGAATCAGTGCAGCAAGTTGCTTTTAATAATTAATTCTAGGGAATACTTTTAGGTGCTGTTGATTTGAAATAAGAAATTAGTTCAGATCATACAAACAAGAGGAAAGGAAGGTCAGCATGTTCCAGCAGAGGAATAGAATATTTGCCTAGCCTCATCTTTACAGTAACATACATTGTTCCAGAGATTAGTCTGATCAAGTATTAAAAACCTGCTTTCTGAAAAGTGCTGCTAACAAATGCTTGCTTTTTGTACAGTATCTCAGAAAAGTGAGAGCTGGGAAAAGGAATGGGGAAATAAAATTATGCCTCGTTCGCACTTCAACACCTGCAGTGCTCAACATGATAAGGATTATTTCCTTTCTCCCCTTTTCGATACCTGTGGTGCATTCTATCGTACACAGTGAACTATTTCTCAATCTCTGCAAGTTTTGAAAGAGATGGAAAAAGAAAGAAAATAGTGTTCTATGCTGCAGAAATGATGAAGGAAACAGCTTTCATATGTGCCCAAGGGCTCAGCTAGTAAAGACTGATTTCATGCTAGCTCCCAACTTAATGTGTGGATGGCTTTTTAAAGGGCAAGTGAGGTGGAAGGAACTTCACAAACTCATCTGAGATTTCTCTCTTTCAAGAATTTGTCTGGATCGGAAAAAAAAAATTAAAAGCAGGAAAGGGCTGCATGGCTTATCTTGTTCACTTCCTGAAATACAAACAAACTTTCAGAAAAGTCTATATCACACCCTATCTATTCACTGTTTCCCTGCACTGAGGATGGGAGAGTCTAGTCAAAACTGGGTTTTGGGAAACCTTTGGAACTCTTTCTGAAAATAGATTCCAAATTTTTGCCAGTCAAAGGCTTTGAGCACATTGGAACACACTGGCTGGGGGTTGAGAGAGAGCTTTTCTTTTCTTTTGTTTTATTTATTTGTTTTCACCCTAAGCACCATTGCCAAAAACATGGGAGAGATATGCTGAGAGGTCTGTGTCAGACAGCAATTAACCACATGAAGCAGACTCAATGATTTCTTTGGGACAACAATTGCCAATAGAGACTCAGCCAACACTTTCCAGCTGAGTTCTAGCCCCAGCTGGATGTGACAGCCCAACACTTTAGGTGCCTTGGGAGAGCTCCTGCCTTCATAATTCCTGCTCCAGGTGTACGTGCTTGGTTATACAGAGTTTGCCTATGTGGCCTTCATCTGGCTGTGCCCTGCAGCTCCTCATTCCTTGTGAAGTTGGGCAGCGTGGTTCCTCTTTATGAAAATAGCTTTCTTCACTCTGGAAGGCATGTAAGAAGCTGCAGACCGTTCTCAAATCCCATGAGTGGTTTGCAACTATTGGAAGCCAATTGTAGAGCATACACAAGCTCTATGTCCAAATGAAGAGCCTAAAAAACCTTTGTGCATGCTTGCTCCTGCTGCTTTCTGCTATGGTGCCAGCTAATAAATATACTTGTCCTATCTTGAATCCTACCCTTCACAAATATCCTATTCCTTCTCTTGTTCTGCTGGAAGAAATGCTCAACAAATGAGTCTTGCTGGACATCCCAAAAATCACATAATTATTGACTTCCTGACATAAACGATGAGGGATGCACTGAAGGTAAGGTCTCCTATTTTATTATATTGACCCACAATGTTAGAGGCAGATGATGGTATGATTGAACCTTCCTGCCAATATTCCCTTACATTTTGCTGCTCTGGGATAGATGGCAGCAGAGAGGCAGCATGACAAAATGGTGTCTGATGAAATGGTGGGAGTGTGTATGAAGCAAAGGTGTAGAATCAGATTCCTCCATACAGAAAAAATTACCCCCACTGACATTTGTTGATGCTTGCTGAACACTTTTTGAGACAGAACAATGTATTCGAACACAGTGAGGCAGTGGGTCGTGGTTTCAGCTTTGGCAATAGTGCCACTTGTTCAGGTGGAATAAGCTGTCACACCATGAAATGAAGAGCATCTCTATCAGCTCATTCGTGTAAATGAATGGATAAGAACCAGGGAGTTGGTTATGGAGCTATATATAGGCTTTAATGTATTGGAAACAATGGTGACAACTTTAAAATATTGCAGTTTGTCCCAAGTGGTCCCACAAATTCTCACATAGGAACTGAAAGAATGCTGTATGCAAGTTTGTCAGGACCAAAATGAGGCTGAAGGGGACAGTTTCCCGCATCACATAATTGCTGGTGATAAGATGTGATGTCAATACTGCGAGCCAGCTGAAGTCAAAACAGCAGTCCATGGAGTGGTGACGTGTATTCCCCATTGAATAAAATGTTCAAGATGCAGCCCTCAGTGGGCAAAGTGACTGGCACCGTCTTTTGGGATAGGAAAGGGGTGGACCTTCTGAATTTTCTGAAATGCAGACAAACCACCAACTCTGATTACTACACCAAGACTAAGCTGAAGACTTAACTTCCAAAGTCATACCAGCCTCATACCAGAGTGAAGACCATTGAGCACATCATCAGGCATGTCTAGACTATCATACCACACCCATCGTGTGGTCCGGATCTGGTGCCTTCTGACTTCCACCTGTTTGGGCCAATGAAAGAGGGACTGCAGTGGCAACATTTTCCTTTATACCAATTATATCAATTATACCATTATAGCATTTCTAAAAGAGCAGGTCACCTCTGCTGGTGCAGATCTTTACAAGCATGCAACCTCTTGTTCATCACTGTTGCAAATGCATAGCTAACAGTGGTGACTATGCTGAAAAACATGGCTCTGTAGCTGAGAATTCTCTCTATCAAATAGTGTTCTTGTGGTCTTTTTAACTGTTGTGGTTTCCATTGAAATAAACAGGAGGTATTACTTTCAGAGCAACCCACATACAAGCAGTCAAAGCTGTCTCTTCAGATCATGAAGAGTTTATTGACAGTTCACCAAGTTAAGGGATAAAAGTTGGGAGCCTTCATCATAGACTAGACTCCTTAATTTCTTTATCTACTCAACCTATTTGCTTAAAATAAGCAGAAGTATATAGAAAGCTTTGGAAATACTTTCAATACTTATCTAAACTTTAAAATGTGGGGAGATACTTCTGAGATAAAATGAAAAGTTTAAGGAAAAAATGTTACCAAAAATGTGACATAAAGGAAGTTTTGACTGGTTTTCATTTAATGAAAATCAACGCTCTTAACACCGTGGTGTGAACTCCAAAAGTGGACCAATTCCCTCCTCTATCTTACTTAGCAGTGGCTGAGTGGCTTTGGGGAAAGCTAATTAACTCACACGGTCTCATGGAATTCAAGCTGAGCTTTGGAAAAGTGTGGGAAATGTAGGAATATGTTTTTTACACACTTCAGCACATCTCATTTTTAGAACTGGAAAAGGAAAGAGTAAAACTGGAGTGAAGGGGAGAATAGGTTTTGTTGGGCATGTGCTTCTCATATAACTGAAACCAAGACATCATGAGAAACTTACAAGGAGTCTCTTTCTCTCATGAAACTAGGACCAATTTCTAGTTTGGCCATTCAGAGTAGCAAATTTGGCTAATGGTCTGAAAGGTTGGAATAAACTATTAATAAATTAAGCTTAAACAGCAGCCAAATTTCACATCTTGCAGCTACAATCTGTAGTTGATTGAAAAACCCTGTAGCTTGAAAGAAGAAGGAATTTTGAGCCAGTTGTATTCTGTACCTTGGACCAGCTCTCAGTTGTCTCTGCAGGAGAGGCTTGTCAATCTCCAGGCAAGGTCCTCCCTTGACCTACCCCATACCGGGAGAACAGACCTCCCCGTCCTCCCCCAGCCCCTCTTCTGGCTCACACTAGGGGATCAACAGAACCATGCCTCATTTCAGAAAGAGGAAGACTAAAGCAAAGCACTCAGCTAGTTTGTGGGGATTAAAGGGCATAAATAGCCATGGAAATGCCTAGAACTTAAGAAGCGGTAAGAAAACGACACCAACCCACCATCCCAGCCCATTCTGTGAATTACAACATGAGCATGTCTCAAATGTGTGGCCCCCATGTTTAAATAAGAGAAGATCTGAATGAAAAACACGGGAGACATTTTTCATAGATTACATCTTGCAGTATGTATTCATGATAGGAACAGAGATAGGATTGCAAAACAGAATACTCCAATACAAATCATGGTCTTCAAAAAACTGTAACCCCAAGTACTGCACCACTGGTCCTTCAATATACTTGGCCAGCAATCTTTCTGGATGCATTGCCTTCTGAAAGCCCTTCATCCATTCATGTGGGTTGAGTCATTTAAATTTAATGAACTACCAAAGAGATGGTATTCAGTGACACTTGAGGGATATAAAAAAGAGGGCCTGAGGGATATTGAGGAGGAACAAAAAGTTTTTGAGAAGTGTCAGAGGCATTCTGCCCCACTCTTTATACTGCTGCTTTTCACTCTTAACCAATCTGGTTGCACATTAAAGGTCAGGCTGGCAGAGCTTTAATTTTGGAGTAAAGGGAAACACTGGTGGTATGGTTTGATGTATACTTTGGTTTCTTTGTTGAGGTTTTTTTTCTTTTTTTGTTCCTCCTGGTCTGAGCTACAGTGATCCATCCATCTCTAAATGTTGACACTTTAACTCGATACAAATCCCCCTGCCTAGCTTTCTGTCTTTTCCATTTTCAGTTCAGATTTCCCCTGTGGTCTTGCAATTCACTCTCAGGTCATTAATATCCTTTGCTGGCAAATCCTTTTCAATATATGGAGTAAGAGCGCTTGCCACCGACTGATCTTCCTTCACCTCTTACTTCCAATAAGAAATGCAACCTCAGCTGCCTTTAGACATTTTCAGCATCTATATTTCCACTCCTATCATTTGTAGTTGCATAATGGTGATTTTACCAGACTTATCAAGGCTTTTTATTTTTGTTCTGTCTCTGCTGATATTTGCTTGTAACCTCATTTTTCTAGAGGGGTGGCAGACAGGAGGCACGGCAGACTCAGGCAGCCGAGCACAGGCTTTTCTTACTATCCAGGATGTGGCATTAGCCAAGAAAGTTCCCCCTTGTTCTGAAGAAATAAGGATGGGGGAAAAAAAGAAGCAGCAAGCAAGTTACAAAACCAATCTAGGTAGAATGAATGGGTCTTTGTTCTCTAGGGCAGGGTTTGCATTTATATTTGCAGTGCTAGCCACAGTCATGATTTAATTGCATATCTTAATGACTTTTCGTGTTTCCCTTAAAGACTCAGAAGCTGGAACCAGGGGAGTCCATAAGGCCCTCTGCATTCATTCACTGCAAAAGGTAAACCTTTATTTTTGCAGCAAAGAGGAAAAAAACACTCCTCAAAAGACTCCAAAACCCAAAGGAAAATAAAAGGAAATTGACTTTTTTTTTTTTTAAGAAGTCTCAGAATCTTTAAGCCACTCTAAGGATTTTGGAAGGCACTGGAGCTTTGATACTCAAAACTGTCAATACTGCCTTCATGCAGAATGTGCCACTACACACGGATTTGCTCAAGAAATTAAGAGCAAAGACTATCTGCTTTTGCTTTGCCAGACCAAGCCCTCATGCCTTTGCTAATGAGGCACCCAGTGCTAACTCACTGCTTATATGAAAGCTGGCATCAGCATACAGTACATATGTGGATTTTGTTGTTATTTAAATGCGAATTCATGAACACAGGGTTGGTGTTGACAAGCGAATCAAGAGAATCATCAATCAATTTGACTTCACAAGTGGTTAAGACCCTTCCCCACAAACATGTGCCACCAAGGGCCCCATCCTGTCCAGTCAAATCACCAGTAACATCGCCATAACTTCATGGGTGCTCATCATGACAGGAAGCAGTGTATTTGTAATAAACTAATTTCTGCAGCCCTCTCTCTACCATTGTATCCTCCAGATGACTAATTGATTTTTCAGTGTCTGATTGAGCTGCTGGGGCCCATAGATCCCCAGTGAACAAGTCACCCTTTTGAACTGACATAGCCCCATTCCCTGTCTATGCCCAGGGCTTGTGCAGTCAGCAGAAGCTGCAGCTGAGATAATAACCAGAGACCTAACACAGAATGTCCCTCACTGGTCCACTAGGCTGCAGCTGAGCTGGCTGTGGACACGAGGAGCTTCATCTCTCTCCTGGCTGTTCATCATCTTCTGTCTGCCAGACCTGCTGTCAGAGCTGCGTGTTTATTAGCTAAACTCTGTCAGCATGAGCTGGGTTAGCAATGATCTACTGCCTGGGCTTTACTTTTGCTTGGGAAAAGCAGGGGAGCACTCACACAAGCACACGCAAGTGGCAAGTATGTTGTGGAACTATGGTTGGGTGGTGGTCAGCAGGTAGGGATGTCACTGATTTAGACAGTACTCCAGAGCAGATCACAGAATCATAGAATCATGGAATCACAAAATCAGAGGATCGTGGAATGATTTGGGCTGGAAGGAACCTTGAAACCCACCCAGTTCCAACCCCCTGCCATAGGCAGGGCAGAGACCCACCAGCCTAGGCTGGCCAGGGCCCCATCCAACCTGGCCTTAAGCACCTTCAGGGGTGGGCACCCACAGCTTCTCTCGGCAGTCTGTACCAATGCTTCACCACCCTCTAAGAAACATAGAACCTAACCTAAATCTCCCTCTTTTAGTTTAAAACTGCTTCCTCTTGTCCTGTCATTGTCAGACTGTGCAAAAAGTTGATCCCCCTCTTGTTCATATGTTCACTATAGGTACTGAAACACCACAGTGAGGTCTTCCTGGAGCTTTCTCTTCTCCAGTCTGAACAAGCTACTCTACCTTAATCTTTCTTCACAGGAAAAGTCCTCCAGTCCTCTGATCATCTTCATGGCTCTCTTCTGGGCCCACTCCAACACTTACACATCTCTTCTGTACTGGAGGCCCCAGAGCTGGCCTCAGTACTCCAGATGGGTCCTCATGAGGGCAGAACCGAGGGGGACAAATCACCTCCCTCTCCCTGATGGCTACCCCTATTTTGATGCAGCCTAGGATACTGTTGGCTTTCCAGGCTGCAAGAGCACACTACTATTTTGTGTTGAGCTTTTCATCCACCAGAACCTCCAAGTCCTTTTCCTCAGGGCTGCTCTCAGTGGGCACACAGATGTGTGATCAATGCTGGAATGGTAAACACTCTGGTCAAAGCACTTTGCGCTTCTGTTCTTGTTGCTGCCTTTGGCTTGTTCATCTACTTGGACCACAGACTGTGCAGGTGAGGGGCTTATTCCAGCATGAGTTGGAAGAACAAAATGTGGTGAAAGCTGAGTATTGGGAATTTGCAAGTAGCAGTGAAGGCTGGAACTGGAAACTTGCAGGTCACTGATGAAAGTCAGTGATCTGAGGATTACTGAGGCTAAGGGCAATCAAGAGCATGGAAACTGGCAACTGGGGAACGAATAGGAAGGATCCCTTGCTTATGTTATGCCTGACACTGAGGAGCTGTGGAATGCTGGGTTGCATTACAGTGCCTACATGTCATTGTAAAAAAAACATATGTATACAAAAGAGATCCATTGAAATGATTCAAATGTGTGATGAAAAAGGTAAAGAGTTACTCTGCTTATTTTATAGAAAAGGTAAAGAACAGGCTTGGTCAGGCAGTCTAGAACTACTTAGGTGAGGAGAAGACACTTGCTAGCAAGAATTTATACAACCTGGCAAATATAGTGCAAGACCCAAAGGCTTGCTGAACAAAAGCAATGACATAAGATATGTATTTTTTAAATATACTAGAAAGTAAGACCAAAATAAATTAAACGTATGAGGTCTTATGTCATTTTATGTACTGAACATCAGATACGGCCATCACAGAGGATTTCTCTGACCATATAATTTCTGTTTCTATTTAAATAATAATCATTTAGCTTTTACACAAACCAAGGAAGAGATAATGCATGGATCTTCACATCTCTGTTCTCACCTTTTCCCTTAGGACTACCACAGCATTCCTATGCATGGATAAAGACAGCATAGGTGTTTTACTAGATCAGGTGCCAACCCTAGCAGCTGCCTAATGTCCTCACATTCCATTCAAGCCAGTATAAGAGTAGTCATCATCTCACTTGATGTATTTAACATCTTATAGAATCTCTCTCTTGATGTACAAACCATATGGTGCAAAGTTTTCTATTTATACAGGAAGGTGCAAGTTTCTTCATGTTTTTCTACTTATGTCAGCAGATTTACATGCAAATCTGAAATCAGATCTGTTTTCTGTTCAGATTCTGCAGAGCAGCTTAAGGTTGCTAAAGTGAGAATAGGATGAAATGGTAGTATGTAAGAAGCAGTCCTTGTTCCCCTGTTCATTCCTCACATTTGCCTTGGCCAGTATTCATGTTGCACAAACTTTGATCTTTTTCTGGTATCATACCTCAGGTTCTTCCTGAAGCCCTTCTGCATGATCTGAAAACAGGCCTGGGGTGAGAAGAGGCTAAAACCCTTATTTAGTGTAGAGCCTGAAAATAAGGTGGTCAGAGTGATATTAAAGGCCACCCATCTCCACGTGGATGTCAAGGTGTTTCCTAGCTGAGGCTTGGGTTGCCACAACGATGCCTACCCCAGCCCGTGCTGTAAGGTCTGCCTTGACTTTCCAAAGCTCCCTCCCAGTTAAGTGCATGGAAGAAACTGTTTTATTAAATAAGAAACAGCAATGCTGACCTCTCGTGGCCGCGCGAGCCCTTTGCAGCACGGTGTCTCAACGATGTCCTTGCTCGTCAGCAGGGTAACACGGCTGCATGGCCCTGGGGTATAAGGGCTGAGGGATCGAGCTGGCTGTCTGGATTGGTTGATGTGCTGTGCAGATTGCTGGAGGACAGCAATCACGGAGCGCTGAGTACAGCCAAGTGCTATTGAAGCTCAGCATACTGTTGCAATACAGTGTAAAACAACAACAATAGAACAGCATTTGGGCAACAGATTATCACAAGATAAAATTCTACCTTGATCTGATGTTAAATGCATTGCAGAAAAATTTCTGGGTCATTAATATGTGGCACTGCCACCCAAATAACAAAGTGCAACTTCATGTGACAATTTTAATTTGCACCTGGACACAGCAGGGGGGTTGAAACTAGATGATCATTAAGGTCCTTTTCAACACAGGCCTTTCTATAATTCTATGATTCTACAATTTTGATATGTTCTCTGCCTGCCAATGCCCATAGGACTAAGTCTAACAATTCAGGCCTTCTGAATTGCACTTAGACAGGAAGAAGAAAAAAATAATAAATTATATCATTAGATAGCTTCAACCAGACCCTGGAAGGTGGGCACTGGCAGGCATTAAAAGCAGAGTAGGTAAAAGCTCCTTCCGATGAATTTTTCTTAAGTTTGCACAAATGAATCATAACAACAACAACAAAATGAAGTTAAAAGCAAAACTAAGAATCCTAGCAGATGTCTGTGCCAGTTAAACAGCTCCTTTCAGCAGTCTGGTGGTTTGTCTTATTCAAATGCAACTGGTGAAACAAGCTGATAAGTGATTGCAAACCTGCTGGGACCTAACAGAACAGAGGGGACCAAGAGGCAGGCAGCAGGGTGCTGCAGCACCAATATTCCATTGCCACACTGAGACCACCACATTTTAATGAAACAAGACCCTGCCGTGTATTTCTAAGCCATCTCCATCCCCTAAGTTCATACAGTCCACATTTGGATTGATAAATTCAAGGAATTTGCTCTCCTTCTAGCATTGCATATGTTACCTGACTTATGTTAGTGTTTGTTGGCTTGCACCTATTTCCTTTTAAAGGTTGTTTCTGAGTGTGCTTTTTCATGACCACAGCATGGCCCATTCTCAGCCCAAGGGCAGATATTGCTAGCTCAGCACTGAGAGGCACTGCAGAGGGTGAAGCAGCACTGCCGCATCCAGAAAGGCCTGTGGCCCACAGGGCACAGCTCTGCCATATGCTCCATTTAGGGCCTGATTCAAAGAGAGCAGAAGGCAGCAGTGGGGCTCTGCAGGGCTCCATTTTACTGTCAGTGCTCTTCCGTGTTTTTATAAATGATCTGGACTCGGGACTTGAAAGCACACGAAGGAAGTTTGTAGATTATAACAAATTGGGAAGAGTTGCTGAATCTCTGGAAGGTGGAGAGGCCTTGTAGATAGTTCCTGACAAACCGGAAGGCTGAGCAATCACCAAGCACACAAAGCTCAAAGCGAGCAAGTGCCGGATTCTGCATCAGGGACGAGGCAACCCTGGATATTCGTGCAGACTGGGGGACAAGAGGCTGAGAGTAGCCCCATGGAAGGGGATCTGGGGGTTCTGGCTGACAGCAAGTTGTATCTGAGTCAGCAGTGTGGCCTAGCAGACAGGAAGGCCAACCGTGCCCTGGGGTGCACCAGGCACAGCACTGCCACCGGGTGAGGGGCTGTTGTCCCACTGCGCTCTGTACTGTGCAGCTGCACCTCCAGCACTGGGGGCAGGGTTGGGTGCCACAATATGGACATAAAACTATTAGAGAGCAACCAAAGGAGGGCTACGAAGATGCTGAAGGGTCTGGAGGGCGAGGTGTGTGAGGAGCAGCTGAGGTCCTGGGTTTGCCCAGCCCAGAGCAGAGGAGCTGAGGGAGGCCTGATGGCGGCTGCAGCTCCTCACAGGAGCAGAGGGGCAGCGCTGAGCTCTGCTCTGTGTGACAGCGACAGGGCCTTAGGGAACGGCATGGAGCTGTGTGAGGGGAGAGCAGCTGGGGGTTAGGGAAAGGTCACTACTGAAGTTCGAGAAATGTTTGCACAGAGCTTTCAGACAAAGGGTTTGGTTTGTGGTGGTGTTGTGTACAGCGGGAGCTGGACTTGATGATCCTTGTGGGTCCCTTCCAACTTGGGATATTCTATGATTCACTCTGCACTTTCAGCACGCTTTACAGTAGCCCTGAGATGGCACCAGTTGGGCTGTGTCCCAAGGGCTAAATGGCTTAGCTCAAAGATGAATGGATATCTGCTGTGTGCAAGATGTGAGTCAACCTGAGTGAAGTCTTTTCTTTCTTTCTTTCTTTCTTTCTTTTTTTTTTTTTTCGTATGAGGAGACTTGAAGAGAGGAATTTGGAAATCTCCAGTACCTTCCCAAAACCTTTCATTAAAACAGCCCATAAAAGTAAGTCTCTGGAAACTTTAGGAGGCCTTTAAGAAGAAAAAAAAAAATTAAAATTAAAATTCAGTTTTATTGAACAAATGGGCACGACTGAAAATATTCAGAAAATTAAAATTAATTTGAAAATAATTAAAAATAGGAGAAGCTTAGTGTATGTTTCCAAGTCCTGAGTAATATTAAAGTAGCATTAAAAAGCTGCAAAGGAAATTTACTGTGAGCAGGTGTTTGAAATAATTGGGGGAGAAAAAGGGTTGACTATTAATTAATGAAGAATTATGAAAGTCCCTTGTTGGACTTTTTTTCCTGTAGTCAACATATTTTTAACCACATGCAGTTAGTGAACACATTTTAGAAGTGTGGAGTTGCTTTACAGACACATAGCGGGAGCTGAGTGTTATTTTATCCACATTTATTTTATTTTTGCCAGTGGCGTGTATTTAGCAGGAGCTGTTGAGATGACTGAAGTACTATGACAGTCTTCCTCGCCAGCCATAATGCACAAATGCTAATATTAAAGAAAAATCAACCTCCTTGATGAGGCTCAAAGGCATTAATATCTGAACCATAGTGACTGGCTTCAGAAAAACACACAAAGGTCAAATGCAGGTGCAGCACCTCAATAACAGAACAGTCTTTCAACGGTCACTTGTAAAGTTAAGGACCATGAGAAGATTTTTCTGGGAGAAAGGAAAAGCAAAGACTACATAAACACCCTGGAAGAGTAATCTCTCACCTCCTTGTATAGCCCACATGCCAAAGGAAGAGGCTACCCAGCACAGCTGTGCTGAAATGATGAGTGGCCTCAGGGCTGCATGGAGCTTACATAGGAGGGGTGTGTTCTTCAGACAGCAACACCAAATAACAAGCCAACAGTCAAATGACAATTCAGAGAGAAAGGAGATCCTTTAGCTACATAAGCACCGGAAATTTCAGCAATCTTTTCTTTTCTCCCTAGAGACCTCATCTAAGGACTTAAAGCAAGATTTCACCAGAAGTACCTCAAGCCCCAGTTATTTGCAGAGAGAGCAGAAGCTTTGCTGCAAGGTGTGAGTACAAGATGTGAGCCTGAACAGGTCTTTGACTTAGGTACCTACATTTATTTTAATGGCATTTACTCTTCCTTTGTGTATCTATACACCTTCATAGTTAGTACATAGGATAAAGGCGCTGTTTCTATTATTTCCTAGTGTAAATGACAAGCGCGTTAAATACAACAAACAAAACCTCCATAGAAAACAAAATCAACATTTATTCTTGTTGTCTGTTTACAAGATTGCTTTAGGTTTTCCCAAAAGAACATGTACCAGAGAAACATAAGTTAATCTACAAAACCGGATATGGAAGACAGCATGAAAATCCACATGCTTTAAGATTTAGTTCTCATGTGCCTGTCTTCTAAGGGAAATTGCTGTGGGGTAAATAAATATTAGTTCTGCCACACCAGCATGTGCTTGCTAACTCTACTGACATGGCTAAAAACATATTTACAAAGCATTACCTCTATGAGTCTTCAACTTATACTTTAAACAGGTAGTTAGTTGTTCAGCTATTAAGCCTTCATGGAAGGTGAAAGAATCTAATGTCCCTAAATGGATTCATGCAGTATTTAGTTTTATTCATGCAAGACATGAGGACAGTTATACATCAGCGATGATAAAAGTAGTATGTGAAGATACAGCATCCTCCTGGAAAGCAGGAAGGAGTTTGGAGCATCAGTGCTCATTCATCACCTCTGTGTCTTTGGCACTAAGCAGAACTACAATTCTTATCTCATATTAAGAGTTGACCAGCAGGAAAATGCCATGCTCACTGATGGGGTCAGGTGAAGGGAATGGGATGTTTTCAGATCCCTATTGGTGGAGAAGAGAGGAATACCTCCTGGTGGGAGAAGTTTTACTGAAAGAGGCTGCCTGTAATTCATAATGTCAGCATAAAATCAAAGATGCTAAAATATCTCTGCACTTACTGCAGCAATTTAACCACACCAGAAAAAAATGTATTTTCACTGAACTTCTTCAACTGTTAAGAAATTAAGTTTCTCTTTATTTTAACTGGGTAAGACTAGGGCAAAGTAGGTGTCCTGGTTTTTTTTTGTTTGTTTGTTTTGTTTTGTTTCTGAGGATGGAAGATTAAACTGAGCTCCCTTGCTACTTACATCTCAAAATGCGGACCAAAAATTTTCCTTATCTAATTCTGTAGAGCTGCACTGTTATTCCTGGTAGGAATCAAGTTACGGAAGAGCTTAGCTTAGGCTTTAACTTCATTCAGATTCTGATATTGGAGGGAACATAAAAAAAGAAATTAAGAAATAGCTTCTGTTGTTATCTCCAGACCAGATTTCACAGGTTGCCAACTGCATACTCTATGAGGGTGCTCAGGAGTGACTGGCTTGAGGTTCTCAATATGGATATGATAGTAGGGAAATATATCTGTTGTATATGTTTTTATCAGTTTCATAGCCTACAGGTTATTCACTGTGTAAGAAGAGTTGGAAAGCCAGTAGCATTCACCTTGAATCAGATAGACTTGTTAGTAACTCTGATGCTAATGTTAGACTACTCTAGTGTATCCTGGGTAAAACTGAGATTTTATCTAGCTGAGTCTCTCTGCTGTATGTACATAAGTAGGAATAACAGCATCTTAATTCTTAAATATGTCAGGCAAATTAAATTTTGCTTTCCTGAGTCAAGTTTTCCCCAAAATATTTCAGCTTCCAGTGAATTCTCCCGGGTCACCACTGCAGAGCACTCATAATATCATATTAGTATTAAAGTTGCCTATGTGAATAGATAGTTTTCTTTTTCATTATACCAGGGAGTTTGTATGCAAACTTGGAGGTCAGGTCATCACCTGGTGATATATAAATCCCTGTGCTACAGTGATATCACCTTTAAATTGTGTATGTCTGGAAAAATACAATGGTGTATGCAAAGCAAATACTGCATCTTGATGCTTTATCCCTGCTACTACCAACGATGTTGCTATATCATTCTGTTCCCTGGTGACTCTTGTAGTACCTGCAGCCATCTCTGACTGTCTATGGATATAAGGCTAAATGGAGTAACCACAGCTAATGAAGTGCCCTTCATGCTTCCAGCTTTCAAGCACAGTAATTCACAGTTTCCACATAAAGCCTCTTAAACCAACATGCAACAGAAATTATCAATAAGCAAACTCCCATAGATGCTGTTGAATTAATAGAACCCAACTGACTTTTACCTAATAGAAAATAAATAATGCTGTGTCAAAACAATAATATAATAGTGTTCAGTTATTTTAAAATGTATTTAAGGAAAACAACAACATACACAGAACAGCATGCTGCTCAAAGTACAATGAGACAAAATTAGAAAGGCAGCAAAATGAAGCTACGTCAAGTATTATTTGTCTAAAATTGCAACAGCCAGCAAATATATGAACAAGTATATCTACAGGCATTTATTGAAGGCACACTGCTCCAGTGATAATTATGCAGTGTAATTTTTTGTATCCTTAATAGCAACAATGATTTTAGTAATGGGTATGTCTCCGTTCTGCCAATCTAGGGACTTTGAGGCAGTAGCAAGAAGTATGCTCAGGACTTTTCTCCTCAGCTGGACGCCTGCAGGCCTGTGCTTGTGCCAGGAACCAAATAGTGCCTTCAATCACTGCAGGCTCTTGCTCAAGCAATCCTCCTCCAACTGTCCCATTCATCCTTTGCTACACTTGGTGGATGTGTGTAACAGAGGCCATGTTCCTCAATAATCTTCCAGAGTATCAGTGGCCAGCTCAGAACACTGGACTCTAACATGGGCTGATCCTTATTGCATGAGGCTCTGAATCACAACTCATTTGTACGGATCCACAAGTGGTAAGTTCTCTTAATTCAACTGAGCAACAAAGCAGATAAGACTGTAGTCACGCTGTTGTTTTAATACAGTTAACAAGATTCAAGATGCCATGCAATTTATTCATGCTCATGTAAATGTCCACCACAGGAAAAACAAAACCCCAAACCTTTAACACTGGCGGTAAATTGTGCAATGAGATCTTGTCCTTCCAGAGCTAGCCAGCTGTATTTGAGACTGATCATTAACTTTTTTACTGTACAGAAAGCTAACGGTATTTTGAAGGTAGTCAGATAGGAATGGGCACTCCAGCCCTAACAGAAAGGTAGGTTTTCTATTTATTTTGCACAGGGGAACATGAATGGTGACTAAAGATAAGCAGCCTAGTTTCTACCTAAAGGTTATATTTTGGTTTTCTTGCTTTAAGGCCGCTCAAGAGGTGCTTTCCCAGAGAAAATTCCATTTCTTCTAGTCAAACCTTACTTCAGTTAAGACTGCAGATAAGGATTTTAAGGTGGCAGTGCTCTACATGGTATCACAATTACATGGCAAATCACTGTGTGACTGTAGTAATGGTTCTCATCTATTCACAGCTATTACAACACATCAGTATTTCTCAGATTTCAGAGCTGTAAGAAGCCCTATTGGTTTACAGAAGCACTCTTAATAGGTCTACCACAATGGCTTTAAAACACTGGATTGAACTGGCTGTAGATAATGTCATGGCCAGGATGTCCCACTAATGGGCCCCTTTTATTTCGTATGTGAGTGCTATTCAGAAAGGACAAAGGTATGAAAATAATTCATTGGGTGGTAATGAATAATGCTGTTCAGTTTTGTCTTCATATTGATCCCCTTTAATAAAAGACATAAATATAAACATGTATGAAATATATAGATAAATATATAGAGACAACTATGTTAATCTGTATTTTGAACAGAACTGGATTAATCAAAGAAAAACGAAAGGCACCACAATACGTCAGCATCATGGAATAAAATACTTGCTATTTGTGTAGTTCTGAAACCAAGTGGTCAGAAAGCCATATACAGCAGGGAATAAGTCTCGTTATTCTAACCTCACAGCCTAGGCAAGTAAGACTCAGATTCACTTAATAAAGAACCATATTCAAACAGTATCAGAATTCAGCTGTTCTGACTCCCAGTTTTTTCCATACTTAGGCTTGGGAGTAAGATAAAAAGAGAGAAAAGAAATCTTTATGAAAAACAGAGGTTATAATGAGCAGAAGGCTGACTCTCCTCTTTGCCAATAGTCTTAATCAGTTCTTAGCAATAAGGAAAGTAGCTGGTATAAAGTCACCCTCTGTTAAAATAACTGAGTTATACTCGCAAAGCGGAGAAGAGAGTCTGCTTGGGCATGACTGAATAGTGCCTTCTTTTCTTTCTCATGGAATTAATCCAAGCGTATTTAAAATGAACAGTCATTCACCAGGCTAAAAAAATCATAAAATATATTATCATTGTAGCACATTCACCTACCTGCAAGGAAAGCCCCAATTCTCACTTTTATTGCTATGAAATTATCATGGCTTTAACTTTAGTTGAGAGAATCCTTAGCTCATTTTAGTGTGACAGGAAAAACAAACTTCAAATCCTCTACATGCAGCTTTAAATAGTGTCAAATCAGCCTTGCCTACACAGATAACAAAGTGCCAAGCTGCCTTCTGGCTGACGAGAAACAGACAACTTAACCTGGTAATTTGAATCTTAAGGAGCTTTTGATAATTAAATGAGAGTGGAGGACAAAATAGAAAAAACGTTGTTATGAAACCAAGCAAATGTGGCACTCCTAGACATGGAGAACACGGAGCTCCAGAAGAAACAACTTCTCAAACTGGAAAAATACTCTCCTCCTTTTGAAAGCTGAATAGAGAAGCAGCAGCTCAGAGATTCTGGGATTTATCCTGCAGTGAAAGTGCTGTTGGTCCATTTAGTAAAAGACTCAGTCATGGCAGGGAGGTAAAGCACCAAGACTGCTGATATTTTTCAATCTCTTAGCAGCAGTAACCACACAGCAGCTTTTCTGCAAAACAAACAAAAGAATCCAGTTATTTCAGCAGTATACATTTTTTTATTTGGTTAAGCATTCTAAGACAACCACGCGGTGGTTTCTTTGTGATTAAGGAAAAGAAGGCAGTGCTGAAGATTCTTGTTTACAAAGGGCTCTTGCAAACATCTTATGTGTGAAATGTTTTATGAAACAATAAAAAGACAAGGCCTTCTTTGTTAGGTGGAGAACAGGTCCCAGATGTCTCCCTTGAAAAGCATCTACCCTGTTCTTTTGTCTCTCTTGCTGTACAGATCCCAGCATGGAAAGGGAGAGTGCAAACCTTTCCATTTATTTGTTACCACTGCAAGCATTTATGATGCCAGGTCTAAATCAGCTGGCACTTGAGTGTATTATTTTGGGGTAAATGTGGTAATCACACTATTTACTTGATAAAAATAGCTAAATGGATTCTTCAAAAACAAAGCAGGACTAGATCCACTCAAAGCAAACTCAAATAAGCTCCAAATAGAAATAAACACACAGAGGAAATAACACTGCAAAAGCTAAAACAAGGTTGTCCTGCATGTTATGTCATGAGTGAGTTACTATGCTACAATGCAGTAAAAGGTTTATTAGAAAACAGTTTTGACTGCTGTTAAACAGTCAATTTATCTCAAAGTTGATCTTGGTTCCAATGGAAATGTGCGTAATACAGCGCTTCCTTGGTTAGTGAGTTTTCAGTATTTGGTTGCTGTGCAGACAGTAACTTGAAATGGTAGATACAGACAAAACCTGTCTTGCAACAGGTCAAGAAAACCTCTTTTAAAATGTACTGCATGGAAGTACACAAGTGATTGGACCAAAGTTTCATGTAACCTCTTCCAGCACCAGTGAAGTGGGGATGAATGCTGAGGACCACAAAGATTTATTCCTAATGGATTCCCACTGGAGAAGGTGATGCTGAGACATTACATATGAGGCAGTTGTGTGGCTTCATATGGCAAGTAGGAGATAATAAAGGTACCTTAGTCCTCACTGACCTCCAGTGTACCACTGAAAGACAACTTCATGTACCCAGTATTGCACATGTAAAGTTCATTAACTTGTGTGGGACTATACCACACTGTATAGTACCTGTTTAAATCCTATGGTTAGTTAAAACAGAAGAAAAAATTGAACCTCTCACAACAGTCAATCTTTTCCATATGTTTCCGGACAAAATCTACTGTGAATAAAATCCATTACATCCCTTGCCTTATCAAGCAGACAGTGGATGATGGCAGCACAAAAAATGTGCATGCAGTGAAAAATGCACTACTTTTATTTTGGTATCCTGGTTGCTACCCGTGATGCATGACTAAGAGAAAGTTGTTTTACAGTGTGTGTGTTCTCAGCCTCGTCCATATCTTGACCTTCCACTGAGTTTTGCCCAGAGATGTCCTCAGAACTGCTGAGTGGTTCCCATGGTCCTTCAACAGAGTCACTAACATCTGTGGTAGTTTGTAAAAGGGACTGGGAATTGCTATGCTGGTTTATGGAGATACAACACCTCCTGAGATAGATAGCTGGATTTCAAAGTGGCTGAGCAAGTATGCTTTGGTCGAAGAGTAGAGACAGAACATGAGAACGGACTTGAATCTCCCTGGCCACTACGGAGAAGGCAGCCAAGCCAGACTGAGAACCACTAATGAAGTGTTTGTTAATGAAAAGGCAAAGACAGGGAGACTGAAAAAGAGATGCTCTGACAACACTGTTTTGGATGCTATAGGCAGAAAGGGCAGAGGAGTGCCCTGTCAAAATTGGGTCCTCAGAAGTGTGGAGTAACTTCTTTTAGGGAACACCTCACTTTCCTTTCAGTACAGTTACTGGAACTGCCCTGAGGGTCTGGCCCATGCCTTTGCTAAAAAGTAATTACTTTTCATATTCCTACCCTTTAAAAACCATGCTCTAACCACAGCATGAAAATCTGAAAGCTTTCAACACTGAAAAGTTATTGGGTGAAATATTGCCCCATGAGGTTTGCAGCACATATGGCTTCATATATACAAGGGTTTTTGTACATTGCTGTAAGCTGGTACAAGTGATAGAGCCAGCTTACATTTTGAATGCTTTCCAAACAACAGTGAGGATAGTGGTGAATACATTTTGGAATGTGTAGTTAGAACTGTGCTTGGTTTTTGGCTTCCCACTGATCACTTTCACCATGCAGTGGTATTTATTTATTTTAAAAAAACAAACAAACACTTAGGGCCCCAAACAAACCTTCTGTTTTGCAGCTCTTTCAGAGATTACGGATCTGAAGGTGCCTGGGGCTCACAGTCTCCTTTAACTTTCTTCTAGGAAAAAACAAAAAAAAGAAAGACAGCTGCCATTACTGAAGCATTAATTGAAGATCAGTCACATCTCAACTCTACTTAAAGTAATGGTAAAACGCTGCAACATCAGCATCTTTAGTGAAGCTGTTTTGGAAAGTGCAAGTAGCATGAACAAAAAGTTTCCAGGGGAGGAGCCACAAAGGATGAATGAATTGAAAAGTTCCTATTAGGGGCAGGCTCTTCTTAAAAGAAAATTGATGATAGGAAGCAGCATGCCGGGTGAGCAGCCTGTGCCCTTGCAGCATTTGGAAAAGACAGCCCATTCCCCAGGTTGCAACAGTCAGAGCCTCTCTGGAGCCAGACTAAAGGAACTGAATGCTATTTTATGAAACAGACTCTCTTATTTTTACTGTCTGTGCTCACAATATAAAAATCTAATAAGCTCAAGGGCATTGCTGTTCAGGGAAATTACCAAGAAAATTAAATTTCAGTTAAAGTTATAACAATTTATTTGATTATTGTTATTTCCCATTCACACTACTTCTGGTTACCCTTTCTTTGTATAACAGGAATATCTCTCAAAGACAGCCCTGTTAGGACACTACTCAGTCCATACCCGCCCCAAACCCACACCCCTCATCAGCAGATCTATTACTATTTTACTATCATCACAATCTTTCATCTTATTTTATGAAGATCATTTTAATAGTTAATGACAGTCCTAGTGATAGGACAAGGGAGAATGGTTTTAAACTGAGACACGAGGTTTAGGTTAGATATTAGGAGGAAGATTTTCACTCAGAGGGTGGTGAGGCACTGGAACAGGTTGCCCAAGGAGGCTGTGGATGCCCCATCCCTGGAGGCATTCAAGGCCAGGCTGGATATGGCTTTGGGCAGCCTGGTCTGGTGGTTGGTGACCCTGCACATAGCAGGGGGGTTGAAAACAGATGGTCATTGTGGTCCTTTTCAACCCAGGCCATTCTGTGGTTCTATTATTCTATGATCCTAGGCATTACAGAAGTCATTTTGCTTAACCTAGATTTGCTTTATCTGCAAAGGAGGTAGTCAGTATTACACTCTGAATGCTGTAAAAAATCAGAAAGGTGATTAAAATGATCCCTCCCTTTAACTGCTGAACTGCAGTGTGGACTCAGTTTCATCCAACGAGAAGTTCATCAACAGTCTGAATCTCCCACACTTATCAGTTAAATTAATTACAGCAGCTAAGTAAAAGCAGAGGGACACACATGGCTTACAGTGGCAAGAAATACAGCAGCAAGGTGGACTCAAAAACAGATGAGGGAAATGTCAAAGCAAATAATGATATGCCAACAGACACAGGCAACAGCAGATCTACAATGCACAAGGATATTTGAATTTAGGAACCTGGAGCCTGCAGTGGAGCTTGTGGTCTGATAACCATGGGTGTTTTAAGGCGGCAGTTGCACTTATTCTCCAGCTAAAAGAAAAACAGAATCCTATTAAGTATTTTTCCTAGAATCTCATAAGTCAACAATTATCTCCTACAGGTCTTGTGTTCTGCTGTCATGCAGTGCTGTCATTTCAGGATATTTTAAGCCAGATGGCAGCTAGTCCAGGAAACCAGTAATGTTGAAGCAAAAACTCATTCAGGCAACTTTAGAGAATGTTATGGACTCAATATAAATCAATATAAACTCAATATAAATCAATAAAATGGCATATAAAAATATTTTACATGGACATTAAAAACTTTGATACGTAATGATGATTCTGCAGTGGAGCAGTACAAGTGATACAAGTATGACACGATGGTAGTGAACATGTTTCAAAGATCCAGGGATCACGTACCATTTTTCTTTTATGAGAAGTTTTGAGATGAAATCTTTGGCCTGCTCAGAAACACCTTGAAACTCCTCATCTTCAAAATCCCAGCTGCAGGCCAGGATGTTGTTGAGAGTCTCGTTGTCATCATCACCCAAAAAAGGAGACAATCCACTGAGGCTAAGTAAAGAAGAATATATTAAGTCTTTCTGTCTCTTTCCCTTCCTGTGCATGATCTCTGATGTGACATCTAAGATTGTTCTGTTACTTCTGGCCCACCTTAGAACTTTTTATTATCTAAGAAAGTTTCCAGGCCGTTCTCATTTTTTCTTCTGTTTAGATTTTTAAATAATCACTCTTTCTCCCTAACAAAATAAACATTACAGTCTTTCATTGAGGGTCATATTTTCCAGATCTCTGACTGCTTTTGCAGATGTATACTGAGAGTTTATCAAGAAGTCCACAGTATTCTGGAAGTCTAATACCTAATTGCTCAAGATAGATAGTGTAGTGAAACAAAGAAGAAAAGATAATGGTGATTGAAAAAAGGGTCAGATTCCTGAATATGGAATTTGGGAAGAGGCCTATATTTTCTATTTTGTATACAGATTTTGTCAGTCTTCCAAATAACAACAAATTTGGATGACTGATACAGAAAAACCTGAAAACAGCTTACAAAGCAGATTGAATCCTACTTACAGCATGTAAGCAATGACTCCCACACTCCACATGTCTGTAGGAAAGGAGACAAATTCATAATTCACAACTTCAGGAGCAAGAAATTCCGGAGTCCCAAAGTTTACTCGAAGTTTTTCCCTGGGTTTATATCTAGTCAAAGGAAACATTAATAAAAGGACATTATAGCTCTGAAGTTATAGCGTAAGTTGTCCAGCAATTAGTGGGATTTCAGAAGCATCTGTGACATTCAGGAGGAGATCAAGGACAGATAGAAGTACAAATTAAAAATAAATACTACCCATACATAGGAATGAAAAACAATTGTAAGTTTATATTATACTTCAGGTTAAAACTCAACAACTAAAGAAAGTAAGAAATTCAGATTTCAAAGATGATTTAGGGCAGCTGTTATCATGCTTTGGAATCTTCCCCATATCATAAGTTATGGTATCTGCTTAAGCAAGAAAGTGATAAAGCATGAATTATACTGTAAAACACCCTGATGTTCTCTCATGCTCTCTTTTGAGAATAGAACAGACAAGAGGTTCCACAAATTTTGTTGACTTTAGCTGTACCAGTATACTGACTTGTTAGAATCAGACCTCTTTAAAACTTCAATCTGAAAAAAGGCTTCAGAACAAAACTTTTTTTTACCCAGCTTCAAACATTCCTTATTAAAAGATGTCTTTGGTTAAAAGAACCAACTTGTCACGGGAGCAGTAGGAGACCAGTATGGGTCAAAGATGTAACTGCAAAGAAGCAATACTTCTTTGATTCTTTCCTCTTTCATTTACAATTAGTAATCACATAGGCACATACCTTCTTGCCAATCCAAAATCAATAATTTTTATTTGATTTGCAGATCGGTTCACACACAGGATATTCTCAGGCTACCAAGAAAAAACAGAAAACACTTCTGAGAACAAGGTAAACATGCCATAAGCACCCTTTTCTTTCCACTCTGATCAGATTTCTCTGTATGGGTATAATCTCTTCTATCACACAGCAGTTGAGGTTGGGTGTTCTCTGTCTTGATAACTGCTTCTTTTTCTTGCTTTTCAATTTGATATAAGGCAGGAGTTTAGATAAAGAACTTGTAGGGGGAATGAGACAGAGAATGTAGACTTCCATAGTGAGGTTTCAGGATGCTGGCATGGTGATTTTGCAGACTTCAGTAAGCTGACACTGGAATTTTTTTTTTTTTAATTTTTTTTAAAACAAATTTACTGGGCTTTGAAATTTATATCTTTAAGTTTCTGTATTCATCGATGTTCTGGCAGTAACTGTCTGATTGAGCACCGATATATTATGCTAGTTACAGCAGCTTTATGTTTTCATCACATATTTTACCAGAAGGTGGGATTCACAGGTTAAATCCCTCTGGATTATCATAGGGCCAATTGTTCTTCATTCCCCTGGAAGGAATCCATTGCTTACTAAATTACTCCCAAATTAAAGAGAAGGGAGCGAAGATAGAATCTGGTCAATTGTCTTTGAAAAGTAAATATCTAAAATAAATTCACTGCCAGCAGTTTTGTAGTTTTATATACTTTGTCTTGCTGCTCATTGAGTCCTCTTTGAAATAAAACAGCCCACAACACTTAAAACATTAGTTAACCTTTGTTCACCATTACTAATTCATTTTAAACTCAGGACTTGTAAACATCATATGTCCATAGTTTCTGTGGTCCTAGATGATTATAGTCAAGATGATTTTCTTTCTATTTCAAACGTTTTTCCTCAAACTAATCTGTTACTGACAACAACCTATGAGTAAGCAAAATAGAATGGAGAATCTGTAGCTGGCTAGCACATGAAAAGAGAGGTTTCTGAGAAGAATTCATTGGATTGTATACAGGCCTCTTTGTCAGCAGTATGACATACAAAAACTGTGACAACCCCAAGAACATAATTAATATGTCTTAAAGACCTTTGTGAAATTCTTCTTGATAGGTTTCTAGCTATCTAGATGTTTATAAAGAAAGAGAAAAGTAAGTCTGGTCATTTATAAAGCAACCGAAACAGATCCCAGTAAGCATCTGTTCACTTGCTTAGCATGTGCAATAATATAAATGCTAACAACTCAGTTACTACAAGCCAAAAACAGCAGCTGTAATAAAAATCTCAATGAAGGCAAAACTCTCTTTGCACTTCTTAGTTTTTTTGCTTTATTATGAAGCTGAGGAGTACACTATGGGGACTTTATAGACACTTGTAAAACTAAAGACATCATCCCCTTTTATTTCTGCACTAAATAAAGGTAAGAAATATAGAATCATAGAAAGGTTCAGGTTGCAGGGGACCTTAAAGATCATCTAGTTCCAACCCCCTTCCACGGGTAGGATTTCCAGCCATTAGATGAAGCTGCCCAGGCCCCCCTCCAACCTGTCTTTGAATGCCTCCAGGAACGGGGAATCCACCACCTCTCTGGGCAGCCCGTGCCAGCGCCTTACCACCCTCTAAGTAAAATATTTCTTCCTCATGTCTAACCTAAATCTCCCCTCTTTTAGTTTAAGGCCATTCCCCCTTATCCTTTTGCTATCAAACCATGTAAACACCTGTTCCCCCTCCTGCTTGGAAGCTCCAACAAGTACTGGAAGGCTGTAATGAGGTCTCCCTGGTGCCTTCTTTTCTCCAAGCTAAACAGGCCCAACTCCCTCAACTTTCCTTCATAAGAGAGGTGCTCCAGCCCTTCTATCATCTTTGTGGCCCTCCTATGGACCCGCTCAAACAGCTCTACATCCTTCTTGTGCTTGGGCACCAGGTTTGGACACGGTACTCCAGATGTGGCCACAAGAGGGCAGAGCAGAGGGGTACAATCACCTCCCTTGCCCTTGCTGGCCACCCCTCTTTTGATGCAGCCTAGGATACTCTTGGCTTTCTGGACTGCAAGAGCACACTGCTGGCTCCCATCCAGATTTTCATCCATTAGGACCCCACAAGTCCTTCTTTGTATGGCTGCTCTCAATGAATTCTTCTCCCAGCCTGTACTCTGGAATTGCTACAATTCAAGTGCAACACCTTGCACTTGACCTTGTTAAACCTCATTAGGTTCTCGTTCTCATGTGCCCACATTTTGAGCATGTCTAGGTCCTTCTAGATAGCATCCATGTTTTCTATCATGTCAACTGCACCGCTCAGCTTGGTATCATCAGCAAACTTGCTGAGGGTGCACTCAATCCCACTGTCTGTCATTGATAAAGATCTTAAAGAATACCAGCCCCAAAATGGACACTGGGAGACACCACTCATGACTGACCTCCATCTGAAGATAGAGACATTCACAACAGCCATATGCTACAACTATCCAACCAATCTTCGATCCACCTAATAGTCCAGCTTTCAAATCCATATTTCTCCAATTTATTATTTAATAAAAACTTGATTCATGGGAAAAAGATCCAGCTTGAATGTCCAGACTATTGAAAAATACCTTTACAAATTGTTTTCTGAGTGTGACAGTAATTAATGTCAGCCAGGGTAAGAATGTGCAGTTGGTTTTAGATAGAAGGAACTTTCTGTGTATACACTTAAATAGTTCGGATTGCTAAGCAAATACCCAGCGGAGAATCCATCACTCTTTTCTGGACTTTCAGATGTACTGGCAGTTTTTGTCTAACCTAACAGATGCTGTATTATTTGCATCAACCACTTTTTTATTACTTTCATTTAGCAAATACTTTCTTATGTATTTGGCCTCAGCATGGTGTAAATGGGGTTAATTTCTATCCCATGGCTGATGCATGACAGAGATCTTGTGCAGCTTAATTAAATAATATTTGCACAATATTTATAGATGCAAATGGAAAAAATGAAAATAGCAAGGTATTGTTGCCAATATCTTTCTGGCTTTCTGTAAAATCATCCTGCAGAAAACTCAAAACTCATACTCAGCTATGTAGCTTGATGACATATGACCACAATTCTCATCAAAATTGCTTCTGTAGTGATTTAACTGTTCTCAGTGTGGCTGAAGTAAATACACATCAGTTCAAGAAAAGCAGAATAAATTATTCGTTGTTTCTGCCATGGAAATCTGCTAAGCTGCATGGCCTAACATTAAATAACAAAATTTCCACAGCTGTCATTGCGCAAAACAAACAAGTGAGTTCTCTACCTTTAGATCCAAATGAAGAATGTACATTTGGTGCATGTACTGAATTCCCTCGCAGATCTGTTTTATGAATGAGATGGTATCCATCTCTGTCAAATTGCAGTTCTCATCAATTATTCGGTCAAATAATTCACCTCCTTCCACACTGATGAAAGAAAGACAATGAAGTGGTCACCAAGTTCAAGTCCAAATCCAAACCCATGCAATTACAATAATACAGAATTTAAACTATTGACTATTTTAAGGATTCACAATCAGGTTCAGTGAGAGGGATCTGCAACATGAACTTGTGTTCTGATCCAAATTTCCCACATACCCGGTACTGATACATACTAGCCATAATTTCTTCAATGTTTGAGAACCTAGTCTCCCATTCAGTAAGAAATGCTTTCTTGGTACAAAATTTTGCACCAGTGGAATTTATGAAATCACACGGAAAACCAAAACAACATGCTATGCAATCTCTATTAAATCCTTGGTCTTCTCCATCAGAGCTTAAGAGGGACATAATACAAAATTTCAATTTGAAGCAACATAAAACCAGTGAAAACAACTTCTTAATTTCTTATTACATTTCAGAATACCTCCATCTTACCAACCGATATCTATGCTGACTTCTAGCTTTTGTGTTATACTAATTGTGTAAATCAAGTTCGTAGGACTACCTACGAATATACAGAAAAGTCAAGCTCTTCTGCCATGCATTTCAGTGTTTAAGTTGCATCCTTTTTGGCTTCCAGAAAAAGAAGCAACATCCATTTGTTTTTAAGCTATTTTGAAACTAATTAGCCTGGTAAATCAGCATAAAAGACAGGTTAATCCATTTAGGTATCCACGAAGAGATCATTCACAACACCTACAGTAGGCATCTATCTATTCATTATAAGATGTCATTTCATTTGCCTCACAGAAGTGGAGATATTCTGAGACGTCTGTCCCTTAGTTGACACAAAATACCATCTGAAATGAAAATCAAGCTACAAAACAGCTCTATTTTCATATGGCATAGTGGCTTTACATCACTTGGAGTGTGGAGAATCACCTGAAAAAAAATGCATAAATGGCTCCATGGCACTATTTCTTAACTTTTTTTTCCAATTATTGTTCCTGGGAACAGATTTCATATGCCATTTCTACCTGCTAAAAGCTTTATTTCTAATTTCAGGACAAAATAAGAAGGAAACAAACAGTTCTAGCAAAAGTGGTAAAGACAGAAATTGGAAGAACACACTTACTATTCCATGACTAAGACAATGTCATTTTTTGACTCAAAGGCATCATAGAGCTGGATAAGATTCACATGATTCAGCTGGTTCATGACACTGATTTCATTCTTTACTTCATTCTGTAAAAAGTCATGAATATTGTTTCAGAGGTTGTTTTTTTTCTTCTAAGACAGTTACAAGGACAAGGACAAAGTCAGTTTGAACCAGATATCTACATTATCTTCACATTTTCACTTGTGTTAAGCAAATCCAAGGTTTGCCTTTCATTGTTCCTATAGTGGTAGACATCAAGGATATAGGTACTAGACTGAACTCATAGCTTGAGTAGGGGACTGCTTCAGTAATATGTTAAGAGAAAAAGGAAGGGGAAAGAAAGAGCAACACATGGGCAAGCAATAATCTGTCTAAGAAAAGTCCAGGACTGTCCTCAAAACCTGTCTGTACAATCAGGGGGGAATGACTGATACCTTCGCTCAGTCCAGCTATTTTAAATGTGCAGTTTAGGGTGGCTGAGTCATTCTCCTGTGGTGCCAATCTCTCTTCTGACTATAATGGGATTCTTGATGATCAGCTTACCCACAGACAGCTATGCTTTAGAGAACCACAGATAGCTGAGACAAATCCCACCCTTGACTACTATTAATGACACAGCTGTCACAGAAAAGATGCTAGGAATGTCTTTCTTGTGAAAGCAAGCCCCAGATGGCCACGAGTTTTGCGAAACAGGTCAGACTAATTCTTCTCATTTATATTTGTGTTGATGTCAGGAGATCATGCCTGTAATCAGCATACCTCACAGTGCCATGAATTCACTGCAGTAAGGATAGAGTGGGGTGGAGGGGGAAGTATGCTATTTCGCAGGCCAGATGAATACTTTCACCATCAGAAAAAATACTAATAGAATTAAAATTAGGAATAAAAAAAATGAAAGCCAAAAAAACCACAAAGATCTGAAAAGAAAGTAAGAAAAGTTGTGATTAAAAAAGTAACAAAAATAAAAAAAAAAAGGAAAACCCAGAAAGAAGACTTTGATGAGCAGAGAAACAGAGCTGCAGCCAATGGTAAGTCAGCAGGTTTTATGACTATGATGGCTTGTGAGCAACTTGGACATGGTCTGTTGAGTAGGTGAAGAACAGAGTGGGGTCCATTAACAAACAAAGACTACCAACCTTCTCTTTATCTCCTCTGGCTTTTATAATTTTGGCTGCTAGCTTGAGACCTGTTGCTTTCTCTTCACATTTGTGTACCTGACCAAATCGTCCTCTAGGGAAAAAAGGGGAAAAAATGTTAATAAAAACTATACAGTTGCATTGCCCTTGAGTGCAAACTAAGTTACACAAAATGGAAAAAATCTTTTCCCTACTGAGTTCCATTTCAATTGTTCTATTGCTACTATTTTATTGTGTAAATCAGACTTGCTACTGCTCATTTAGGCACACTAAAATTACACTGTTGCAGTTGATATTATTCTTCTTTTATGATTCATTAACATTCACTTCATTACTTCTAACAGCTTTTAATATGTGATGAGGTATCCCAGGCAAGCTAACAGCAATACATACTGTAATGATAATAACTCACTTATGAGCACAATCTGCTTCTCCCTACCTCATCATTCTACCCCAAGGGAAGGCTATGATTTCATGATGAAACAAAGCCTACACATGATCATCTTGCTATCAGAGATGACAATATCACTCTATCATAAACTATGGCAGCATGAAAGATCTAGCAATTACATGGTCTGTCAGATTAGCTTGCTGATCTGCCTGAGAACATTCAGGTATTTTCAGGGATGGCCTGTGCTGAAGGAAAGAAGGCTACAGCATGTTTCTACATCCCACTGGCCTCAGTGTGAAGTACTATCACATTCTAGGAGAATCATGACAAAGCCTGAGGGCAGCTGGCTGACCTAAAAAACACCAATTACAAGCCAAGTCTGATGGTGCTAAACCTTCAGCCAAAATTCACTCACACAGTAAAACCAGCTTCCTGTTTTAATTTCTCTATAAGTACTGTTAAAGCTTAGCCTTTCTAGGGAAGCATGATGCTTCCATTCACCTCCTGAGGATGCTGGATGTAAACTCTTGCCTTGCTTTACATGCTGATTGGGTTCACTTGACTTACCCTCCCAAGATTTCATTCCTGTTGACATTATAATAACTGCTGATGCCCACCGTTTTGGCTGAAACAATACGGTGATCAAATGGTGCTGGTGGAGTAGAAGCATCATCTACAGAAGAAAAAAAGCATATGAGTGGTCACATGCAGTGCTTGTCTGTCTCATATATTTCAGTCCTTCTTTACCCAAGATAAATTAATTTAAGAACTGAATTATCTTACTGTAAGTTGAATAGATAGGTCTCTCTGTTATTTTGAAAGGGTTTTACTCCAGAGCTCTGGTTCAGAAAGCACAGTGTCACAAGGGAGCTAAGACAAGTACTCCTCTACTTAGTTAGCACCTTCTGCACTATGAGTGTCAGGAGCAGTATGAGGCTAGGTGAAGACTGCTAGACCAAGCCAGTGCAGCTTCATGCCCACAAGACAATTTGTTTAGAAGATTTGGAAGGATTTTTTTCCTATCCAATTTTTAATTTCCTAGGAACTGCTAATAGATGAGTATATACCGTAATTCTCTCTTGGTATAGAAAGGGATACAGAGCTCTTCTGTAAGCCCAGCTAGATGATGTCATCTCCCTTCTTATGATGTTCATAGCAAAGAATCCCTTCTCTACTGGTCGTCTGGTTGATACAATTTGTCATGCTCCCCGGCATTGTGTCTGCCTTTAGAGATTACATTTACTTCTTGTGCACACAATGGAGTTTCATCCTGTCATGTAACACTTGGGGTTTCCAATATGGCTCAGAGTCTGATGTGGTAGACACACGCTGCTTTGAAGAGCTGCTGTGCTTAAAAAAAGAAGGCAGGTAAAAGGAAAAGAGGGACACAGTAAAGAGATGGCTTCCTTGGAGCACAGGTACATAGTTTGGACACAAATGTAGATCTCCATTATTATTAAGAACTTCACATGTGGGACCATTCTGCCATCCTTGTGTCAAAATCTCTGCTGGATACCAGCCCTGCATGTGTAATTTCTCTTTGAATATTTTGCAGGACATTGCAATTCCAAATTCCTACTCATGTTGTTTTTCACTTGATTGATATTCCCAAGAGTGACCTTTGGCTGACCAAGGTGACAAATACTTTAGCTGGTTGGGAGGGTTAGAGCCACAGTGCTTTAACATGAGCTCTCTGGTCTGGAATGCCAGGTCTTTTTTGTGGGGGGCTTGTTGAGCAATTTGAAAACCATTCATTCCTCCAATGAAAATGATTAAAGCCATAAACAAAACAAAAGAAAAACATGACAGAGTGTAGATGGCAGGAGCACTCATTAATGTAACAGTGGAGTGTCCTTATTCAAAGCAAATGTCCAGGATGCCAGCTATGTACCTTGATTTTTTTGACAGTGTTAATAACTTACATGGACAGGAAGTTAGTTCATGGTCAAGGAATTGTGAAAAGCTGGGGCTCCTGGAAGTTTGCCACCTACTTGTGATTCTGCAGAGCTTGAATTGCATGTCCTTAAGTATGAGCCTTTGTGTGTTACCAAAACGAGCCTCTACCCTAAAGGCAGAATTTGACCCTAATTACACAGACTCCAAGGGCCCGGCATGTAAATGGTGGAAGAATATGGGGTTTTGAATGCTCAACAACATGTTACCAAACTTCGAGCAAGAAAGTGCTCATTTAAAGAAATCAGATTATGTGTCTGAGTTTTAGTCTTCAAGATTTTTTCAATGACAAATCCTCCATTTTCTTTCACTGCATACTAAAGGGGATTTCACACTATTCAAGAATGTCTTGCTGTTACAGATGAACTGCACTCCTAGAGAGAGACACTAACTTTAATGCCATCCCTAACAATCTGCCAGAGCTCAGGACAGTTTATGAGTTGAGATTTTTAGTTTACTATCTCCTGTTTTTGTTAGAGAATCTAAGAGCCTCACACAAATATTTAATTCATTGTTTCCTTTTCCCACTCCACCCTGCATTCCCAAAGCAAAGAAAGTCATTGTTTCCTATGTGTATGCATGCACATGTATATATCTTCAAACCCATCAGGCCATCACCTCAAGTTTCATCATTCATATGCAGGGATAGGCACTGAAATTCTCAAGCAGAAGAGGTGTTAGAAATCTCTGCTTCACTCTGCTTCAGATTTCAGTGCCTGAACACCTTTTATCTAACTTTTCAGCAGCATCAGTCAGGCCTTCACACAGCAGTTTGTACTTCTTTATTTTACAGTTCTCACTCCAGATTATAGCACTAATGTGAGGAACCTGGATTTTCAGGCTACATCCAGAACACTGTGGTTAATATATGTTCTTAGCACCTCCACAAGTCAACCAGTTTTGTCACACATTATGTAATTCCTCCCACCACTCCATGTCTGAAAGTTCTAGTTCTCTGTTGTCAAAAGAAGAGGGAAAGAGGATAGTACCAGTGGAGTAGCTGTGGCAAAAACAAATCAGTTGTGACAAATTTCTGTAAGAACAGAAGCCTTTGTGAAAAGATAAGCCAACTCCTCAGATAACAAATGTTGGTAGAATTTGATGGAAGTGAACAGAACTATCATATTTCAATGTGGTCCATGAAAAACTGCTTCCCATTAGAGCTACCATCCACTTCTTTTTTCTCTTACTAATTGTGTTCTTTATGTCATTATTCTCTATGGATGACTTTGTCTGGCCATCACTCTCAATACTGGTGAAATAAAATGGTTTGGTTTTGCCTTTAGAAATACTTCCTGTACAATCCCTGCGTTTTATTTTAGTTTTACATGTTCCATCAGAACTTTCTGCATGTAGCCTGCCCCGCTGTCATCTTTGATTAGGCCTTCAACATTCACTCAAAGCTTACTGCTACCACTCCTGAAATTGGCAGATCTGCTCAATGACTGAACTACGATTTCCTGTACCTTTTCCACAGCCTTTACACCTGCAAAGACAAAACATGGCATTAGAGCAAGGCATACTTAAAGCAGAGAAAATTTAGAAATATATGTGAAAAACACCTACACACATACTGCATTCAAACATTAGGCTATTTTGCTTAATGGTGTAAAATAATAAGGTTAAATAAACTGTTTTAATACTCAGAGGAATAAAATGACCTCTAAGTAATCATGACAGCAAAATGATTCTTCATTTACTGAAATGCCTACTTGAGTTCTACTGATTTTAACATTCGACTATCAATCTCACCTTTAAAGCAATAGGAGAGGACTGGGATTTCACTCTGTTCTTATAGGTTCCTGAGAGCTTAAACTGGTTTATCCCTGAAAGGCTAAATATAAATGCAGCACAGAAAGAATTACAGTAAACAAGTTTATCAGTATAATTTTCTGGGCAAAGTTTTACAATTTTATATTATCAAGTTACTAGATTTTGTAGTAACTTAATTTGCAAATGGTTCATGGCCTAAACTAACCTTAATTTGTTCATATGTTGTATGATGCTGCAGTGAATAAACATTACAGAGTGGGAGAATGGCCATCAATGATAAAGAATAGCATGTCACAATTCTCATATTCCTATCCTTTCTCCTAAGCAAACAACCAAAGTACACTGCCAGCACTATGTATGGTAGATTGACTGTCAGTTTTCAGGTTTAGATCAGACAGATAAACTCATTTTATATTTTTGTATCAGACTGGATTTTCACTGGTATTTATACTAATTAATTTCTTTGACTTAAAAGCTGAACTACATGTTTTTCTAAAGCAAGTGTTTCTTTAGAATGTACAGTCTGAGTTTCAGGCCTTACATTCCCTCCGGTGCCTCTTGATCATGGCTTCGTCCTGCCTCATCTTCATTTTGGGAAGATGCTGATGGTTCCTCATCCTCTTTTTCATTATTACTATCAACTCCCTCCCCTTCATTCATCCTCTCTTCTTGTTCTTCAGCTCCAGGCACCTGATGTTCCTCCTTCGTCTCCTCATCTGCTGACTCCCTCTCTATCTCCTGCCCAGTTATCCTTTGACAAGCATCATCAACAGCATTATCTTCTTCCTGTACTGAGCTTCTCCTGTAACAGCTTTCAAAAGCTATTTCTTCTTTCTCCTCTGTTTCTTCAGAATGAGATTCAGGAGAATCCATTTGTAGCAGAACAGTACTTTCTCTCTCAGCATTTTCCTTGTTGAGCTTATCAACTTCTTCTTCATGACAACAGGACTGGCTGTTCTGGATGACCCCCTCTGAAAGTAAATAGATCAGCAAGAAATATGTCAGTAGTTCTCTTACAGTCAGTAACCATATTGAGGTAGAAGTTGCATGCTCAAAATCACCTCCATTGTATTTTGAACAAAACGCTTGCTTTCCTCTCTCACTTTCAAGTTCAGTGTAAATATCTCCTAAGTGAATGAAAAGTTATAAGCTTCAGCAGAGTTCTTTTTCTTCATGACTGGGACATCATGAACTTTTCAGATTCTTCCCTTTCAGAAACAGCAGTGGAAAAAGCTTTTCTCATTCAAACTTATTGTCAGGTTAATGAGATCCTTGTGTAAAACATTTCTTTGAGCAGTTTACCACCAACAAAGCTGGTGAGGAGCCTTAAGCAGAAGTCTTACAAGGAGTAACTGAAGAAACTGCGATTGTTTAGTCTGGAGGAGGCCCAGGGGAGACCTTATCACTCATTACAATTACCTGAAGGAAGGTTGCAGTGAGGTGGGATGGTTGGTCTCTTCTCTCAGGTGTGATAGGACCAGTGGCAATGGCATCAAGTTGTACCAGGGGAGGTTCAGGTTAGATATTAGGAAAAATTTCTTCTCTGAAGGAGTGGTAATGCATTGGAACAGGCTGCCCAGGGAGGTAGTGGAATTGCTGTCCCTGAAGGTGTTCAAGAAATATGTAGATGTGGCACTGATATGGTTAATGGGCATGGTGGTGATGGGTCAATGGTTGGACATGATCTTAGAGGTCTTTTCCAACCTTAATGACTCTATGATTCCATAATTCTTTATACATAGACACATGAGAAGTTGCTTGGATGTGATGGCATAGTACATTCTTGTACTATTCTCATGTATGCTGGTGAGCACATATAGAACACAAGCAAGAGCTGCTCAGGAGAACACCGGTGACTTCTGTGAGGGTTATTACTGAAGCAGTAAGGGCTTTGTAGCTTTACTCTTAGGAACTTGAAACTGATCAGAAGAGAAAACATTCTAACCTGCTGTATCTGGTGGTTCCTCCTCTTGTATAGAATTTGTTCCCGTCTCACTCAAATGCAGCTTTTCTTTAATGGCCTGTGGAAAAGGCAATAGATATATCAGTCAGCGAACAGTGTTCACATATTGCATTGTTCCTCATGAAACTGCAGCCTGATTTATCTGGTGAGTCCAAGTAGTCTGTGATCTGCCCAGAAAATATCAAGATTGAGCACAGGGGCTTAAAAACCTTCCAGAGATGAGCTGTTATCCTGTACTAGCTTTTGCTGTTAAAACGAGGATTGTTAAAGGAAAACTAGAAATATTTAATATTCTACCAAAAAATTTAGTAGCAGTCTTACTGAAAACAATTCAAAAAGATTTTTGCTGTTAATCCACATCTGGTAACAGCATTTTTAATCATCCAGCAATTTATTACAGGCTGACTGAGACAGTTACCAGGAATCAAGAGAGTATAAACCATCCTGACAGCTTTCTAGTGTGCTCTCATCTGTATTTTACAATGTTACAGTGACATCTAGAGGTGCTTTATGCCTTTCCAGCTCCTCAAAAGCAGCTATTACTGCTACATTTATGGTTATTTACAAATATTCTTATGCCATTTGCTCAATTTTTTCATCAATCACTCCTAGACTTGTGGTAGGAGGGTGACCGGTGTTTCTTTTCCACCTGCCTTCTACTTCTTACAGTACTATGAAACCAATGCTGTCATTTGGTAATGTATCCAAAGGGTGTGAAAAATGCAGAAACTTCCAAATATTTTCCAGAGAGACTAGTTTCTCTCTGAGAATTGTAATGCATTTCAACAAAACATACAGGGTCAGGCACTAAATTTTGAGTGTTTTAACCATGTAAGTTGGTGGTATTGCTTGAATTTCATCAAGCTACATAGAAAACATGCATGAAAGAAAATTAATGAGAAACAAAAGCAGTTATGAAAAACGTGATGAAAGGATTTCAGCAGGACTCCTTCAGAAAATGTTGATCTGCAAGGGACAAAGAAATGTGATGTGAACATGAGAATCGAGGCTGAAAATTATTTGGGGTGCAGTTGTTCCCAAGAAGTTGCAAGCTGCATGAAAGGCCTAAATAGAACTAGCCAAGTACCCGTGAAAAACAAATTTGAGCTTCGTTCATACGAAACTTAAATATAAATGTCTCAGTTCCAGGTGGATCACAAAGAATCAACCAATGCTTATTCTCTTTTTCATGGTGGAAAGTGCTGAAAGAAGCATGGAAAACCCTTGGACTTACTCATTCTGCAACGTGACTGCAATTAGTAATGCACTCAGATTCCTGTAAGTATGTCAACCTCACCACACCACTGAGGACATCAGCTCTGATCAAATACAGTCAGCTGAGCAAATAACCAGAGAAACTGCTTCTGAGCTCTTTGATGCATGGGGCCAGATTTCACTTCTGCATTCAGAATTAATTGCAGGCACACAGTGCTTCCTACTAAATACTGCTCTAGTTTGCAGGTGTGAAATACAGAAGTCAGCTTTTGAAAATCCACACCTAGTGGAACATTGGATGATGCCGAAAATCTGAAGCTGCCAGAGTGTTACATAAAATACTACACTGTTTATTCAAGCATCACTTCTGATCTCTTACATTTTAGTAGCAGACGAGGAGCTCATACTAATTCAAATGAGAGGGAAAAAAAAAGAATACAAATAAAACATTTACTGGCAATCTTCAGAATAAATAAATGTAACTATTTACAGTAAGTATAAAGCCAGTAGCACAGCAGAATAAGAAAACAAATACAAGGACTAGATATTTGGCTAGTACAATCTGTAGACATATCAGTGATATATGCATCTGCATTCCAGTTCTCTCCACGTGAAGGGCTTTGCTTTTAGCAGCAACATGTGACTTCAATTTGTCAAAACTTAATCCAGCAGTAAAAGCACTAGCTTGCTCTCATTATTTCTTCCCCTCAATGGGTGAGATTGTTCCAGGCCTACTGGAGTTGGCTGAAGTCAATGAGCTCCTTCCTCCTGGCCAGATGCCTGCTGCAGGAGACATGGCAACCTGCCCTGAGTTCATCCAGGGCACGTGTCCCCAAGATGTCCATCTGGGTAGAGACACTGCCAAGATGTCTACGTGCAGGCAGCCAGGCCATTCCCCTCAAGAGTCTGCAGCCTGTGAGCACCCAAGGCCATCATGCTTTTCTGAAAACTTTGTCTGAAAAGCATGGAAGTTTCTTAATGGCATCCATCCTGCCTGCCTACTGTGCATGTTTCTTCCTTCAGTCTGATAACTGTGCTCTCTCAAGAGATCTTTTAATTCAATCCCGGTGAGGTTTCATTTATTCACGTATTATTCATCCTGAAATTTGATGACGTGATTCTTTTCTGTCTATACTTTCTAAAAGTGTATGAATCAATATTTCTTAGTGCAAATTAGACTTCCACCCTATTGCTTTGCCTCTATTTAACAATCCGAATATATACAACTAGGATTATGGCACTACAGACATTTTCTCTACCCATACCAGCCCAAAATTTTCAATGAAGTTTTCATTTTAATACCAGAAAATGTTAAGTACTAAAGATTACACTGTGATCCCACAATATATACCGAAGTAAAAAGGTGCCTTCACCTACAAAAGTTGGTATTTTGTATTCAAAAATATATTTTGTAAACTTAAACAGCCTTTTTCATAAAGAACTTTGCTACAGAGTCTAAGTAACAGAGAGAAAATAAAAACCCACATGGTGATAACAGAATAATGCAAGATATTCTGGAGGCTAAAACTTTTGAAACTTCTTTAAATTGACTTTAAAAAGTACATTATGAACCTTGCAGAAATTAAGCAATAAGAAATCATATGTATAAATATCTTTTAACAGAGATATAAAATGCAGGGAGAGATTAATGTTTTTTATAGACATCTGACCCTTTTTTAATGAGCTGCACTTAGTTAAATTCCTTCTTTATACCGAAGCAGTCTTAACCTTGGAATGTTTTCCTAGCTAACTTTCGATTTTTTTATACAGCTAATAAAACTCTTTGATATTTTTTCCTATGCAAAAAAAAAAAAAAAAAAAAAATTGTAATGAATGGCCTCATGAAGCAGCCCCAAGTTTTTAGCTAGAGGTCCTTTATCACTCCATCACATTTCATTTGATGTCAAGACGTTATTCTCAATTTCATTCATCTGAGATCAAGACATGCAATATCGCACACATCTAGAACAACTTTCTGACTTAGTTTCTATTTCTCAGGTTCTTAAAAGACGTTGTAGCTCATTGTTACTACAAGATATCCTGGCTTAGTATCAGATCTGATCACCATCCATTCATCAACATGATTGTAGCTATTCAAGCTCTGTGAAGATTTCATTTCATTCACATCCAGAAATTAGCCATGTTTTTTTCCACCTGACGACTATGAGATGAATGCTCTCAGTACTTCACACATGGGAGAATGCACTGTGTACAGTGGAGGTCCTGGGGTACCAGAATGCATTGTGATAACTCTTGCACTATCTCCAGAACCCAGTGCTCAGACTCTCCTTCATTTTTATTTTCCTCTTCAATATTCATTCCTTCTTTGTCTTCCTTCCAAGAACCCAGCAATGCTGAACAATTCTGATACAAACTTATAAATGGTAGAAAATGCACACATGGGAACTCTAATTTTGTCTTAAAAAGACATTGGTAGTAATCTCTCCATGAAGACACATACTAAAAGCAGAAAACTCCCTTAGGATAACATCATCCTAGGTGACACTGCCTCACATCTCTCCTTCTCCACACTTCTTGATGTCTTCTCATGTGTGATGATTGATAGGGTCCCATGTGCTTCACAGGTTGCTCATGTACATCATATGTACCTGCACCACAACCCCAAAGCTTTCTAGGTGCCATTCTCCACATTTTTCACATTACTGTTAAGTGTCTCATCCTCCGTAGTGAGCTCCACTGACTCCACTGTGAAAAAGGAGGGGAAAAGTCCAGCTCAAAACTCAAAAATCTCACGAATCTCCCACCTGTCAATTACTGGAGCAATTTTGTGCTACAGCATCAGTTAAGAAGACTCATTCACATTTCACACCTTTACTAACCTATCTGTGCAAAGCATGTAATGATATCCGTGGCAAATATGTTCAGACTTCTTGAACAATCCTTCATAAGCCACTTTTGGGAAATCACACTGCTGGAAGACTTCCAAAGAGTTACAAACTTCAAACACCATTCCCTGCAGCTTTGATGACTCACTTTTAATTGGACTCCAGAAACACAGGTTTCCTGAAAACGAACTTCATTTAACATGAAGGGGCTCTGGGTGTGAGTGGTGGGGAAGATCTCTTCATTTTCCCTTTACAGACATATTTTCCCGTGGGACCTCACCACAAAAGCAGCACATACCAAAAGAAGTGTGCTTGGACTCATCCCAGCCTCTGCTGGGGCTGCTACCCAGCCAAGCATTGCTGTTCCTTGTCACTGGTGCACATATATGCAAAGCCCAGGATGCTGCCAATACAACACCAAATCAATTACATTCCCGAGTAGCTTCCCTTATCATCAAAAGCCAGCATTATGAGGGCTCTGCATTTAATTGCAATGGCACTCTCTTCTACAGGAGGAGGCATTCAAGCATGGTAACCTAACTACCAGCAGATATATCTGACTCCTGCTAGGAGACACTTGAAAATTGATTGAATAGGTAGAACTCCTGATGTCAAAAGGTGGACTGTAGATAACTGGAATGAGCAAAGACTTCTTGCCTGAGCAAATCCCTCTTACCACTGTCTCCCCTCTTCAAAGGTGCCTTCTTTTACAAGACTGATGACCTTTGTCTTGCTCTCCTGCAATCACCAATTACTTCTGTATCTCATGAGGTATCTTAAAATTTGGGAAGGAATTGTAGTGGATTCTTGAAATGGTGGCTGTAACGCACAGGCATACCAAATGTCATACCAAAAAGCCATCTGAGGCTATGTGCAGGTATTTAGAAATCAGCAGTGCCTGCTTTGATTCCACACATTCCTCAGGTAAAGAGGGAGCAAAACCACAACTGCAGTGTCCAGGGCTGGATCCTACCTAAGGAATACTGACAGCAGAGAACAAGTTCAGGTGCTAAAAGAAAGCTAAAGTATACAATGTTCTGAATTGGAAGTGCATGGAAAACCTCCTATGGGTGTCAGTAAGGGAGAAAGCAGGGCAAGATGAAGATGTGTTGTCTGGAGAAAACGTAATGGCTTTATAGACAGAAAAAGTGAGGGAGATAATTATAACTCAAATAATGTATGGCTCACTCAAAAACTGGATTATCTCTAATGAGGACAGATTTGGGGAAAGGCACTGGTTCCAAGGGGCAGAGAAGCACTCCCAGATACAAAGGCAACTAAAGCCACTGACACTGTGTTGCCCAAGCAGCGTACACATCTACTGAGATCCTACAGAAAGACTCTCTCTAGCACCTCTAAACTACTGACGATTGCAGAAACTCTTGGAGACAGAATTGAAAAAGAAAATGAAACAACTCCTGCCTGTTTGGCTGGAATATGAAATATTTACAGAACACGGCCAATGTGGAAAGAAGGAAAATAATGCATGAGGGACCAGTTAGTATTCGTATGCAAAATGAAGGAATCAGAATAATGGTTACAGGCTGAGGTTGAATGGATCTTAAAAGACAGATTGCAAACAGAAGTTTAATTGCTGAGTTCAACTAAAGCAGTGAGTGACTTGCAATTGCACTGTGATACGTATGCAGGAGGGACAGAGGGTTCAAACAGAAAGCACAACTCCCAGTGCTGGGGAGTTTTAATGTGGGAAACAGCCTCAAACTGCTAATAGTTGCTAGTCCTGTGGCAAAGCCTGCTGAAATGGCAAATGACCAAAATTACAGCAATTTGCAAGCAAATGCAGAAAGTTCAACATCGCTTTATGATGGCAACAAAAGGGACTTTATGACCCTATGGGTGAGTATTTGCAGGCTAATAGTATAGAACCTCTAAACTGTTTAATTTGGAGGAAATAAGAGAAATATTATTTTACCCTCCTGTCTGATAGGTGGAAGGAATAGGACTGAAAGTGAAGTCACAGTGTCATTTTGCAACAGGATTATCACGGACTACTTAGAAAAGTGAAATTGAGGAAAACCTCAAGATTTTAAAGACACTGCTGTAGAACTGCTGATTTCCCTGAGTGGTTGTAGTAAGAAAAAAAGCTTAGAAAAACAAGTAATGCATGCTTCTCTTCTCAGCCACTGGTGATGGGGTCATGCCGTATGTGGTGGAAAATGGCTAGGAGACATTTGGCAGTGCTGACAAAGCGTGAAGTGTATGCAGTCTACACAATATTATAACTTCAGCCCAAAACAGAAATAAACTAAGCTCCTGTACAAGGCAGCAGTGGTATTTCAGGATGGCAGTAAAAGGCAGGAAAACAGAAATTTTGCTTCAGAAGAGAGTGATCCCTATATTTTGCAGAGCACAAAAAGTCCCAGTGGGGCCCGTGATCTGGAAACTGTTCCAGATGCTGGTGAAGCCAGAAGAGAAATTGCTTATCATCAGCTCTTATCAGCACTTCTTTACATCTTTCCCACTGCCCTTCTTCCCATCCAACAGAGGCAGTCCCTTTTGTTCCACCTCTTCAACTGCTCTTTATCCAATTCTATAAAACGAGCCAGTTATTAAAGTCAAAACCAATTCTACAATTAATAAAGCGAAGAGCACCTCTGTAAAGAGGGAAGGATAGGAGCACAGGTGACTAAGCAATATGTGAACACAACACACTGCTTTATATGGATGCATCATGGCCACCTCTTGCACAACCTACTAGTTATTAGGGCTGACTGGATTATTTTGCAGATCCAGGCTGAGGACATCTGTTAGGCAGCTCAGCCACCTCAGCTCAGGAGCACATGGCATGGCCACTGGGAAAGGTGAGCAAGGCACATCATCCCAAACATCGGATCACATCTAGCACTGCACATAAACAGGTACTGTCTTTCCAAACAGGTGAATGGATCACCTTCTTATGGCCATAAGGAAACAGAACAGAGCTGTGCATGTATAAACTGATTGCAGGATTGCACAGTAATGCCATATGGAGGCCAACCGAGATAACAAAGATGTTGGTCTTACTGCCTGGTGGCTGGCAATTCTGCAGTGTTGGAAATTGTTTTTAGGTGGGGACCAGGGACAGTAATAAAGATTTTGCTAACAGAAGCAAGGGTCTCACATAACTGGGTAGGTCTATTCATTGCTATGCCACCAGGTATCACTGGTACATCTCAGGTGCAAAATTCTGCAAGGGTGAGAAGATATCTAATTTTTCAGTTTCTTAGCCTTTCTTTTTCCTTTTGTCACAGTAATTTAAAACCTCATTTGTAAATCTGTTTTGAATATGTGGCAGGCAGAGGCACAAGCAACCAGTTTCACAGTCTTATGGACCATGCTTTTCAATATCTTGCTCGGAGATGCTTTTCACTATTAGGCAGAAGGGTCTGTTTGTCTTGAGTGCAAATAAATGCTGGCTGCTACTAAACCAGCAGGCACGCTCAACTGTCTCTGCTAAGGAATACTGTACCTTCCCATTGTTCTTAATGTAGTGCTGAATTCAAGTATGTTTTTACTTAGAACCAAGTTGACTAAGTGTTTACTAAAGCCATCTGCTGTTCAAAAGAAAGGCAGATAATTTTATGATGGTCCTATGCTAATAAATCAAACACACAGAGAGGAAGGTAATGACAGGCTAACATATGTATGCTATCTAATAAAACAAACAAAATATTAGCAAAGTATTACTATCACCAGCATGACTCCAGACATGCTCCTGCCTTTAATAAGCCCTGGTGCTAGACAGGGCTTAAAGGGCTAAAGACTTTTTACCTCACCAAAAGTCACTCTGAACAACAGTGGAATATTGAGGAGATTACAAATGGAGATGCTGTTGGAATAAAGACAGAGATCCAAATCACCCCTCCTCTCTTTGGGTCTTTCTATCAAATCCAAGCCTGCCACATTCTGCTTCACATCTGGAAACCCTCCCATCCCGTCTCCCTTGCAAGGAACATCACTTCCTCCCCACAGCACCAGCCATGACCTGCCTCATCTGCTGCACAAACCAGCACCCACACATTCACCAGTGAAGCCACCATGGTCCTCTTCTCTCTCTTAATCCACAACTGTACCACAGACAGCTTCTGTCACAGATACAGGATACAGCAATCCTACCATTACATAGATGACCTGTGGGCCTCCCTGTGAATAGGACTTTCACAACAGGTTGTTTTCACTGATGTTTAAAAAAGCAAAAGAAGCCGTGAGATCAAAATAAATAATATTTTCTCATCAAGTTAATGGTATAAAAGGTGAAAAATTCTCTTTTGTTCAAATTCATTCATTGAAATCAGTCCAATTTGATGTTCTGAGAAGGCCTGTAAAAATCACTTTTATCGTTTGTGCTGTTTAGCAGGGCAGCTACTTTTTCCTTTAGTTACTGATGTTCTGGAAAAAAGGCTGCACATGTTATAGCATTACATAGTGGTGAATCATCCAGTTCAATGGACGGATCTTCACAGGATGCTTTTCTGCTGCTGTTCAGCAGTGGCTACTGTTAAAATTCCTGTTAGGGCTCAAATGCATCATGTCTAACTGAGAAATGGAATTACCTAAGCGTAAGCAAGCTAAAAAGCACTTGGTATGCTGAGGACAGCATTCCGAGTAATACTGGGCACCTCTGTTTTCAAGGAAGGTCATTTCCATTAATAACTACACACGGTGCTTCTTCTGCTCAAAACTTCAGATAAACTCCTTAAATTACTCTTTAATTATCAAACTGTGAAACATGACTGTGATTTTTTGGGGGGAAGAAATGAAAGCAAAGCAAAAAAGAATAACAAAGGCAACATTTTTAGCTCATTCTGGTTTCAATATATCTGTTAGAAGAAACTTCTTAATTTTCTAGTGCTACTGGACTTCTTTAAGCTATGAAGAATAGTTAAGCTACCTTACAAGACGTTTTTGTGTTCTCTAAATCTGGACTGTAAAGAACAGAACAAAACTCCTGTTACGGTGACACAGGCATTTTTCCTCCAAGGAAGTTTACAAAAGCTGCAGCTCCAGTTACAGTAACCTTACCTAGGGTCCCAATTTAGAATGCCTCCCTCCCCACTGATGTCAGCAAAAATACCAGATCAGAACATCAGAACAGTTAAGTTCTTCTTTGGAATAAAGGACATCACACATACGCACATTCCTGATCCAAAGACTATTGTAGTCATTGGAAGGTTTTTCAACAGTTTCACTGAGCTCTAGACCACACATCATGTAACATGACTGCTGCAACTTGATTTAACTCAGTAATTATAAATCCAGTAAAATGTTCAAGACCCAAACCTACTGATCCCTCTGACAGTCTTTGTCACTGATGTCAGTGACCCCTAATTATGTTTTATAACAATGAAGAGATCATTAGAAAAAAGCACTGAGTAGATTTTTGTAATTTTTTTTTTCACCAAAACTTGCTTGGTTTGTTCTAATACATTTCATTTTTTAAAGACTATGGGTTGTTCTCTCTTAAACAGTAATGAAATGGTAAAGCTAAGCATGTAAGACAACACATCTATGGCTTGCAACGATTCTTGATGAGAAAGAAACCTAGGCTCACCTTTTCACTCCTCTTCTTGAGCAGAGCATCAGCTGTTGTCTCTGAGAAAATCTGCATCCCAAAACCACGTCCAACTGCTTTTTTATAATCACCTGCCTTGCAAAGCTTACGTTTTAGAATATGATGTTTTCCACATGAATGACGAATTATTAATGCTTTAACCTTCTCAGCCAAAGGCCCTACAAGCTTCTGTATTGCAGAAACGCTTTGTTCCAGTCCATCCAATCTTTTAACTTGCTGCTCTGCATTCCTGTTTATATCAGAAAGAGATTTTTTCATTTTAAGGCAAAGCCTCTTCATTTGATTATTTCTCAGATTTTTGTTTCTTTCCATCTTCGATCCAGGCTCAGATGTCTCTGCTTTTACAATCTCGATATCTTTTTCAATGCAATAGATTTCTTGGGAAATGCTGTTCAGTTTCTTAAGTACATTGTCTTGCAGCATCAACAGCTTATCTATTTTCTGTTCAAGGAAGGCAAACTTCATATCCATGACGTTAAAACTTTCAGTGCTGACATCACTGCTTACAACACGACGAATCTGTGGGGGCTCCATTGCATTATCAGACCTCTGATTTTGCAAAGTATTTGGATCAAACATTTTTGCCAAGTTGTTGACCATAGATGTAGAAGAGCTTTGCCTGCTGGATGTGGTCATTTTGCAAGTTTATGCTCGGGAAGGAAACGCTCTGATGCTCAGCTGCTTGAGGATGATATCAATTGCAAAGGCTTCCCATCCAGACTGCACTGGTATACAGCCTAGTTTATTGACTCCAGTTCAACTAATTAAGTAACTACTCTCCCACATTTGACTAAAACAGAGGAAAGAGACACCCAAATTACTTAGGAAGAAAAGCACCTTGAATCTGTTAATAATATATATGCATATATCTGTTTCCAAATGAAGCAAATAGAGAGATGAGCATCCTAAATGCACTCGGTTCAGTGACATCAACCCTAGCAGGGACAGAACTATTTGCACTGCAAAGGAATTTGTCAGCAAAAAGGCTACATGATACATGAGAAGTAGAGACACTTTGGCAGTAGTGCTGCTGCTTTCCAGAAGCCCAATATGTAATGTGATCCTTGCTCTGAAGAGAAAAAGGGCCCTGTAAGGGCCCTTAAGCATGGCTGCTTGAAATTGCTACGTCTTAAGGTGAGATTTTCAGATGAAAGCCTCTATTGCTTGAGAAGCATCTTATGCCAGCAGGAAGTTGATGGAGTTGTTAAAAACAAATACACTAAGGAAAGTAAAAGAAGGAGATGCTGCATGCAGATTTTTGGGGAAAAAAAATGAAAGCCCTATTCTCTGCTTAATATTTCAGCTATAACATATCTAGCTCTCTATACAAAAGAAATTCCCTTCATATCCAAAATCTCAATTTATATCTGTATTTACTGAGGCTATGCTAACTTGCCACAAATTAAGGAGCTCTTACATTTTACTATGATCTGTTCATCCAAAATTCCGAAAATTGATAGACTCTGTTCTTTACTTTGTCTGTCAGTACATGTCATAAAAACAGTGATTAGTATTCATAACTCAGTCAGTCTGCTTAAGTTTTGCAAAAGGCTTTCATTGTTTTCAGAAGGATGAGATCGGACAAAGAAGAATCAATCTGATTAGGAATAGGATAGGTCTGAATTGCTGGACATATCTCACATTAGTTAGAAAAATAAAAGCAGATTTTAAGAAGTAAATATTAGAACCAGAGCTTTTCATTTCAAGTCGATCATATTCCACGTGAACTAAAAGCACATCAATATGGATCACTTTGATGGAAAAAGGCTGCTTTTGAGATACAAGGAAAAAATTGCCTTAGACAGATGGCTGTCACAGACTGACCACACACAGGACAGTCTGCACTTGTGCAGTACATCTCACAGAACGCAACAGGTAAAGTCAGCTGTTGGAAAACAGGAAGACTGTAGCCCTGTTCAAAGGATTGAGAGGTTCTTTTGTGACTCCTGCGAACCAGCCTCAGTTTCTCCATCCTTTTTAATGGTGAGCATGAGGGATAACTTGCTAAAGTATGCAGTGAGTTCTGAACATCTAGCGCATTGAATATTCTGTCAAAATTGGTTCTGTTCACAAACTGAAGGATATGAAAGATCTTCTCCTTATTTCTGGGTGCCTTTTACAGTTAAACACGGCCAACGTTTTAAAAAGTATTTTCTCACAGTCATTTATGAATCAGTATGCTGTCGGTGTTGATAAGCTAATTCAGGAGCTTGTTCTCAGGTTACCACAGGTTAATAAAGGAAAGAAGTTCCTAGGTCCATTTGTCACCTACTGGGAGCAGGGTGTTACTGTGACTGAAAGGTGAACTGCATGACGCTGAAGTGTGGAACAAAATCTCTTCTTTACATAACAGACATTAGCAAGAGGTGACCACCCCGTGTCATTGTGCGCAGCGCGTTCGCTGAGTGGACTGAGAAGGTTAAATGGTTTTAAAATAGGAAACAGGACAGGAGGGGAGAAAAGGACAGGGAATTTAGGGATCCCTATTTTATGGGAATAATAATATACAGAACAGCAGTTAAAAAAATTAAAGAAGAAGAAGCAAAGAAGATCATGGAGGCTCCTGCAGAGAGCAGTTATGTTTAAATCCCTTTGCTTTTTTCCGTTCATCTCTGTTAGAAAGATGAACTAAACCCTCCTGACAGTTTCACATCTGCAGGAGCCTGTTGGACACAGAATTCCAGGAGAGGTGTTTGCATGCCTGTGAAATGGCCAGGTTTGCAGAGCCATTTATCTTGTGTGAAGTGCCAGCTCAGAAACTCACTGGGAGCTTCCCCCAACCCCCACTGCCCTGCACAAGCACGAGGTTAAAGGTTTGTTGTGCCTTGCCACCCAGCTAGGACTCCTGCTCAGGGGGTTTCATGGGGAAAGCCTGTCAGCCACAGGGATCCTCTCCAAAAGGAACATTATGTTGTAACAGCAAGGAAATGATAAAAAAAAAAAGGACACGCGGATAGTAATGGCAAAATCATGTGTTATATTACTGCACACAGCCACATATGTTAAACATTTAAATCTCTTCTAACAGTTGCCCAGGGAAATGTTATGTGAAATACCTCAAACCAATCCTATAAATACTAATAAAAATGTTAAGCTCTGTGAGGCAAAATCCTATTATCAGGTATCTTCCTTAAAGTCCTATTGATTTTATATTATGCCACAACATGAAAAAATGCCAGGCACTTTACGAATGCAGAAAACCAGCTATTAAAATGCTTCACTACTAACGTATCTGTATGTGTTAGCTCTGTCTGAAGCTGACATGAGTTAGGAGAGAGTACTGCTGTGTGGAGGTTAGAAGAGGAACAATTGGAAGAAATTTAACAGCAGTTTTCTTCCTGGGTCCAGGGAGGTGTTGCCAGTAAGGTCTTCAGAACTGGGAATCTGATAGCTGCCTCTTGCTCTGCAAACTGGAAATACTCTTTAGTGTTCAGGTATCTTTCAGTTCAGTGAGAGTCAGTTATTTCAGGTAATGTCTTCTATAAAAACTAGTATTATTTACAGTATTTGGACATTTCTTTCTTTGCAGTGTGCATCATTACCACAATTACTTGATACAATTTAATAACAGTATACACGAATAATCTGATATTTTAATAGCTGAATATCTGAATGTTTTTCCCAATAATTTCAATAATCTCTTAGTGACTATATATATGGTTAGCATATGAAATAAACCTATAAAACAGCTATTTTATTCTCCTCTTACAACTTTTAGTGATGACTGAGTTTACTACAATGGTTTCTTCCTGTTTTCCTTTTGTTCAACTATCCATGTCCTGCTTCATTAATGAGCTTTGAGCTCACTGACTACATTCAGTTTTCACTTAGTCCCAGAAAAATATTTCTGTCACATTTATTCTTGTTCTGTCACATCTATTCTTGTTATTCTAAACAGTCCATATATACCAACATAAGTCTACCCTCCAAGCCAGAACACTGGATGTAGAATGGCAGCAGCAGTTCCCATGGTGCCTCCCCCACAGAGGAGCACAGTTATAACCCTGCTACCTCAGTTGCCAGATTTCAGGATCATTGGCTTGATGGTTGGAAAGCCTGTTGAATGATTCTGAGTTCTGAAGTTCCTCAGTTCTCCCAAGGAAAAAAAAAAATGATACCAACTTGACTGGATGTCATCCAGTCCTCATCCATGCCGTTCTTCCTCAGCTCTCAGTATCACTATGATAACAGTCAATCATTTGAATTTGCACAGCACCAAAACTGCAAAAATAGCTATAGGAGATTAAGGACATAAACTGCAGTAATAGTAACCCTTATTGAATGGAAAACAAAAAAGTATACACCCAAATGAAAAATGAAAAAGAAAACAATTCCACTAGTTCTGAAAGCAACACAGTTTCCCACCTAAATATCTAAATATTGTGCCTTGGAATATTAGTATTAGGTTACTACATCATGGAGGTGACAATACCAACCCAGAGGTTGATACCGAAGACTGGGAAGTTTTACATGCAGTAAAACATTGTATAACATAGTGCTAATCAACTGGGATAAAATCACTGTACTTAGTTATCTATCAAAAAAAGTTTTGTTTCTTCCATACAATTGCTGTTCAGCTCATGCTGAATTAAATGATTTAAATGGCTCTTACATAAAAAAAAATATATATAAAAACAAACAAAATAACCCCACTTGTTTGTTTATTTCAATTTGTCTGAGAAAAAGCCTTAAAGCAGCATGTCTATAATACAGAAGCATCTAAAATTCAAAAGAAAAAGCAAAAGGAGTAGCAGTGGATAAGTGACAGTTCATGTGACTTTCATATTTTTAACATCTCTACAGACATGATACAACAAGCCTGCAAGAGATGAGATAAAACTTCATCTGTAGCATCAACTTTACATTTGTCAACAAGAGACACAGTTAGGTTCCACTTCAGCCATTTGACTCATAAGGGGTTAAAGGTGAAGACTGGGCAGACTAGAGAAATAAAAAGTCTCCCTTCTGCTTTCTCTTTTGAACTCACACCAGGGTCAGTGTACAGTCAGTGTTCTCTGTGCACATGAATATGAAAAATCTGGCTATCATTAGGAAATTATCACAGACAAGGCAGTTTGCTACCCCAGCTCTGTTAGCTTTGTGCTTCTGAACCACAAGCCTCAGGCTCAGAGATGCCCAGACCAAACTCTGAGCAGGTTTTGATCTTTCTGATTCGATATCAGTCTCACAGGTATAAGAGCAAAACAGCTTCAGAAAAAAATCCTGCTGGCCCAGAACACCCAATCTAATCAGCAAGAAGAGCTAACACTTGCTTTTTAACATATATTTCATAAGTGATAATTTATTGGTGCAAATAAAGCCCGATAACTGCTTTCTGCTTAAAAAAGTTGTACTCTTGATTTTCACCAGCTCTTGGTCCTCTGACCATACTGCTGAGATGCTAACTGCCCCATCTTACCTTCTCTTCTTCTATCAGACTCATATTATAGAGTTTTCCTCCCCAACCCCTTTTTAACCCGAGTCTGTTCAGTTTAGCTCAGTTCAGCTCAGTTCTTCATATTTCCTAACTGTTAAAGTCCCATGCAGAGCACCTCATAAATTTAGGGTTGCTGGCATCAACCAGTAAAACCAGTAAAACAAGAGCACAAGTGGAAATGTTTGAATTGAATTCCAACTCTTTGGGCTCCGAGCTGTGTGCCAGGATATGCTATACTGAACTTTATCTGGAGAGCACAGTTGGAGAGCACAGTGGAGAGCACACCATGCTCATCAACTTTAAGCTGTTTTAGACAACGTACCTCCTGAACTCCCACGTCTGTGTTGGAATGTCTCTCCTCTGCTCTTTCTTCAGAAATACCATGTGGATCCCTGCCATTCAGGAGTTTGCAGCACCTGTGTGACACATGCTCCCCATTCCAACCATTGCTCGCTCCTAAGCGTAAGCAAAATGTGTTTTTCTGACATTCCCACACCTACGTCTGAGCAAGACTCAGGTTTGCATGGGGTATATGTTAAGGAAAAAGAGGGGTGAACAATTAGCTCTGGCTTACAAGTGCTAATTTAGACCACACCATCATGACCTCTGCTTTCAGAAAAGTTAACGTGAGAAAACAGCTTCCCCCAGTCACACAGATATTAATTGTATCCATTTAACACAATCCAGGTAAGAATGAATAGAACATAATAAATTTCAAGTAATATCCATACTGAATCATCTGGAAGAAAGGCAGCTTTATTCATGCAGCTAAAAGACAGCGTGTAGTGCATAAAGTTCTTCATATGAGATTGGCCCATATATTGAGCCTCTTCTTTTTGAAACTTCCATTATTTCTCTAAGTGATGTTTTGCAGTCTTGACAGTTTCCTATGTTAGAAGGCTTTCCTAATCTAACTTTCCCTTGGTGCCACTGAAACTGATTTCTTCTTGTCCTATCTGCACAAGGAGAAACAGTTATTCCCTTCTCCTTTGTGGATGCCTCCTACATACTTGAAGCTTATTATTGCATCCCTTTCTTAGACTTCTTTCTAGTATATACATATATAGATATATATTCTACAGAAAAACTCAGTACAGTTTTCTAGAGGTGGTCAGCATTTGTCTTGAGGAAAAAGAAAAGAGGAATATATGGAATAGATTGTGAGATGAGTTGGGCTTTTTTTTTCTTTAGGAAGGTGAAAATGCTCAAAAGTGAGTTGGAATGTGTGACCAGCTCCTCTTTGAAAATGGTAAACATCTTATGATGCATCTCCTAGCAAAAATAAATAAATAAATAAATAGATTTGCTTTTCCTTAGGACACACTGATTTCCTCTTCTATATAAAAAAAAAAATTGCTCAAATCCCTATCATAAAATCTCAGAACAGTTGAAAGAATAACGGGAATTCAGAAACAAACAGCAGGTCCCATCTTTTCAGAATGTCAAACAATGTCAGAATGTCAAAGAGTGTCTCCCAGAGATCTCATTTTCAACAACTTCCTTATTATTTTTCTACAACTTCCTTATTCTTCTGCCACCTTTTCGTACGCTGTTCATTTCCTTTTATTAATTTTGGTGTCTATTTTGCACTTTGCAGTACACTTCTTTATATACCTGGAACTTCCACGTTCCTCTTCCTTTCTTTTTTATCTCATGGTTGATCCGTATTCATCCATTTAATTAAAAGTCACCCATAAACCAGGAAAGAGCAGAGAATATAGGTCAGCCTACTCTTGTTACTCTTATTAGGTTAATACTCTTATTAGGTTCTAGTACAAATTCACCATTGTATTAGACATTTTGCAAATAAGCAAAAGAAAATCTTTTTATGGAACTTTGATCAAGGGAGATGCAGGTTCTGTTCCCAGATCGGCCATAGGGATGCACATTTTATGGCTGGACTAAGCCATAGGACTTAGCAGAGCAGTTCCAAGAGTACTGTTTATCTCTGAATCATCAGTTGTGTTTTACAGAGAAATCACAGATTTGTTTTATTACCTATTGTGAAATGATCATAAACTGCAGACATCCCTAGCAAAGAAGTCTCCTTAATTGTTTGCAAATAAGATGTTTTGAAGAAGATTGTTTCATCATATACAGAATATTTAAGTAGAAGTCTCCACAGCTTCAATTAAGAAACAACTTTGGGCTATTGGGGAACAGGAGAGCTGCTGTCTAAAACACCCAGGGATTGCATGTTCTAGTCACAAAGCAGAGAAAGCACTGTATATGGGAGTGCACAAGTGAGAATTAAAGCATGTCTGCTCTTTCTCTTGTACACAACAGCTCCCTAAGAAACAATATAAGCTTACAGCTGCTCAGCAATGACACAGACTAGGGAGCAGGCATGAAACCTCTGAAACAGGTTCAGAAAGCCATGCTGTGTACTGAAAGTTCATAGATGTCAGTGATGGTAAGCTGAAGAGGAAAGCCATACTCCTCTCCTTCCCCTCTTTCCTCTCCCGCTCTGCCCCAAAGACACATCAGTGTGGATCGGGGAATTTAACCAAAATGATGCATTGCTACAATCAGCAGTCATGTTGGACTCTTTCACTGTGGGGGCTGAAATAACTGTATGGCTAAGATTAAGTGACATACTGTGTCATGAGTGATATACGTTTATGGCTCCCCTGGGGTCTGCCCAAAACATTAGTTTGGAACTCTGCTCAAGGTCAGAACAGGAAACAGCTTTATACAGGGCAGGAGAGTACAGCGAGGAAGTCTGGCACTGAACTTCATGAGGTTGGACCAGGGAATTTACTGCTCCACAGGGCTCTCTGCATGCAGCTATTCTGTGACCTGTTAATTAATTATGAATTCTGACTTCCTTTACTATAATGACTCTGGTAACTAAGTATCCTGAAGATACTGTAGCAATAAATCCCCAAAAGCAAGTATTGAAACCAACTACAGTCAGTCTGGTTACAGATCAGTGATCAATCTGCATATGCCACGTGCTGGCCTCTCAGAAATACTATCACCTCCAAATTAGGAACCTCTCTGGAAGCGTTCATATGATCACCTTTTGCAGAAAAAGAAATAATAATAATAATAAAAGAAGTGAACTGATCTATGCTGGACTAGATGACCAATAAAGATCCAGTCCAACTCAAGAGATTCCATGATTCTATGTATATCCCTTCAGGAAATGTCTAGCTCTTTGGAGATGAAAATGATGATGGAAGACATACTCTGGGGATGATATTTCCCACACTGCAGAACTCAGAAGATTTCTTTCATAAGGCAAAGAATTTGCTTAGCAAGGTTCATCCACTGTATGTTGCAAGGTGCAGTATTTGTGCAGGTCGTGCACAATTCAGTCACAAGTGGCATCGCACAGCTAATGGGTTTCTCTGGGTACGAACCACACAGGGCATACAGAAGCCACTATAATCATCATCTGTATGCTTAAAAGCTGAAGATGGAAGCACTTCGCCATCAAAAAGCATGACAGTCTTTCACCAAGGGCTAGTCACCACTATCATCTCCCGCTGTCAAGACTCCACCTCAAAAGTCTCACCTCTGCTTAGCTGTCTACATTTTACTACACTAAAAACAAAACAAACCTCAAAACCCAGAGTTTTTTAAGGCTGAAAAATACTGTGTGATAAATTACCCATTAATAGCATAAAACTCTATTTCCAGGAAGCCTGTTTAAAGGAAAATTCCTGACTTTCTGAGGCTAAAGCCGAGGTGTCATAACTCTGAAACAGAGCAATGAAAGGAGCACTGTCTCCAGGTGCAGCAGGAGCTGTACCTCATTTCATCTGCTGGGTAGACTGGTTAAAGTCTTTGGTAGCATTCCAAAACTTTCTGGCAGCTAGCATCCTGTATTAAAATTTATAAACCACGAATGGCCTTTTCTAACAAAAAAGTTAATTCAGGATGGATAGGCTGAAAAGACTTGAAAGAGACAGTCATCAGAAGTGGTTATATGGAAAATTGGATGTAAGTAACACCTTTCGCTCCATCAGAACATACTAAAAATATAGCAAAAGTAATTTCAGTGAGAAAGGGAAACTATATTGATTAAAAAATCTTTAAAAGAGCTGTGGAGAAGAGCCCCAGAGCTGCCTGGCCTGTTGGGAGGTAGAAGAGTTACAAATGACGCATTATCTCCTCCAGAAGGAGCATACTGACAGCTCATATAGAGCTATAAAACTTATTATCTATTGTCCAGTCTGTGGCATCAGAGCCCGTGGTAACAGGAACAGTGAGCACTGTTGGCTGCCCACCCAACAGGCAATGCTAACAGAAGGAGCAGCTGAGATCCTCATGGGTCTCTGTGGGCAGATACCTTTATAAAACAAATCCTCAACAAGCGAAGGTGATTACCTTCAGATTCATCATACCTTAAACTACTGTTTTCCTTACTGTGAAATAATGCAAAGATAGCAATGCTCTATCTAGTGAGGCTAGTGAGGGTCTCAGAGTGACAACTAGGGCAACGTGCTAACTCATTTTCACCTGTGTTGGTGGTTCCCTGCTGCCTCTGCTGTGAGACTGCTTATAAAAGTGCAGAAGTGGAATGAAGAGTTTGGGTTTTTTTTGCTTGTTTGTTTTGTGAAATACTAGTAAACTCTCTCCACAACACTGTTTGCCTATTCTTGCATCATATACTCATGAAGAAATTATTTTATCCTCCTGTGCTGCTGAGGTACTGTACCAAAACCAGGAACCCACTCGTTCTGCAGGTGAGCCAGGGCAGTGCTTGTTTACCCAGGCAGGCTCTGCTAAAGCAAACACTTTTTTTTACAACCATAACTGCAACCAGAGTTGGAATTAAACAGATTTTAACTAAGCAAATCAACATGAAAAGCGGTGTGCTGAAAACACCTTGATTGATTTCTTCTTCTAGAAGTCTAGTGAGAAAAGTGTGAAATAAACGGCACATTCATACGTAGCATAAATGTCAGAATCCAAGACTGTATAGAAGAAGGACAAGAATCCTGAGGCACACACACCAGAGACCTGTGCTTTTAAAGAAAGGGTAATTTGAGTTGATTTTCATAAGGTTTGCTCATTTGGGTGTATATTTTTCGATATTTTAATAGATTGTAAATTGTGCCTGGCAAGTTTCCACAGCATACTTTTATGCTTTAGAAGAGGAGAATTCAAAGAAAAAGTGTTACATAAAATGTAACTTCTGAGCTGTATTAAAAAGCCCTAAAATCCAGGAAGTGAAAAATTATAGTTTTTCTCCATTTTGATCTGTTTATTTCATTCCCAAACAAATAACCCCTACTGCTCAACTTCATATGACCGAATGAATGGATGTGAGGTAAAGGTCCCTGAAATCTGTCTTCCTGTCTTTCTGTCCTGCTCAGGGTACATGTTAACTAACACCATTTTGCAGTGGTGGATATTCTCAGATACTTTCAGCTACATGCTTCTTTTGCAGCTATTTTCTTCCACGTGGAGCAATCATCCCAACAAAATGAAACATGGCCAGCTCTTAACCTTACAGGTGAACTTTGAAAGCCATCACAATCATCACCTATTTTTGCATCCCTGAACTCCCTCATGTTCCAAGTAAATGATCATTCCATATGCCCAGCCACCTGGCTGTAAAGATTAGCCTCAATCACTGTCCAGCTGAAGATGTTCAGAGAAATGAATACCAACATCAGTATCAAGGCATTAGAAAGATCCTGTGTGGTACTTCAGATTTCAATTACCTGATGAGGTCTGAAAGATGAGATGGTAGCTGGCAGAATGATAGCATATTATCTAAACTGAGAATCACCATGGCATTTTTTTTTTTTTCCTTGAGAGAATAAAGTTGTCAAACTTTAGAAGTTCAATGTAAAAAAAATCCAAAAATTGAACATAACTTTTGGACCTAATTGTAAACATTTCAAATTCAACGATTTCCAAGAGAAAAAGAAACTCAATAAAGACATTATGTGTCTGCTAAATATATTGTTGTTGCCACTTACGCAAAAACTGGGGAGAGGAGTCCTGCTGACAGTTACCTGCCCTTGGTAACTGAATAAAAAAACACTTAGACATCACTGACTTCTAAGGCTCTTACAAAAGAGATTTCACACAGTCAGTTCATTCATACATTCTCTGAATATTATATTTGCACAGAATTTGCTATCCTGGAGGGCACTGCGTGCAGGATTTTCCATGCAGGTACCTCTCTTGCCTTCAAGAGCCTGCAATGGCATTGACAGATGCACTCCTGGATAATCACATTTCTTCTTCTATGCCTTTTGCTTCTCCCTGTTTAGGCAGCCTAGAATTAGCAAAGAACCTGCTTAAATGGAATAAAGTGGGTAAGAAAGGAAGGAAGCATTCAATGGGAAGGAACAAAAGATCCTAAGAATAAAGACGCCGTAACAGTCTCCAGTTTATTATCTAGAAAGGTCACTAAAAAGTTCTAAGTGGTCAGAGGTAATGACAGTCTATAAGAATTAGGGGAGAAACTCTGATATGGCACTTCTGTCATTTTTTCAGCTTCTCAGTGCTTTTCTTGGGAAACAACGTTCCTTAAGGCAGATCAGCAGTCAAAAGACATCTTGATCGTTTAGTAAAGAAGATGAGCTAAGGTTTTATGTTATAGAAATGCTGAAAGGAAACTTCTGTCTGAGGTCAGTTTGGGCATCTAAGGAGCACAGTGACCCAAAAGACACACAGCTGGATTACAGTACCTATAGCTGGAAAGCTATTTCTCTGCTTTAATGTGCAGGAGATGTAAAATCATGTAAGATTTAAGGTGCTTGGCCTCTGGGAGAATCCCAGCTGGCTGAGCAAAAAGCACGCTCCCTTTGGCCAGCTGTAGCTTTTCCCAGACAGAAGTTTCTTTTCATTGCATTTTTATCAACATTAACTGCTGGATAAGTCTGTGGTTTGAATAAACAATAAAGTACAACAGCGTTACAGAAGCTGGCTAAATAAAACAGTCTAGTATTACCAATTCATTAATATTCCACTGCTGAAAAAGTGTGTTTCAGGCTGGAAATGCTGAGGGATTACTTTTTTTTTCCTTTTAGAAAAAAGTATTTTGTTAGTGCTACGCTGCTTGCTGGGAAGCCTCACATTACTGCCACATATTATCACTTAGCAAACTGCCGTCCTACCTCTTAAACATCTGATTTCACGTGACTACCAGTTTTTCACTTTTCCAGAAAGCATGAAGCGGTGTTTCACCAGACCTCAAAGGACTCCAGCCGTCAGCATCAATAAACCTGGGTTCGGAATGAAAACCTGGTGCTCATAAAATGGCTTCAGCATTGTTCAGTGTAGCACACAAGTATCTGAAGCAAGAGCAGCATTTTCCCAGCAAGAGCAGGAGAATCAGTTCACCCAGCCTGCCTCCGTTGCGTCACCCCTCTGCCAAAACGCACACATTGCGCTTCCTGTTGTCACCCGTTTCAAATTAAACTTCAGTTCCACTGCACACCTGCAGACTACCAGCCTGGAAGTTCTAAGCCTTTGCTAAGTCCAGGCTGTGGGGTTCATGTTTAGTTTTATGAGGAAGACTTGAAGCTAAGGACATCCGAACTGAAGTATGATCCATTCTGGAAGGAACTTCCACCCGAGCAGACAGAACAGGTGCAGGGCAGCCTTTGCTACAGGTGCTCATGTTTCTGTGTTTCACCCTCCTGTATCACTATGTGCATCCAGAAGCATTTCTGACTGCTCTTTGAAAAGTCTCAGAGAAGTTTGGCCTGCTGCTTATTCTTACTTGTGAACTGCTTGAATGTTCAGGTAAAAATATCTGAGCTGTGATGTTACGGGAGGGAGAACTCTTCACAGAAGCTGAAAAGTGTCCATCCCTTAAGCAGCTCATTCAGGACTCCAGCTGCACACACTGGCGAGCAGGCCTAGTTTCTTAGTGAAGCAGGCGGTGGGAGCAAGAACTGCCTCCCAGTCTCCTGGAAGGAAGACAAGGGAGAAGTTCATACTCTCACCTTCCCCACCTGCCCCATGGAGCTGGCTCAATCACTAGCAGCTTTCCTTATCTTATCTGAGAACACAAACAAAAAGACCATGTTTAGCTAACATGGTCTGATCGTGCCTCGAACTTGCCTGTGCTTCTGCATGAAGGGGACCAAATAGTTTGCACTGTTGAAACAAACAAAAAAATGAGACAGAAATGACTCCTGCTGCATCGTACAGCTGATCATGAAAAACTATCAGTGTAGCAGTATAACATTTAATAAACACAAACGGGAAACTGACTTGAGAAACCAGAGGTACTAAGAAATATCATATGCAATATGCATATGCAACAGCAATTTTTGAGGAACCCGATCTTTTGCATTTTATGACGCTTTAGGATGACATTGTTGTCTTTTTCCATAGTAAATAAATAATAAAAAGAAAAAAAGCAAAGCATAACATTGCTCAGAATAAGTCTGTAGTATTTATGTTAATGAAATATTAGTTCTGGATTCCTGAGTGTCTAGTGACTCCACTGCTGGGACAGGGAAACATGAGAAGAACAGTTTTGTTATGAAACAAACTCTCCCCTTACCTCAGAGGCCCTCTCCTCTCTTCCCCTGACCTATCCTCATCTGCTTACTTCTTCTATTTACAGAACTCCATCAAGATAACTTGCTCTAATTTGATCATGGGTTTTTGGGCTCCAGAAAGAAACCATCTGGCCAATTTCCATGGCCTCTGTCCCGTGGAAGGGCATAGCAGAGGATCAAAATGGTCCTACCTCACTACGCAGCAGGTGGAAGCTTACATTATAAGTTTTTTTAAAATTTTATTTTAAACTCTGTAATGTCTTTGAGATCACAGCCACAAGTTATAATTTTTCCTCCTTGTGCTTCTCCAGCAGTTGATCCCATTACACTGCTAAATGTTGGGCATAAGAATAACAAGAATGAAGTTACAGAACCTCCAGAGCTCATAAATAATAACTTCAGTTACCTGTAAGATGTTTTGCCTAAGGTTAGCACCCCCTATAGTCAAAAGCGAGAAAGAGATCACTACAGGAAAGTTACCGCGGGGGACAGATAGGAGGAAAAGTCCCTGGCGTTAGTGCCTTCCCTTCTGACTTGAGGGATCCCCGACATCTGATTTTCCAAGGGTGATGGACAGTGGTAGACAATGTTTTTGTCACTACTCCTTTTCATACATTGGTCATGTATGTTGCTTGGAGGAATGGCATCAGCAGGAGTGATGGATTAGGCTTAGATCAGAAACCACCAATTATTTCCTCACAATGTATAAGTAATACAGGTTAGCACTCTGAAAGGAATTGTTCTTTGCAAAACATCCATTGGATATTGCCATTGGAAAGGCAATATTCGTGAGTTGGAACAAGTCCATAATCTTTGGAAAAGCAAGCCAATTTTACACAACAATCTCACTTTGCAATTATACACTGCTCTTTGCTTTCTTGTTAGCCTGCTTAGCTAGCTTTATAGTTTCATAGAACAGTTCATTCCTCTTTCTTTCATTTTCTCTTTTTTTCTTTCTTATTTTAATTTTTAAAAGTTATTTGCCATTTCTAACTAGTTCTTTTGCCTTAATCTCAGTAAGTTATGCATATGCCTCCAAGTACTATTGTGCTCTGAAAAGTCATGGTCACTGTGAGAAGATAGATGGGAAATGACTGCCTGCTATTTCTCCCAGCACAAGACAAAGATGCTGAACACAGTTATTGCACAACAGCTTTAAAATGAGAAACAAGAGATGCTCACACTGATTGCTTGCTGTCTTGGGGGCAATGGAAGTAAACACACACACGAAAAAAAAAATACTGGACAAAATAACAAGGAATGTTTTCATTCATGACAACAGCAAAGATGTAACTTCTGGCAGTGGGCTGCTGTCTGACTGCCTGAAGCTAAAAGAGTTTCAGCAGGGAAGAATCTCGCTTCATGTTCCCTAATTTAAGATGCTCATACTAGATCTGGAGCTGGAATGCTGGCCTAGATCTAAATTCAGACTATTCAAATGAAAGTCCCTACATAATTGCTTGTAATCCTTCCATTCTGCCACTGGAATATAGTTGACATATTCCTTGCATCTAGGTCTGTGCTACCTTATAGCACAGACAATTTCAAGCTCTTCAGTCCTGCTTGTGCCCGGAATCATTTTGAAGTCTTTATAGGACCTCATTCACCCTTCTGCTTGTAGGATTCAGTTTCATGACCACTGCACTTTTTTGCCTAATTTTTTCATCTGACACCATGTAAAATGAATTAATATTATCAGGAGCACAAGTCTCTATACCCTCTGTGATTCATATGATCCAATGCAAGAATTAGAAATAGTTGTCACAGTAGCTAATCAAAGAGTTTTGAAACAAAACACTAGAATGTGTTGGAAAATGATGACTCATGAAAACAGTAGACTTTGGTGGACACATGAGAACATGCTATGTCCAACTTAACTGGTGAAGAAGGCAATAAAAGTAACACTACTGGAATGACTCATATCACTTTTTATTTCAGTGCAGTTCTGTTTATTGCATTCCCCTCTGCCAAGAGCACAAAATGACTGTAGTGAAACTGAAAACCTTACAAAATGAACCAGATTATCAATTTCTTTGCAAACTAATTTCAACTAATTTCAACTAATTTCTCAAATCTGAGAACAGATACACCTACTGGGATTTGCATAGATGTATTTTTTTTTTCATAATTCTTCTTTTCTTTATTTTTATCTTTTATCACTGCACTTCCTCTTCTCTTCACACGATGTGGTTTCCTAATGCCATGTTTCAGCCACAGTATCCACAGAGTAAAGCCATATCCTTCAATTCTTCAATTTTGCTGTACTAGCTGTTTCAAATTTACTTTCAGTGGTAAACATGCCACAATGGGGATCATCACTATATATCAAGCAGCTGTGATCAGGCAGATCAGGTACCAGTAATTTTCCTAATGGAGATCCAGTGTCAGAGATCAAGCACCAAGTATCAGATGTCTGGCTTGCCACAGCCCAGAATCAAGTGTCGTGGCTCAGGACTGTAACTGCAAGGCTTTAAGTGTCACGTGTCACAGAAGGAGAAGCAGATAAAGCCCCGAACCTCGCTGGGAGACTGTGTCTCCACAGCTTCACAATCAGACATCAAGAATTAAAGCAGCAAAGGCAAAGCTGGTTAAATGCTTGTTCCCTTAGGTGAGCAGAAAGTCTCTCTGCCAAATGCTGGTTTCGTCTTGCATTCATCCAGACAAGAAGTACTCTTCGTAAGTGTATTATCACTGTGCTCAGGACAGTGTTCAGAAGCATTCTGTGCAAAGCTGTGGATGTTTGCAACCTGGGCATTTAGACACTACAGAGCACCTGTTGCCAGCACGCTCTCCACACTAACTCCACACACAGCACTGCTTAGACTTCGGAAGAATGAAGAAACTGTAAAAGAAGAATCATTGACTTACCTCATCCACAAACACTGTGTGTATGGAGAGTAAGCAGGAGGCTGTTGGGCTCTAATTTCACACTGTTTCAGTGCACAATTACACTTTCACCTGCCTGAACATACTTAGCCTGTAACAGGAGTCCAACTACATGCAGTAATTTATATGAACCTTGGAGATCTTGCTTGGGGGGACAGTGATTTATGTTTCTCAAACAGGAACATAGAGGTGCAGCTTAATATCAGTAAGCAATGCAATTTGCTTTTTTGAGATTTCTCGGGTTTTCAGGCTCATAAAAATCTGCACAGAGTTGAAACTGACTGCTAATTAGGTTTCAGTCTGACTCTTTCATGCTGCTGTTCTCCTCAGACTAACAGAATGGTCTGCTCAAGTTCAGGAGAGACTATTTGGGCAGAATTAGTTCAAAATCCTGAAAACACATGACAGAGCCCATGAAATCTGAAGGAGAGACTTCTAGACTGAAAGAAAAATAAGTAAAAACAAATCCAGATCTTCCACCTTCCCCTCTTGCTATCCTACTTCACCAATCTGGAGGCAGAAACAAGAATCATTTGAAATGTGAGCCTTCAAACTGGAAATTGTTTCAGTGGATTGTATTCTGGCTTTCCTTCATGATAAATTCAATGGAAAGTATCAGAGGTGCCTTCCTTATAAATATACTGATTGCCTGAATGAACAAATATTGTGACTCTGTGATTCACCATCAGCAGGGAAATAACACTGTTAGATGCAAACAGCTTTATTTTTTTAACGTTGATACAGAGAGTCACAGATCTGAAGGTCTTAGGATACAGCTAGATGTTTATATCACACATTCTAATTAGCTTGCATTAATTCATTAAGATTGTCTTGTGATTGTCAAGGATCCCTCAGAAAACAGCCTACTGTCATTGCTGAACCAAAAAAGGAAGCAATGCTGTCCTCAATAAGAACTCCTGGAAAGTACTGACACAAGTAGGTTCACATTCAAGTAGGAGAACATTCAAGACTACGGTTTGAGGCTATGTCACATTTTTATAGAGCTTGGAATTAAATCCTTGGCATATGAGCCATCTGTAAATCCTGTCTATTATTAGCAGGGATAAAAGAACATGCCTGGAGCCATTTAAGGAACTGCAACAATTGGAAAGAGGTGGCCTTGTTATAGTTAACATTCATTTCACTGGACATCACGATTAGTGAACTTAGGAGACTTTGGGGCTTAGTTCCTTCAGTTCCCAGCTAGTTTTGGTATTCACGGTTTAGAAGTCAGGACAGAGGATTCAATGTAGGCTACTGCATCTCACATTTCGTGTCACAGGTCTGACCCTTTGTCACACCAACACCTGCTGTGCTGCTGACAACTAGAGTATGCCAACTTTTCAAACAGCCCTGATACCATCACCATCTCTGCAGAGGTCCACAACCTCTCCCAGGGATGTGAAACCTGATGTCTGTGTTCCAGTGCCTGGAGATCACTGCTGAATCCTTCCAGAGTGAGCAACATGTCTGTCCCTGCAGAATCAGCCATGATTATGCCTATTACTTGAAAATCAAATGAACACGCTATTCTTAGGTATGTTTGCTTTGCAGCACATTAGGAGAAGACATTCAATTTCCAGGACTTTGCAAGGTTCACAAGGAGCAAGCTACAGACTAATTCCCAGACAAAATTAAACTGAACAATTCCTGGCTTATTATTTTGCAGATTGCATTGGCTTCTCACCAACATGGCACAAATGTTCCCTATCAGTTAGGACTTGAATATTCTCCTTTACAAGCATAGTTGCCCCTTTGAAACTCAGAGTAAGCCAGGCAGAAATTTGATGAAGAAGGTCAGTATCTCCTTTTCTTTTAGAGGGCAAACTTCCATGCAATATGGTCACAACAGCGATGTAGAAAGCCCCATTAAAGGAAATGCAGCAGAATCCAACTGATCTCCTTAGGAAGGATACATGACAAAGTCAGTGCAAACTTTATAGAAGAATAATTCTATACTTTTATTCCAGTGGGCTTCTCTGCTGTGCTGTTTAATTACTTTGTTTGCCAAACTTTAGCCTGTCTCAAGCAAAATAAGCTACTTCATTCTGATAATCTCTCAAATACCATTTTCCTAGGAAATGACAACTCCCACTATTAGCTCATTGGCAACTCAGAATACATCCAGTCAAGTCACGCACAAATGAATTTACATCCAGAACAGCTGGTCAAGCTCTGATGATTTCTGATCCTTTGCATGCCTATCACAGAGCATATTTACATGGTATATGAAGTGTAAAAGAATGAAAATCATCCAGGAAAGGCAAGTGATTTCAGTATCATATTAGTAAAAACAAAACAAAAAAAAATCCCTCCTCTTTCCTATAAAACCACAAATGACCAGACATCTTGAAAACTCTTTGTAGAATCCAGCTCTATTTTCATCCCTAAAGATAGCTCCATATTTCCTATAGGGTAAGGTCAACAATGCTAATAAATGTAAGTAGGGAACATCATGCATTTGATGGCAGCCAGACTAATCTGTGCTACCCACAGTGCAAAAGTCAGAGTGGGCAAAGAAAAGTATTATTTAAAAAATTGGTATAAGTGACATTAAAGCATAAAGGTATATATTATCCCTAAAAAACACAAAAATATCCTCTTTCACCCCCAATGCCATCTTCCAGCACCACCAATTCCAAAAATCCAAACTTTCATATTTTTTTCTGGGTTCTGGGCTAGCCAGATGGCTAAAACACCATAGAGCCAACACTTAACGAAGAAAACTGAAGAAGCCAGTTGAAGTTAAATGGAAAAAGTCCTCTCAATGAACAACATATGGGAGACTTAGTAAATACAGGGGAAATCTAGAAAGACAAATGAGGAAGGAGCTGAAAGAAACTGTGCACTGGGAAGACTACAGAAATAAGAATGAAATTTAAGATTTACGAGGGGAGAAAGACCAGAACTGATCTCATGCTATAATCCTAGGAAACACATAATCAGCAAAGCCTCATGCAGTTCCCATACAACATGGCTCCATTGTCAACTATTATCAATTCAGAAAGGAAAAGAATCCTGAAAGCAAAAAGAGCTGAAATAAGAAAAATCCAAGATAAAAAAAGTAACATCAGAAACAGAGCACAAAACATGATAAATAAATAAATACGGATATAAAACATTCTATGAGACTGAAACCTGCATCACCTGAAACCTCTGATGAATGATTTCCAGGCAGAACTGAGATATTAGCTATGTCATTTTACCAGAAGGTTTTTCACCACTGGAGGTCACTGTAAACTTAAATAAATTTAGGTCTTTATCAGGTCTTTAAATAAATTTAGGTCTTTATCAGACCCTCAGATAAATGAACTGTACACAAGGTATGTAGCATCCATGTGCTGAGCTGAGATAGAACTGAAATACCACTTGCAGAGAACCTGAAAAATACCTGTAGCTAACTGTTGAGGACTTCTTACTGCTGGAGGAAAGCTTACTCCTGTTCCAACTACATGTAAAGCACTTGGCAGTCTTTTAAGATTTAAGATTCAGTGGATGCCTGCACAAACACAGTGACCAGCTTTACTTTTTTTTGTCAGTTTGCCTCTTTTACCAGTGTTGCAGACACTTTCCCTGAACACTAGGAAAATGATACTAGGTAAGGTGATGGGGACACAGTGTGAGAGCCAATAGCTTCTGAAAATCAAAGTTCTTTGAGGAAATGAATGTAGGATTAACAAATGTTTGGCAATATTCCTAATAAAGATATAAACATGTTAGGTTTGAAGGTTTGCATCCTGTTCAGCAAGCTTTCTTCTCTTCTCATTGCATCCAGATGGCCATTATTGGGAACAACCTTTCAGATAGTTCCCAGCACTGCCATTCAAACAGATAGTAGAGTATATATACTATATACATTACGGACTTTAACCTGATACTCAGGTAGTAGAGACAAATGTCCAAGTTCCTGTCTCCCATATTGTAAGGAATCCCGCTGATACGCACATCCACACACAGACCTGGTGTTCACAAAACAGAGATCCTGTGTAACATTCAGGGAAAATAAAAATGAGAATACTGGAAATGAAAGAAGGGAAATGAGCTCAATTCTTTGGTGAGGAAAGGGAATTGTCCACACACAACTTATTTCCCGCTCATGGAAACACACCAGACCAATTCTTGGCTTCTGTCAACAAGAACAGCTCCAAAGGAGTCTGGCCTGGTTTGATCAAAATAGAGAACTTCTGCAAAAGAAAGGCAATCTGGGTCCCCCACAATTTGAAAAGAAATTTTAAAGAGTCAGCTTTTCTTCTTTCTTCCTCTTTACCTCTCAGCTTTTCCTTTACTCTTTTGCATTTTAACTTATTCCAAGGAATCACCAACAGAAGGTTGTTGATACAATCCATGATACAGCAAAATCCCAACAAAAACTAAACTCTAAAAAATGAAGCTTAAAAAAGATCTCTAATATGATTAAATGATTAATATGATTACTATATGGTTAAGCAAAGGATATCAACAATGACAAATTCACTGCACGGTAACTTTATTGCTTCATTGTGTTGTTCTCCTTTCATTTTTATTTACACATGGAATATGATGTCCTTGAAAGAATGATTGTGTTTTCATTAGATGTATGTGGAATTGAGGATCTCACATCATTGCAAATAAATACATATGTTATTAATAATATCTAAAAGACCCAATTTTACAAAGCATTTCAGTACATGCTTAACTTTAAGCATATGATCACTGTGATTATTTCATCACTGTCAATAATGTTTAGTCCAGGACCACCCACATGCTGAAGCATCTCTGGCCATATCCTCTAGCATGTGGTTTTAGCCCACAGGAAGGTAAAACATCTCAGCTTTCCACGGGAACAAACAGTACTTGCTTGTTTGCAATTATAATTCACCGACAGATAACGGTCCTTTAAATACCTGATGTAGTTCAAAAGCCTACCTTTTAGCTTCATCTCATTCTTAGATGACTAATGACTCTTTGGGACTACAGTGAAGTACCACAAAGACTGAAGGAAGAATGCCTTTATAAGCTGACAAGAAAAAAATCAGAACACATATTGAACAATGAGTCGACAGATACTCCTAATCTATATTAACTCTTTTCCCTGTGAAATGTTTTGTTGGCATAAACTTCAGTGTTTCATTTGAAATTCAAATGTAAAATCTGATTCCAACTCCGTGCTGATAAAACTTCTATATAACACTAACAATATGCACTTCTTCTTAATCTTCCATGTATTGCTTAATTACTATAAATTATCATGATTTCTAAGATGAACTGCATAACTAACTTTCTTAAGTGAAATGGAAATGATATATATACATTTTTAACTTTAAGGAGTCTATTTTTTTTCTTCAGTGTCTGCTGAAGACTTTGGGAAACCATTCACAGTGCCAGACTCTGCTTATGTTAAGCATATGATTCCAGTTGTAGGAGATCCTGGGAACTCGGAGAGACTTGGCAGACCTGAAAATTCAACTCAAATCATTATTGCCAACCCATATTCTTCCAATTAAGCATTCCTCTGATTTTGGAACCTTGAGGTAGGTGAGAAGCCAGTTTTCTCTACCATAGTCACATGATGCTGTAATGGAGATGAGTGAAGAATTTTGGGGGAGAAAAAAAAATCTCCCACATATTTGGCAAATGCTTGATAAAAACACAAAGGGTTTCATACAACATCCGTGAAAAATATGTTCCCAGATATAAGAAACAGGTGTGATGAGGAAGACATTTCTTTCATTACAAGAGTGTCACGCAGCAGTAGCAGTATGCTTCAGGTTTTGGCCTGGCAATCAGAAAGGCTGGCTGATAGCCCTGCTTGTGTCAGTGATCTGCTGGGTGACCTTGGATGTTTCTTTCCATCCCTCTTTTGCCCCTGCTTCTCTACGCAGCTCCATAATGGGCTGCCTGTTTACACTCTAAGGTCTCTGATACGACAACTGTCGCTCATTCACATGGTGCATAAGTAAACTCTAATGCCATAAAACTTTGTGTTTCCTAAGGAGGAAATTAAGGAACAAATGTGCATTCTAAGCTGGCCTCCTGAATTACCTAACTATGCATGAAATAAGCATTAATGAAGCACAGGGATGAAGTAGGCCAGGAATAGTACAAACAGCATCACACAAACCTTCTTTACAGATCCCACACTAGCTCTCACAAATATTTTGAATCACTCTACTGGCAATTACTGTTAGGCAGAAAATATTTCATCTGGATTCTTTAAGAGGATCATTAAATAAAATCCATTGGACTTGTCAGGAATTCTAACTGTGAATTCCTAACCAAGTCATTCAGGGCTGTTCTGCCTGACAGAAGCAAACAAGTTTTAAATATGAGTGACTTACAGTTGAATGTATGATTTATATTTGTTGTAGAACTTTATTATAAAAAATTTTAGTAAGTATTTTGTTATGTACTGTCTTGTGCACACAGTGTTTTCCTTACAGCAAGGAGAGGGCTGCAAGTACTGTGCTTAACAACCAACATCACATAACATGTGATGGGAGAGGCATTAGTTGTATGTATGCACTTCACTTTCACCATGTGGAAGCAGGACAACGAAGAGAAAATACCTTCAAAGGTAATTTAAGTGTTTGCATATATCCACACTTTTCTGCATGTCTCGATTTTAATAGACAGTAGGTTTTTCTATAACTAAAAATGAAATTTTTAGACAGCAGAGTTTAAAAATACTGATTGTGGATGTAGTCCTAATAGAAACAGATCTTCTGCCTTTTAGTGGCTAGAATATTGCCTTGAAAGAAGAACGGCTTAGAAGATTATATGTTACTAGGGTAAAAGTACCTCTTTATAGAAACTTAAGCCAACAGTTCTAATAATTTTGTCTGATTCATTTGCCCTAATTGCCTGGATTTCGGTCATTTTCCCGTATTAGTGGTGCTATATGGACTTTAGACCCTCCAGCTTTTAAGATGCCCTCACCAGCAAGCTGTATTTCCATTCTGTTTGTTTCTATTGTTACAAAACTATAATAATTCCCTGTTAATGTGGAACTGGAAAAAAATGTATAGTGTAGGTATAAATAAGAAACATTGGTTATCTGTAGGATGGCCTAAAATAGGTAAGAGCAAGATGCTTTTGGCAGTTTTTCCACATTCAGAACTGCCAAACATGAAACACCATGGATTTCAGAAAAAGAGAGGAAAATGTTTGGCTTGGCAAAAGCAACATTTCACTTGGTGAACATCTGCTTTAATATGTAACAATGATATTAAGAGCTCTAGTATCATCAAAGGTCAACAGAAAATTATCCTGCACCTTGTTGTCTCACTGCCAATAGTTAAGATAAAAGGCTGTAATTTTCTTCTACCATCTTCAACTATAGTCACTATTTCAGATATGAGGTTAAATAAGCAGGCTTATAACTAGATAGAGTCACTGATGAAATTAAACCTGTCTGTCCATGTATTTGCTCAATCACTGATTAGTCCAGGCACGAACTAGGGAGATCTTGTGTACCCATATGTCTTAGTTAGCCCCAAAGACAGACAGCTAAATTCTCTCCTCTCTTTAGTATCACAGATTCCTTTATGTGTATTACAACAATATCGTGCATGCTTTATTTAGCATAAGGACATACTATACACACTATTTTCATTCCTCCCAGGAATTTTGCTTGTAAACACTAATCAAGTGCTTAAACACATTTGACTAAAATATCCTTCTTTATATTCTGTTCAATGTGTACCTAACAGTTACATTTTCTACACAAGCAACTAAGGGAATTGTGTGAAAAACAAATATTTTCAGTACACGCGCAAGAAAAAAACATGAGGATCTATGTTGGATTGTCCATGTAAGGGGAAAAATGAAGATCCCCAGCTCATCAAAATGTTCATTACACATGAGGTTTCTGTTTGAGATGACAGAAATGTGACCTCTCCTATGCAAAGGCCCTTGTTTGGAATGATCACTCTGTACTCAGCACTGGAAAGTCATTTTTATTGCACTGTGACTTCTAAACGTGTCCACTAGACATTGCACAAGAGTGCCAGAAGATAAAGGTCACAGGGACGGTCTGGATTTATCTCCCTCCATCTCAGTGTGTATTACAAATTGGCTGGGTAGGTAAAGGGTAATGAGACACCTCTGAATGATCATGGTTGAAAGAAGTCCATGCTAAGCCATGAGTAAAGATAAGTTTTAAAGGAAAGGAGGTATTTTTCTAACCAGCCAAGATTCATCATTTTTTACACTAAAATAAGCATCCATGCCTTTGATGTATCAAAACTGATCTGTTTGTCATGTTTTAACAGTCACAAATAAACCTTTCATCACAGTACTCACAATCTAAATAAAAACCAAAGAGAATGATCTCGGGGAGGAAGGAGCAAGTTGCATGCAAATGAACATCCAAAAATAATGAAAACATCTAGGAAGCTGCTGCATATTTCTGAAATTTGAGATTCTGGATCAAATGGCACGAAGGAACTTTGCAAAGTAATAAGCATTCGTGAAATGGCTGGGATCCAGCATGCTGAGGGTTCTGAAGCATGCCTCCCTGCAGATCTCAGCATATAGTTATGTAAAGAGGATACTAGACAGTCAGCAATTTCATTTCCATGTTACAGATGTCTCTGACACTGACCGAGGGCATGACCTGACGAGCAACTCCGTGTCTGTTTTTTGTTTTACTAATCCCTGATCCAGCTGTTCAGACAATGAATTCTTCAAATTGGTCCTATCTGTACAGTGTCTCACGTAATCTCAATTAGGGCCTCTGTTTGCTCATAACACATGCAATAAGTATAAAAGGCTCTTTACAGACCACTAAGCAGCTACAAAAAGCAAAACTAAGGAGGGAAAGAACAGCTATTTAAAAGTTCATCTTATTCTTCTGCACATCATGTCTTCCAGTGCTGCTTTATAATCATTGTGGAAACTGAGTGCTTAGTAACTGAATAATGGGCCTGTCAGAGACAAGACAAAGAACTGGACACAAGGCGGATGTCTATGTTCAGTCACAGCTGTTATCCATCTGGCAAAATGAAGTGTCAGGGATGTGACAGCATCGTGCCCAAACGTATAACTTGTTCAGAGATCCCTCTTCCAGACTCCTTTAAGCTGTGTGTAACCTGGCACTTGAAAAAAAAGTCCAAGTGTACAGGTACCAACAGGCACAAGACCAGTAAGATCCACAGCCTTCAAGAGATCAGTAATGTTCATAGGATAGGATAAATGACTTTAATGCAAACCTCATTTCTTTGCAGGTTGAAGGCTTAACAAAAGTATAGTTAAGTGCTTCTGATGGAGTATGACATATAGAAAGAAAATGCATCCGCTAAAAATTATTTGTTATAGCTCTAATTTTTCTTTCTCAACTAACTTTGCTTTGAGGAAGAAGCATCATGACCAAATGGTAGTACCTTTCCATCGGAATCCCTTAGGAAGCCAAACTCACATTTTCTCCAGAAGCACAGAAAAGTGCGCAAGATTCTCCTAAACGTTCTTAGATCCTATCCCTTTCTCTATCCAGTTTGGGAGTTCATAAAGTACCACTCTTAAATAAATCTCTACTAGAGATCACCAGCCTTTCTGATCACACCAACATGTCCAAGTCTTCACAGGTCCGAGAGCCACAAGAAACACATCAACATGCAGAGGAACAAGGGAGCACTGGGGGTGGTTAACTTGCAGACGACAAGAAGAACTTGCAGTTCTTCTCTAGAAAGAGAAGAGGAAGGATAAGTCTGGAATGGACATGCCATGGTGTCCTGTGATGACACAGCAATCTTGATCTCAGCATCCTGTTGGCTCATTTCCTCCCAAAGCCAAGCATTATCCAGGAGTCCCTGCACGAGTACAGCCCTACTGACAGTCTCAGGCAAGGAAGCTTGCCCTGCTTTTGTAATACTTCTGAGTCCATGTCACCTTGCTATGCACGAGGGCTTAGGAGATATCTTGGGAACTTTGCACCGTGTGTGGACCTATAACCCAAAAGAACAAATGCAAGATAAGATGTAAAGAAATCAAAAGACAGATGTTCGACAGGTGCTACCACTCTGAATTTCAAAAGTGGATTCATGATGTCTGCAACAAAATTGATGGAGCTCTGACAGTCACCAAATTTTGGAAAAATTTAGGAAAATAATGCCTTAGCACAAATAAGGACTAGAAAGCAATCTTTAACAGTCTTAACATACAGTATTTAAAAATCTTTTTCATTCAAAATGCAATGGATATAGTTTTCCTGCTAAGAAATACCAATTAATATACTAGGTCTTAAAAACTGGAAAATACAGGGGCTGCTCTGAAAACAGTGTCTCCTATTTTATTATGTTGACCTACAACATCAGAGGCAGATGGTGGTATGGCAGTAGAGGTTGAACCTTCCCACCAATATTCCATTAAGTTTTGTTGCCACATGATAGAGGGCAGCAGGGGGGCAAAATTACATCTGACATGGAAGTGCATACGAAGCAAAGGTGTGTAATGGAATTCCTCCACACAGAAAAAATCGCACACATTGACATTCATCAATGCTTGCTAAACATTTATGAAAACCAAACGGTTGATGTGAGCAGAGTGAGGTGATGGATGCATGGTGTATTTCAGCAGTGGTAATGTGAAAGACATGTCATTTTTTGGACAGTCACACACAGGTGTCACAGGTGTCATGAAATGAAGAGTATCTCCATCAACTCGGTCACAAATTGGCAGATTATGACCAAGGAACTGTCTATGGAGTTGAATATCAGCTTCAACGCATTGGAAACAATGGTGACAATATTGGAGCACACTGCCAATCCTGGCTGGACTGTCACAGAATCATAGAATAACCAGGAGAAAAAGTCCTCTGAGATTACCCAGTCCAACCTACCACCAATATTTCCACACTAAACCATGTTCCTTAGTACAACATGTAAATGTTTCCAGGGACAGTGATTCAACCACCTCCACAGGCAGCCCATTCCAGGGCCTAACTTGTATTTTAGAGAAGAAATTTTTCCTAACATTCAGCCGGAATCTCCCCTGGTGCAACTTGAGGCCATTCCCTCTAGTTCTATTGTTAGTTACTATAGTTGTAACTACCTGAAGGAAGATTATGGTGAGGTGAGGGTTGACCTCTTGTCCCATGTAACTAACACTTATTGAGGGTGCATTCAAGCCGCTTATCTAAGTCATCAGTAAAGATATTGAACAGGACATGCCCCAGTACTGGCGCTTAAAGAACACCACTCGTGAACAGTTGCCAGCTTGATTTAGCTCCATTCACCACCACTTTCTTGGCCCAATCCTCCAGCCAGTTCTTTACTCAGCAAAGACTGCACCTGTCCAAGCCAAGGGCTGCCAGCTTCTCCAGAATTCTGTGGGAGATGGTGTCAAAGGCTTTGCAGAAGGAGGTCTTACCACACCCACTGTACAGTTCAGATTTGGTGCCTTCTGACTTCCATCTATTCGGGTCAATGATAGACGGACTGCATGGGCAATATTTTCCTAGAAATGATGCTGGTATAGCTGCTGTAAAACAGTGGGACATCCCCATTGGTGCAGATTTTTACAAGTGTGGCATGCAGACTCTTATTCATCACTGGCAGAAATACAGAGTTAATGGTGGCGACTGTGTTGAAAAATAGCATTTTGTAACTGAGAATTTGCTCTATCAAATAGTGCTGTTGTGCTCTTTGTATCTGTTGTAGTTTCCATGGAAATAAAAAGGAGACTTTACTTTCAGAGCAACCTATGCAATAGTAACAAGGCAGTAGAAGCGCACTGAACATGTAACAGTGGGATGAATTAAGCTGCTTTTTTCTTACATTCCACACTTCACACAAGAAAATATGGAAAATTTTACTAAGTTAGGTTTAAAGGGAAAGCAAATCTTTTTCCAAGCTCATCTGCAAGTGAAATGATAACTCAAGACTGCACCAGAGATAAAACGTACGTCACCAACCACAGACTTCAATATGTTCTTTGCCAGTTAATCAACAAAAGCCAGTTTCTATAAAGAACAAGGTGCTAGTATGGTTTCAACATGTACACTAAATGTTACTCTTCCCTTCACTACTCCGGTCTGAATGTCTTGCCTAAAATACGTCACTGTATGCTATGAATGGCTTAGTAACTGAATGTGATTGTTTTTTAAATTTGACAAAGCAACATTTCCCTTGACTGGTACTGAAAAGCTAGTTCTCCATCTTCTATTAGAGGGCTGAAAGATCATTGAATCAGAATCCTCAGAATTAGAAGGGAGTAAATGTTTGAAAAACAAATCATCATTGAGTAACTGAGACTTTAACAAAGCAATTAATAACAAGTTATTGTTTTGTGAGTGTTCCCTTAGTTTTTTTCCTTTCTTCCTATTTCTCCACGCATCCATATGCCATAGAGCAGAATTCATATAAATGGAAACAGCATCAAAAACCTTAAAGTCTTTAGTTGCTTTTTTTGTCTTTTACTTAGAAAAACATCAGTCCAGATTTCTGAAAGAACATTTGTTTTTGAGAGATTAGAGAACATTCACGTAATGAATTTCTTATCATAGAAGATTATACAAAGAATTCTACACAATTTCTTGGCTTTTGTAGAATTGAATGGAATCATAGAATGGCTCGGGTTAGAAGGGAACTTAAAGATGATGTAGTTTCAACCCCCTCGCTACAGGAGGTTTTCTTCTCTTTCTTGAACTATGTTGTACTGAGTGATGACATGTATAGTAATATTTCAATTATTATCTTTATCACTGTCCTTTGAGCTCTTCAACAAAGCATGTGGAAAATTCCATTAAATTCCCACAGGGTCATGGTTCCCTGGCTAACATTGCCAGACAAATATGCCGTATAAGGCTGCAGATGTTTAAGAATGCAAAACCTTTACATTAAATCAGTTTTGAGATTCTAAGAAAAAATTAATTTGCAGTAAACTAATTAAAATCCTAAATATCTTTCAATCTACATTCTTGAAGTTACTCTAGATAAATCGCCTTCCTTTTTGCCTTTCTGAGCTCATACATTTCCTTTATTCAAGCAATGTTTCTTATCAAGAATTCTAAAATCTTGAGTTCAAACATGATTGCACTGTATTACTTCACAGAAAATCACAACAAATATGATTGCAACTTCTAATGATGTAATAACAAATCACTCCAAAGGCTTAGCTGCTGGTTCTGAAGGAAGATAACTTTACAAAAGGAAAACAATGGGTAGCAGCCTTACTGGGAATCTTTGAGATCTGTCAGACCAAGAAGGTTTGGCAACCTCACTCCCTCTGTGACTGAAGAGCACAAATTTGAGGCAATCCCTTATCCAACACCCAGCAGAGGTCACTAGAGGATGCATTATGTTTTAATGGGCAGACAAAGCAGTTTGACAGCAAAGGGAGAGATGCACTTTCCTGAAAAGCACATCAACAACTGTCTGGGTCTACTGCAAGATATTCTCTCATAAAAAAAAAAGGAACACGTTCCAAGCAAAAAAAGACTTTTTTCTTTCTTTCTTTTTTCCCACTCCAGGAAAGAATACACAGGTTCAACTGGCTACGCTTAAACACAAGCAGCATACACTCAGTTAACAATATCAATACTGATCAATGGAATACATCTTAATTATTAAAAGTATATCTACTACCTGTGTATTTCCAGGTGCAGGAATCTTTCTCTTTCTTCTAGAGCTTAACACAGCCCACAGTGCGTGCCAGAAATAAGAAGCCAAAAGGCAGAAACTACTTGCAATCCAGGCAACATTTCTTTGCAGGAGTAGATCCATACTTTTACTTTTAATCAACTGATTAACTTGGGTCTCCTGATTTAGCAAACACAATTTGGCAGGCGCCCTCAGAACCCTCCCCAGCTCCATAAGAACCACCTAGCTAGACAAGGCTTGGAGACGCAGCAGGATCCCATCTCATACTTCAGCGCATTCCCTGAACCTATAAGGAAAAGAAGTGATGGCCTACTGACAAGCATGAAACAGGTGCAGGGATCTACATGAGATATATATCGCATGGACTTGAAAGGTTTACTCTGACATCCCAGAACTTCTCAAATGAAAGCAAACAGTGCAATCTTTTTGCAGTTAGCAGTGCAGACCACTGACCATCTATTGTGCACTTTTCCTTTTTTAATAGGCAAGAAGCGTCTATTTAAAAAAATACCCAAACAACAAAATGTATGACATTCACTTAGAATGTATCAAACTGCACGTGCATAGGAAGGTCACTTTGAAATGCTTTACTGATTACAGCTCCTTTTCTTACTGCACTTACAATCTATCCACGTTGCTGTCATATCCAAACCACTATTACATACAGATCAGTTACCAGCCATCTCCCCATCTGATATTCAGTATCTGCTCACCTATCAAGTACCAAGCCCTCGATCCAATGGATGGAGGCGCTGGGTTGTTTCAGCCAAGTGGATGTGAGACTTTCAATATCATCAGCATAAGTTCTTTCCCCTAAAAATTCAAGAAACAAGTAAGACTTCTGCTGCTGAATGTTGCCCAGCAATTCAATTTGATGCAAACTTTGCAAAAACAATTTTGGCCTAAGCAGCCAAAACTTGGCCAAAAAAAAAAAAAATTGAAAAAAAAATTGAAAATGGTGTCTTAAAAGAAAGCAGTTCCAATTAAAAAAAAAAAAAAGAAGAAAAAAAAAATCCTGCTACCACCAGGATTAGAAGTCCAGAGAAACTGTTTTACTTATAGAGTCAGAAAACTAAATGTCTGAGTAACGAAGGGTATCATAGATTATTGTCATATATAAGGATACACAGCATATATAATACTTACGTATAGTAATATAAATAACAGGTGCCCATAATTACAGAGTTCAAACACTCATTGTGCTCATTGTGGAAGATAAAACAGTAAGAATTTCTTTTCTGCATGTGATTTATCTTATCAGAGCAAAGGATTTAACACACTCACTCTGTCAGTGGAGAAATATGAGCATTGGAAATCTCAAATACAAAAAGCTACAATTGAAAGTATAAAAATCAAAGCATCACTGCTACACAACAAGAGATTCAAAAATTATAAGTGATGCTCTTTCCTTACTCATTGTTTGGCTTTCAAGGCTTCAGAGCATTGTCAAATCACATTTTGAGTTGTTATGTAGTTATGCTGTGGAGAGAGCTTTTGAGTTACTGTTTCTTCAGTCAGGTAATCTTGATACTCTTTTTCCTTCTGAGAAAGACAGATATTCCAAGAATGGGAACTGACGGTGTTAGGAAAAACACAATCGTCTGAAATCATGAAATCATACATCTTGAGTCACAACAATGGATTGTCATGAACTTGGGAACTGAGGAGCACACTTCAAAAAGCAGATTTTGTAAAGATCCGCCAGACTGAGCACAGCAACGCTATGCCTAATGACAAAAATTAAGCAAACTGAAAAGGAGACTTGGGAATAAAACTTGGCCCAAACTTGGCTGAAGTCCACTTACATTTTTCTGACTATAATAAGCCAACCATTAGACATGGTGCTCTGATTTAGAGGCTGAGGGAAACCTTTATTAATTAAGTTTCACTGCCAATGTATGGAATCTGTTGTAGGATTTGGTTAACAAGTACTTTTAAGAATGTAAAATAAGAAACAGCTTTCTGTCCAACTATTTAGATGGATATCCTGACCAGTATTCAAGTATAAAGGAAAATTACATGGTTTTTGAATTATGCAAGATTAAAAAAAACTCTTTTTTTTCTTTTTTTTTTTTTGATGAAGTTTTTTGATAAAATGCCAGGAATAAGTATTTTTTCCAATAAAGTTACAACTGATAAAGTTACTTTTTTTAGCAAATGTTAAGGTTAATTTTCATCAATAAAGGGATAAGTTCTATTCTGGTACATAAGACTGTGCTTTAGCCAATTTAATACATCTTGGCTTATGAAGTGAACTGCAGCGACTAAAAAACAACTTTGCAAATATAAAGTAAAACATAACAGGTAAAACTGTAGGGTAAAAAAGTTATTGCTTTTAAACAATGTCTTTTCTTTCTGTTTTGCAAGAGATATGAAAAGGCAGAATCACAGAATCACAGAATGGCCAGGGTTGGAAGGGACCTCAAGGATCATGAATCTCCAACCCCCTGCCACATGCAGGGCCACCAACCTCCCCATTTAATGCCAGACCAGGCTGCCCAGGGCCCCATCCAGTCTGGCCTTGAACACCTCCAGGGACGGAGCATCCACAACCTCTCTGGGAAGCCTGTGCCAGCACCTCACCACTCTCTCTGTGAAGAACTTCCCCCTGACATCCAACCTAAATCTCCCCTCCCTCAACTTAAAACCATTTCCTCTCATCCTGCAGTTATCTACCCTTTCAAAGAGTTGATTCCCCTCCTCTCTGTAGGCTCCCTTTAGGTACTGAAAGGCTGCAATGAGGTCACCCTGCAGCCTTCTTTTCTCCAGGCTGAACAAGCCCAGCTCCCTCAGCCTGTCTTCGTAGGGGAGGTGCTCCAGTCCCCTGATTATCTTTGTGGCTCTCCTCTGGACCCTCTCCAACAGCTTCCTGTCTTTCTTGTACTGGGGGCTCCAGACCTGGACACAGTACTCCAGATGGAGCCTCACAGGAGCAGAGTAGAGAGGGACAATCACCTCCCTGTCCCTGCTGGCCACCCCTCTTTTGATGGAGCCCAGGATACCATTTGCCTTCTGAGCTGCTAGGGCACACTGCTGGCTCATGTTAAGTTTTTCATCCATCAAGCCCCCCAGGTCCTTCTCCACGGGGCTGCTCTCAAGGACCTCTCCTTCCAGTCTGTATGGATGCCTGCAATTCCCCTGGCCCGAGTGCAAAACTCTGCACTTTGCCATGTTGAACCTCATCAGGTTCACCCGGGCCCATCTTTCTAGCCTCTCAAAGTCCCTCTGGATGGCATCCCTTCCTTCTACCATGTTGACCTCACCACTCAGCTTGGTGTCATCAGTAAACTTGCTGAGGGTGCACTCGATTCCGTCATTAATGTCATTGATAAAGATGTTAAAGATCACCGGTCCCAAGACAGACCCCTGGGGGTCACCACTCAGTGGAGAGCATGTAGTGCATTACCAACAACAGTTCAGTTGTATCTGAACTCCAGACAAAGGTAGTTCACGATTCTTACACCCCAAGAAAAAGCTCAGTAATGTACACGCATGGGGAGTATATCTACTGTCACAGAATATTGCACAAATGAATGCTGTTACTGGCTCTGTGTAGAAAGTGGTACCTACTCACAGCTGCTCATTTCTACCCCGTGCCACCACCTTCTGTGGACCAGCACAACCATGTGGGGCAGCTGTGCAGTGCAATGGGCAGATCAAAAAATCAAGGACAGATTTGGACTTTCATTTTTTTCATCTGGCTCTCCCACACACAGAAAACTGATCATAAAAAATAAAAGGGTTTTGCACTTGTTAATGTATCACCTGAAGCAAAACTGTGTTGATTCCTGAGGACAGAATTTAGCCAAGATATATACACATGTTCTGTCAACTGTACAAAGGAGGGGAAAGAGAACATTCTAAATAACACATGTATGAGATGTAAAGAGCACTTTTGGTGTGGGTCGTTGGAGTCACCTCCAACAAAACATGGACCTGGTGAACTGATGTGGCAAAGAGTGACATCTAGAGGACTGTAATACTGCAGCTTCTCGACAGTCCATGCCGTACTTTATGCTGTAAAGTCACTATTCACAACTGATGGTCGACAGTTGGTGGGCTTGCTTTCCCTACTTGTAATGGCTCTAGAGAGTCTTGTTTAGAATATGTTTTTATGAGAATATACTGAAAGATGAAAATTGTGTTTGCTTATGTTAGAAAAAAAAGTATTTCCGGAAAATAGGTGTTTTGTGGAGGGCAATCATTGTCCTCCATAATTATATTCAGTTAGTCATGTACAGCATCTATTTCTTCCAACAAGAACACACTTTGACCACTCTCTGCCAGATGGTCCCTTAAACTGTAACCCATTCCCACTGAGTGAGTAGTTTTGTTACTGCTTGCAAAGTGGGAAGGACTACATCCACAGAAATTATGTATGTGTGTCCACAAGTATACATGTGTGAATATATATGATTATAATACATAACACATCTGAGCAGAGTTTATTGCATTTCCTGCCAGCAAAGTCTTCTATCTTTCTTTTCCTGATCAGCATAATAAAACTGTTTGTCAGGAAAGCAGACCAAGTCAAGGTCCTTCTAAGTAAGGTCTTGGTTTTCGTTTCATCAACACTCATAGTGCAGCTATGGCCCAATTCTGTATCCCACTGAGAAATTCCTAAAAATGTTGTGTGAAAGTTAAGCTTTGCAATTAAACTTCAAACTTGTAAAAGCTTAGGAGAAATAAAACTGATGTTTATATATCTGGAAACCTCACTCCAGTGATCTGGTAATTCACCAAAGTTCAGTTGGACTGCTTTTCACCTTTGAAATCTTGTCCCCAGGAAATTAAAGATCTAAAATGGGAATTCTCCAGCTTACTACTAGCAACCAGCTGTTCATCTTCTAAGCCTATTCACTTTTTCCTTCCAGCACCTCCAAACTCTTCCTGCCTTATCTTACAGCACTCCTAACAAAGAGCCAGTCAGACCGAAGAAGCAAACAAGACAAAGGGTAGAAGTTTTTGCAGCAAAAAGTGAGGAAAAATCCCACCACCTCAGCTACTGCCTACAATTTTTCATCAAACTAAGATACATAAATGTACGTAATGCAGCTCTCATAGCTATGGATGAAGGTTCATATTCAACACCTTCTGCTTGATCGTAAAGATATAAAGAAAGAGCTATGTAGCAGCAGGATCAACTTCTACTTCCTCACCTATGCAAGTTGTTATTTTCACTGGAAGAAATCTAACTTAAAAGAGGAAATAACAACCTCCAAACTTCAACCCTCCTCTAGATAAAACTTTCTAAAAGAAACACGGCCTATTTATATTTCACAAACCTCTTTTTCATATGCAGATCATTTTCTTTTTCTAAAAAGTAAGAGCTGTAGTAACTCACTAGAAATTGGAAGAATTTTATACAAAAGAGACACAGCGTATTAAGAAAAAAAAGAAAAAGAAAACTGGATACTTTTTTAGCTGTGACACAAACTGAAACATCACTTTCTTTACACCAGTGCTCATCTGAACACAAAAATATTCAACATATTTGAAAAATTGCATATCAGCACAAACAATCAGCACACATATTTCTTCAAGTCCCAATTAACTCATTGCACTACTGCAAACATAATTCTTTGTTCTTGTCTAAATGACATGTCAATGTCAATGTTAATGTCTAGACTCTCCCACAGAAAAAGCATAATGATACAAGGAAACACATTTTGGCTGATTACAGTAATTTTTCTGCCAGAGATCACATACTGTGGCAACCAGTTCTGTTCTTAACAGAGACAGATGCTGCCCAGAGCAACAGTGGACAGTGCTTGACTGCATAATCATGGCATATAGCAGGAACCATTCCCTGCTCCCTAAGCGTTAGAGGGAAGCAAAGGATGAAGCTGCCTTAGTTCCTTTGGGAAATGTGCTCTTCCCTTGCGATTCATTCAGTCCCCACAAATTTTACTGCTGTTAGATGTGATCAATGCTTTCAAAGTATGAATCTAACAACATCTATATCTACCTCCTGTTTTTTAAGAGCCACAGAACTGCACAACCTCTTTGGAACTTCTGAATGCAAGTCCTGTAAGTCCAGCTGTGAATAATCCCCCTCCTCCCCCTGCCCCCCCCCCCCAAACAAACAAACAAACAAATGAGGAAAAAAACCCCACATGCTTGCTTCTACAAATTCAAAAGATTAGAAGATTCTGAATAGCCTCTCACAGTTGAAATATACTTCCATAAAAAGAAATGAGAAAAATTGACACTACTTGGAAATAAACATAATAAACATAATAAACATAATAAACATAATAAACTCTAAACTGGGAGAAGAAAAGGAAAGTACTTGGGAAAGACAAAATTAATTATGCAGTTAGTTACCTTTGCATCTTCTGTTCCAGGATCTGATCCACTGAATTTTTCCTCATGAAAACCTCTAGTCCTCTCCACTTTTTTCATGGTCTGAAAAAAGGATGTTTTCTCCAGTCTGTTACTGTTGTATTGTGTATTGATTTCCTCCAGCCTGTTAATCTTAAGTATCTTCATACTGTGCCCAGTTAATTTACTTTCTGTTTTCGTCTCCACCTTAGATTCATAAACCAGTGAACACTCATAACTTCTGATTTCTCCTCTTTCTTGTCTGTACAAAAGAAAGACAAATTGGAAGTATCAACATTATTCATGAATTTAAGCATAGAAAACTGCTGTTGTTGGAAATTTTTATGTCAGATATCTGTTTTTATATATTCTGAACCAATACAGAAATACAGTTAGCAAAACCAGCTGTTAACACATGGCTCTCCACCTCTTTGTCTACACTGACTAAACAATTCAAGCAAGCTATAGGATGGATGTAATTTAATTTATTCACAGAGACAATTTAGCTCTACCAAATCATCATACATTACTGTTGCTTGTAGAACTTGCTTATGGATCACCAACCATTAGAACAATTAGTGGCTCCCCATTGCTGAGATGTGTTCTCTTTCTCTCCACTGCAATTCCACAAAGTGACAAGTGACTGCCATATGATTAAGTCCATTACATTTTTATGTATTAAACAAATACCTTATTCTTTTCACTGCCCTATACTGTGGAAATACGTAATTGTCAAAACAACTGTGATCTCAGGTCTTCTGTTTAATGCCGCAGAAGAACACACTCCTCAGCTGGGTTCCTTCCCACTGCAGATCCTCACAATGTGTTTTGTACCAACATGATACAGAAACATCAAGCCTTGTCTCAACTTTCTACAGAAAAGCTTTTATTCCACAGCAAGGTTGTGGGTTTCTTTCCCCAGATAATTACTAGTTTACGCTTGGAAAGTCAGAGAATATCTGGTTGGAAGGGATCCACAAGGATCATCGAGTCCAACTCCCTTCTGCACAACTAATTTTAAAAGACTACAAGAAACTACTCTAAAACTCCATTTAGCAACTCAGAATAGGCCCAGGAAATACAGGACAAAAATATTCTCATTCACTGTACTGGAAGCACCGCTACAAAAGCACTGTGGTAATGCTTTAGCTCTAGAAAGCTGGATCTGGTCAACCTCATTACACAGCTCATGTTTTTTATTTTAACTTGCATAAATACCATAAACTATATGGCATAATTAAGAATGTATACAGTCATTAGCAGCACAGGGAAGCAGACACCCAATTAAATTAGCTATTTTTACCCAAACACCTTTCAACATAAAATATCCTTCACTGTATTTCAGTCCCACATCTGTACAAGTGCAACTGATTAGATGTATACCTACACCATCTCACTTTGCACTGCCCTTATTCATTCTTCCAAACTCTTCCCAAATTTGACAGACAACTTATGCTATCACGGTAACACAGGAGGTAGCTTGCTTGTGGTGACACTTATAGATTAAAACCAGTAAAGGACTTACACTGCAATTTTGCAGCTTGCAAATGAGTCTTCTAGAAAGATTTCTGCTACTCAGTTATTGTAAGATGGTGGTAATATGTGACCAAGATGCTCACAGATCTGTCAGCAGGTGAGTGCCCAGAGTGGGAGAGACATCCCTGAGCATGCTGTTACTAAGTGATATGCACAGACATCAGCATGAGATGGTGAAACATTCATCATCTGAATGAATTTTGCACCTAGTATGTAAAAATGCTGGACCTGCTGCCTCTAGTTATCTCGCTAGCTCTTAAGGTTCCACCATCTCTTTCCATCTCCTTCAAGTGAAATGACCCTTTGAGAACTATTCCTCCCCCAGGTTATCTGAGCAAGGCTCATGAGTTTTGCTACATGTACTAACAGTTTCAGGTGCCATACCACAAGGGCTCAGTCTAACCTCTGAGCTATCATCCTCATTCAATCTGTTCAGCACCGATGGGTGATGGAACATATCCCAGAGTTGTCAGAAAAAGCAGGTGAGCTTCACAGATCTCCTCTCCCCACCATCATATCTCCAGCCACTCAGAGTCCACGTGTTTTAGAGCTACTTGGCTGTCAAGACCACTTTTGGCATGACATGACTGCAAACTGGGAAAGTTGATTCAGACTCTCCATAGTTCCTCAAAGCGCACATCATCTTGCAGGTTGTGACAAGCAAATGTGGCCATCCATCTAATGAGAATGACATGTCCTGCTGAAAGGGCATGTTGTTCCCTCAACCTGAGTGATAGGTCAGTTATCTGGGAAAATATTAGTGGGATGACAAGCTTGAAAGCATTACTGTGCTCCATTACCAATGAGAGACTAGGATCAAATTCAAATGTTACTGCCTTCTCCCCCATTACTATCTTAATATATTCCTGAAATGATAAACTAAACAACAGAAGTTTTTTGAAGTGTACAGAGTGAATTTCATTTGCAGTTTTCCCCTGCGCTGTCCCAGGGATTCAATCCCATCCTCATCATATGCCACAGAGCAATGTGAGATTGTGGCCCTCCATCTTATTGAAAGGAAAGTGAAAAATTGTGTTCCGTTAGGTGTTGAGCTCTGTTTCTTTCAAAGGAGCATAAGCCTCTTTCTATTATTTACATTCCCTAACTTTGACCTAGGAGATGCTTTCTTCTGGGTCGTCTCACTACACCAGTCTCTCAGTTTAAGCAAAACAGCTTGCTTCGTGTGTCATATCCTCAGTAACATGCACAGAAACCATAGACATGACATGGAAACACGGGAACTTGCTCAGCTGTATGTAGAGAGGGCACACACAGTCCTACAAAATAACAGCACATGTACAATAAAAGTATAACTGATAAAGGCAAGATAAAGGGGGAAGTTCTTCACAGAGAGAGTGGTGAGGTGCTGGCACAGGCTGCCCAGAGAGGCTGTGGATGCCCCGTCCCTGGAGGTGTTCAAGGCCAGGTTAGATGGGGCCCTGGGCAGCCTGGTCTAGTACCAGGAACCTGGAGGTTGGTGGCCCTGCCTATGGCAGGGGGTTGGAGCTTGATGATCCTTGGGGTCCCTTCCAACCCAAACCATACTATGATTTTATTATTCCACGATGAATTTAAAATGGCTCAGAAATAGAAATGAGCACACAAATACATGTCAGCCAAAAAGAAGAACCCACCAATAACCTTTTTCTTTCTCAGCCAGTTTTTAGATTGGAATCCTGTCAGTTAGAACTAGGTTTACATGATGGGTTATACAGCACCTTACTCAAAACTCTTCGTACTTCCTATTGAGTTCCAATGAAAAATATTTCCTACCAGTTGGTTGCTTGCAGACCAGACAAAATGTTTAAGCTGAGAGACAGTTACTTTTACATAGTAGCCAGACTTGTTTACCTCATAGATCCCAGCATAACACATCTTGACATTAGACTGACCTGAAATTTACAAGCTGAGAATGGTTACGTAATAGAATATAATTAAATCTAAATATATAATTTAGGAAAGAAAATAAGACGTAAGGTGGAAAGAATTAGCACGGGGTCAAATTCAGGTGGTAAATCAGGACACTGATGGCACAGCTTTCTATGCTTTTATTTAAAATACAAAACAGAGATGGGGCACTGAGGGGCATGGTGGGGATGGGCTGATGTTTGGACTAGATGATCTTGGAGAAGGCTCTGGGGAGACCTCATTGTGGCCTTCCAGGACTTGAAGGGAGCGTATAAACAGGAAGGGGAATGGCTGCTTATATGGGTGGACAGTGATAGGACAGGGGGGAATGGTTTTAAACTGAGACACGAGGTTTAGGTTAGATATTAGGAGGAAGATTTTCACTCAGAGGGTGGTGAGGCACTGGAACAGGTTGCCCATGGAGGCTGTGGATGCCCCATCCCTGGAGGCATTCAAGGCCAGGCTGGATATGGCTTTGGGCAGCCTGGTCTGGTGGTTGGTGACCCTGCACACAGCAGGGGGTTGAAAACAGATGGTCATTGTCGTCCTTTTCAACCCGGGCCGTTCTATGATTCTATGATCTTAGAGGTCATTCCAACATTAAAGACTCCACGGTTCTATGCACCGGCCCCGGCCACCTGCAGCACCACCTCCATCCCGCGAACCCGACAGCAGCCCGGGCGAGGCCCCTCCCCCTACGGCCTCGCAGGGCGAGGAAGCGCAGGCAGGCGACCCCTCCGAAGTGGCGGCGGCGGTGAGCGCGTCCTCCCGCCGCTAGGGGCGTACTACGGCTCCCGAAGGGCTGCGGGCGCGGAGGGCGGGCCGCCTCGCTTTCCGCTCCGGCGCCGCGGGAGCCGATGGAGGGCGCGGAGGCGCGGGTGTCGTGTCCCGTGTGCCTGCGGGAGCTGCCGGCCGCGCTCATCAACTCGCACCTGGACCGTTGCTTGCAGGCCCCGGAGGGCGAGGCGCAGCGGGGCTGCTCGCCCCCTTCCAAGAGGCCGCGCCTCGCTTCCGCCCGGTCGGGCGACGAAGCGGAGGAGCGGCCCGAGGAGGCCCGCCCGGCGCCCGCCCCCGTTTTCTCCCTGTTTCACAAGGGCCGGAGCCCGGGAGCCCCCGGCACGAGGAGCGGGGCCGGGCGGGGAGATGCCGCCGAGCTGCCGGAGGAGGGCGGCGGGCCCGCGCTGCGCGGGGAGAGCGTGGCGCGGCGGCTGGAGGGGCAGCCCCTGGCCGACAGGCTGCGGCCGGACTCGCTGCGGGACTACGTGGGGCAGGAGCGAGTGCTGGGCGCCCACACCCTGCTGCGGTCCCTGCTGGAGTCCCACGAGATCCCCTCCATCATCCTCTGGGGACCGCCGGGCTGCGGCAAGGTGAGTGCCCGGCCCTGCCCCGGCGGGAGCTGGGCTCCCCCTCGGGGCCCTGGGCTCTGCCTGGCTTCGCTTTCGAGGCTGGTGGACTCCGAGGGATGGACTCGTTTCTGTGCTCACTTTTTTTTTTTTCCCTTTCTGTTACCTTGGCTTCTGTTCACTAGTTTGCACTTAGATTGAGAAAGTGCAGCTTACTTCTGGGATAAAACATGACGTGCACCCATCATCCCTATTCACTGCAGCTTGGACTTTGATCACACAGGCCAGATTAGGTTCATTGCAGCTAATGGGCTTCTTCTAATAAACTCCTTATCCATTAAATAAATGCAAAAGCTGGGAAGCTTGAAAGCAGCAACAGAATGGAATCAGAATTTGATTTGGAAAGGTCCCTTAAAGGCGGTTTAGTCCAACTCCCCTGCAATGGACAGGGGCACCTACAGCGAGATCAGGCTGCTCAGGGCCCTGTCCTGCCTGACCTTGAGTGACTCCAGGAACAGGGCATCCACCACCTCTGTGGGCAATCTATGCTGGTGCTTCACCGCCCACATAATAGAAACTTTCTCCTTATATCTTAGTGCATAGGAAGTGAAGGAGGCTGACAACAACATCTTGCAAACACAGGTTTGCTTTAGCCCAAAAGTTCTGTCTCCTGACAGAATAAGAAGGCAGCCAACACTGGCTAGGTGTGCTCTGCTAGGCACCCATCCACATTCAAGCATGTGAACCATCAGTTGATATTCCACTTGCAGGTTCTGACTGCTGCACTCGTGTCCCACATCTTTTGAGATACCAAAGGCAGAGACTGAAAAAGTCCCAAAAGGCACTGTAGTGCAGCATGGCAGTGAAAGGATCCACAACTGGAGGGAGTGAAGGACCAAATAAATGCCTTGAGTGTGTTCACTCAGAGGTCTCAGCTTAACTCATTCTCCCTGTATTTCATATTGGGATTTGAGGGAGGAGAAGCTAAGCAAGCAAAATACATGCTCTGTCAGTCTAATGTGTGTTCAGCTTTAAGTTTTACATATTATATGCACGTGGGTGTATTGGCTATATGTAAAAGCAAGTGGGGGATATGTGAAATAATGACTAATGAATTAATGCTAGCAGAGGAGTTAAGAGCACGTTGCTACCCTGTCACTGTCAGTATACTTCTTTTGAAGATAAAAAGCAACTTCATGTGTGTGATGTTTGTATAATACCAGTTAATCACAATCAATAAGAAGGTATGAGAATGGGTGATACATGTTAGCATGTACAGTTAGCACACTGTTAGCAATGATGTACTAGGTTGTTCAGGCTACACAACACACACCTGAAAAGAACCAGCTGGTGAATGCACACCATTGCTACTTCCTTTAAAACAGCAAGGTAATGTCAGAAAGAAAACAGTAGATGAGGTAAGGGAGCTGTTGGGGTGGGTCCAGAGGAGAGTCATGATCAGAGGGCTGGAGCACCTCTCTTATGAAGAAAGATGGAGGGAGCTCATAAAGGTGGTGCTCATAAAGTGATTGTCACATTCAGTGTCTGGACAACAGCTGAGCTCAGTGGACTTTGAGTTGTATTCTGCTGAGTCTCCAGATTTTTTGAAAGGCTATGGAAAAGCTTGATCTTGAGGTGGTGACAGCTCACTGTTGTGCTGCTGGTCTACTTTTGGAACCTCCTGCGTTGCTAAGGTTGTTTTTGAATAATGGGTGATCTGTTTCCTGTCATGTCACTTTCACTCGCCCGTGACGCACCTTCCTTATTCATACACCTTGAGTGCTGTTGTATTTAGTAAACTTGCTATTCGCCTAGCTGAAATTCTGCTACTGATCAGACTTGCCTTATGACTTGCATAAGGACTGTCCTTTCAGAGTTGTGATTGAAGTCATATGAGGGTTCTGTATTTCACTTGGGCGTTAAGTCCTGTCCATGCAAGGTAAAATAATCCCCTTGAAGATGAAAAAAGGAGTACGTGGTTGCCTGCCTACCTCTTTTCATGTATCATTTTGGATGAATATATATAAAATATATATAAAATGTATAAATATATAAAATGTCTAAGAAGATGTTTTGTGGAAAAGTAGCCTGAAACACCTGAGAACTGACTGACAGCATGTCTATTTTCAAAGAATCGCATAAATGAATGTTTGAAATGTAAATGATGTTTTGAAGGAAAAACGTAAGTATTAGCACTGTCTGAGGATCTCATGGGACTGATATCTAAACCTTTTTCTAATAAGCACAGTCCTTTTCACTGGGAAGAAGACTGAGAAAGAATTACATATTGTCTAGCTTCAGATGCAACAAGCTCACGTGCTAAGCTCTGTCCATCAAAGAAATTAACCTTACAGTAGGGGGTTGGTGCTAAAAGAGGGATATGATTAGATGTGTTGATCTAAATTCGGACATGCTGTGTAAGGTGATCATTTGGACTTCTTCAACTTCTTCACTCTCCTGCTACCGATGGAATTGGCTTATTGCTGCCCAACTCTGCTTTCCTCCATTTCTTTAGCCAAATAACATGTTAACCAGTACTGCTTTGAGAAAGAGTAAAGCGGGACTAAGTAGAGAAATAAGTGTGGACACTGAGTTAATACTTGGGGACAAATGTCAAATGCTTGCATGCATTATTTATCAGTCTTCTGATCAGTGGACTTCTGTTCTGGCAACCCTGCCCACAGCAGGAGAGTTGAAACTGGATGGTCTTCAAGGTCTTTTCCAACCTAAGCCACGACAGACTGCTCTCTTCTGAGCTGGAAGAGAATCTTTGCCATTAAACTGATGCAAGTGCAGTATTTGACATTGAAGATCAAGAGTGCCTTCTGAGAATTTTTATTATGAAATACATCAAAGTTGGGTACCTAGTTAAAAATACATTGTGTTTTGATCTTTCTTGCTGTTGGAGCACTTGACTATTCAAGGAAACACAATGAAAACCAGGATACTTCTGTTATGAGTTGACTATCTTTTGAGTTTTCATCTGTGTAATGAGCCTTCGTATTTTAGGAGAGCATGATCTTTGTACTTCTAATGTATCACCTACATTTTTTATGAAGTCAGAATGCTTTGGGTGAACTTGCTATGTCCTTGTTTCTGTTCTTACTTTTGTCACTATTAGTGTTGAACACGTGAATGTGTGTTCTGCTTTAAGCTGACCAGACAGACTAGAAGAAGAAAAGCTGCCTCAAAGAGATGCAGTGGTTTTTAACTTCTGAACAGTTAGCTTGTTCATCCTGACTATGCAAATTTTCAAAAGCCTGCATGAATCCTGGTGTAATCTGAGTATGCTGCACTATGATTTATGACACCTTAATGCAGGGATTTAGATTTTTGCCTGTCTGCCATGGGGCACCAATTTTAGTAAAGAGTTAGCGAGGGGACACAAGTAACTTGAGCACAGAATAATTTTGCTGCCACAGATAGGGTTTAAGCCTTATAAACCTGAACGTTCTGTTTTAAATGCGATAAACATTCCCTCTTTTGTATGCCATTTAATAAGGAAAAAAGTAGGCAATGTGTTTGGAACCTGCTCCCTGTAAATGATAGGACACAGAGCATTTATACGTGATTTTCTGGGGTCTGCATATGCAAGTTGGTACCAGGTTAATATGCCATGCTGATACAAGTGCAAAACATGAAAAACCACCCACAAGTTGTCCTTGAAGTTTCCATCAAATGACCTCTGAGTTTATATTTTATTTCTAGGAGACCCTTACGTTTCTTTTTATTCAAGATGTTTGTCATCATGCATTGGATGCAGCGCAGATGGAAAATGAGATTTTTGTCTGGAAATGTGTATTATCTTTTACAGAAGCATGGAGTCCAGAGCAACTCTGAAAAATGAGTTTGTCTTTGCAGTTGCCTGGGAGAAGTCTTCTAATGCCTGATTTTGCTTATGCCAATTTAAATCAGGAATAACTTAGGGTAGTGCTATGGGAGGACAAAGCTGGAATTAGCTCAGCATATTTGTAAAGCAGTTGGAATATAATGAAACAAACCTGGATGCAGCAAACAGAGACACTGCTCCATTTCAGGAAATGCTGTGCAGTGACCTTGCCTCTGTTTATGCTTGGTCTGACTTGGATTCTGGAAGTGCTCTAAGCCACATGCTGTTGCTGTTGTTTGGTGACACTTTACTCCTCCAGTAGTCTCACAGTAGTCTATTTGGGGTGTGAGGAACCAAACAAGTTGAGTAAGAATAGCATCTGCCCTTATGTAAGTGCCAGCTGCTGCCACTTCTGATTGCATTTATCTCAATAGGCAGTGTGTCAGAGCCACGTTCGTCTGCTGTCCTGGCAATTTCCTTTAGGCATAACCTGACGTGTTGCCTGTGTCTCTTGTGGCACAGCAGTGGGTTCAGCTCAGTGGTGCTGGATAGGACAGTTTTAAACTGTATCTCAGGGAGCTGCTTCCTCATCAGGCACCTGCAGGTGCTGATACTGTTGGTGTTAGTCTCAGGCCTGTGAAACTGCATGTGGCCTACTGTGACTAGTCATCAGGCACAGTATGGCCGTGGCTCCCACTGCCCTTAGAGGGAGGGCTGATAGGGTGAGAAAAAACTGTTGATGGTAACACCGTGTAAACAAAGATTTGGAAATCCTGTCCAGAATAAAGGAAGAGGTAATAATACAGGGCAGGTTGTGAGCAGCAGGATGCCAAATCATAACTCTGGTAACTTAATTGAAGACTCTGTAAGTATGTAGATGTAGCTAGGCTGTTGTGCTGTTTTATACTGGGCTTCTCCATCTTTTGTCATCAGTACTGCGTACATAATTTCCACTGTGGAACAAACCAGCAAAATGCCTTGGTGGAGAAGCCTAGATGGCAGCTAGATTATCCATGCTCAGGAATAATTTGTGCTGTGCTGCAGTCTGTACACTAGTACCACATCTGCTTTGGTCACTTGAAGATACCTTAGCAGACTGTATGCCCTTTCAGACTCGCTGGGATAAGCTTGTTAGGGTGGGTCTATCCAGCTGCAAGGGAGAGTTCTTGCACTACAGTGTGTTTCCATCTAGCATAGTATGAATGTCCGCTCATCGTGGAGAGGTTGAGAGACATGAAAGGGCTGTGAGGTTGTGGCAGCCTGACGTCTGCAACAGCTCTTTTGCCAAATTCACACAACTGAAGGATGAATAAGGAACAACTCAATGAACAGGAAGCTGTAGGCAGGTCCTTAAACCAAGTCTACCTGATCTTCTGGTAACATGACTTAAGAACTACATTAAGTTTCACAGACACCTTCTTGGCAGGATTGTTCTTTACTATGGTCTGACTATATATGTTGCTCTTCCAAGTTTTTCAGCTTTTCTTTCTGAGGAGGCAGAACGACCCCCAGTACCTAGATGGGGCTTCTAATACAGTGCTTGTTGTTTAATGACCTAGTAAGAAGCTACTGAAATGTAAACAACTCCTTGTGTGTAGGTGGTAAGTCAGTTTATGTCAGCATCGATAAGACAGCTATTAATACGACAGCTATACTTGCTTTTTCCTGTGTTCTTCTGGCCCCGAATGTGACATTGTGGTAGCGCACAGAATGGGAAATTAGGCTGACTTCAAAGAGAGTTGCTCCATCAAGGGTACTTGCACAGGGAGATCTTGTCTCCTACTGCAAACACCTTACTAACCTGAACATCCAATCTGAGTTCTGTGCTCTGGCAGTGAGAGAAGTGCTTGGCTCAAGGGACACTTTTATTTTGTTCACAGAATCATAGAGTATCCCAAGCTGAAAGGAGCCCATAAGAATCATTGAATCCAAAGCCTGGAAGCACTGTTGCTGGGAGTGGGTTTGTTTCATTGGTGGGTGGCTTGTTTGTTTTGGTTTTGGTTTTTTTTTTTAATTTTGGTGTCTTTTTTAATTGTCTGTTTTGGTTTGGGGTGTTTTTTTTTCATCTGTGCTTTTTGCAGCTGTTGGGAAAAGAAATGTTTGTTTGGGTTGACATGAAAAAAAATCCAGGACAGTGGAGAAGAGTTCCAGTAGCTAAACGTTTGTTCTGGGTGTAGGAGATCTGGAGTTTCTTGGTGTAGTGTGATACTGACTTCTGCTTGAGGAGAAAGCAGGGGGAAAAAATGGGATCATGGGAAATAATAGGCTTACAGAAGAATGGGGTAGGCTCGACCTCTATTTGATGGGCTAAATGATTGACTGTAGAGAATAGAGGGAAGAAGCCAAGAATACATCTGTCTGCATCAAGCAGTGCTTTTGAAATGCAGTGCATGGTATTATTAATGCAGCTTTTGCTGACCCAGCAGTTGGCAGAGTGGAAGAGGTTATATGCTGGCTGAGGACCGCATAGCAGATGTCAAGTAGATCCTTGTTGTAATGGCAACTTCCAAACAAATTTCTTTGTCCTTTTCCTACAGATATCCTTGTATTTTTTTTTTCCTAAAGTAAGAGTAGAAATACAGATTCCTGTGTATTGTCTAACTTTTTTAAATGGTAAAACATGTTACCTGAAGATTGTATGTCTGATTTGACTGACTGAAAAACTTAAGGGTTCAGTTTCTTTTTGGCTTACAAGTATCATTTTCTTTCCTTGTACTGAGATACCGTGCAAAAATTTTGGCTTTTGACCCTTGCTGCAGGGTGTGCTGATTGATGCAGTGGAAAAAGCCATTCACCCTGTGTGCAGGAAAAAAAAAGTGATCTCTGCTGTCTTGAATGCCTCGATTTAGACTTGTGTTGACCTTAACAAATCTCTTCATCTATGTCACCTGATACTGATGAAGTGTGAGTTATCAGTTTAAGTGGAGCTATAAGAAGAATAACAAATTAAATTCTACTTTTTCCTCTCTCTACCATTTCTGTTAGAGAAAGAAGAGGTGCACTTTTCATATTCAGGTTTGATATATTGGGGGTTTTCTTGCTTTCAGTGCTGGTGAGGCATGAATACATTCTGAATCAAGTCCCTTTTGTAAGGAAAGACAAACTTTAGTTTGACAATTTTGTTCTCTTTACATAGTTTCAAGTGTCACTTTTTGGGTTGTTGTTTTTAATTCTTTCTGTGTTTTGGTCTCCCAGGCCTCCCTGATGTGTATAGGCTTGAACAATACTCTGGAAAATGCTTATGTCAGTCTTGTCTTCTGCAGCATTCCCAGGAGAGGAAGGGCTGCTGCTTTGAGCTCCCGGGCACAAGAGGGGATCTGGGTCAAGTCTTACATCAAGACATGAAATGATACCTCTTCTGAAGACAGGAACCTCTTGCTAAACCCAAAGCAAGGATAAATAATAACATATCTTTCCCCTTAGTTATCCCCGTCCCATCTTTGGCTGGTTGCTATTTCAGAGATGTGGAGATCCTTTAAAGAGACAGAGCAACACTGTTAGGACACTGAAAGAGGTCCTGCCAGCACCAGTGGCATTGGTCTGATAGATGGTGGCTTCTGCAGTCTCTCTGCAAGAGGATCAGGCTTGAAGCACTGCCACTTTAACCTCAGTGCTTAGAATGTCTTCTGGAGTAGTTTTGAGCAGTTTTGTCAGCACCTGTCCTGCTCCTCAGCTGCTGAGGCTCTACAGTGTCCTCCTTTAACAGAAATTAGGTTGATGGAGAAAACACCTGTTTTCAGTACTTTCAGACAGAGGTGATACAGCTCAAGACATGCAGATACACCTGAGAGGAGTGATGGAAGGCTGTGCCTGTGTTCAGGTGTAGTGAATCTGTTTGCAAGGTAGTGCTGGAGGCTGCCTCTGTGCTTTACAGTGCTATAAATAAATGATGATGTGACAGAGCTGTCTACAAGGAAAGGAAAACAACAGAGCCGCTTACTGAAACTAGCCAATGGTTTGTTCAGGCAGGCACCGTTTTCTTCCCTGGGCTTGATTACTCTTGACTATTTAGATTGAGTTACATTTTCTGAAGTATGCATGTAGTTTTTCAGTGCTCTCGTTCTTTTGTGGAGAACTGCTTTTTGACAAATTTAGTTTTTATGTGTGGTGGAAATAGAAAAAGCTGTGACAACATTTATGTAGCTTTTTCTTTCCTAAATGCAGTAGCGCTGTCAGCTCTTCTGCAGGTATCTCAGAATAGACCAGCTATTTATCCTTTAAAATACTCTTCAGAATAAGTGTACAGTAAATTGCAGTCAACCCATCTCCCGTGACAACTGTGTATTTGGAGAAGAGTTTTTCTTCAATGGTGAAAGAGGCAGCTGTCGTTGATGGCATTTTCAGTGTTGAGACCAAGTAGGTCTGGTACTTAAAAGTGCGAGCCTTAGAAATGCAGTGTGGAATTGGCAGCTTCTCCTAGTGGAAAGTTTTTGAATCTTCTGTGGGCTACAGTTGCGTGAACTAAAATACCCTACTCTCTGAATTGTCAGGGCTGTCCCTGTGTCCAAAATAATAGTCTTTGTTATTTATGTACTGTCTTCAAATTAATATTTTGTGCCCAAAGTGATTTTTGTTACAAAGCTATCTCCTACTTCTTTTTCAGACTACCCTTGCACATATAATTGCCAACAGCAGCAAAAAGAAAGGCATGAGGTTTGTGACACTGTCAGCCACAAGTGCCAAGACAAATGATGTTCGAGATGTCATCAGCCAAGCCCAGAATGAAAAAAGACTCTTCAAGAGAAAAACCATTCTCTTTATCGACGAGATCCATCGGTTCAATAAATCTCAGCAGGTATTGTGTTGCATTGCTTTTTTGGAAAAAGCCTTTGTCAGAACATCTGTGAAATTCCTTACTTAAGATGATAACATACTTTTGATTTCAATTTTAATGCTTGTGGTAAATGAATTATGGAATGTAATATTTATGTCTGTAACTAACTGCCGGACATCAGTGTGCAGTTCCTGTGATTCAAAGGTTGGAAGAAAAGGCTGAGCTGTACCTGTAGTTGACTTGTGTACTGGGCTTTAGATGCTGTTTTCCTGGAATTTTATTTCTTCATATTAGTAACATTTGCTATACATACCTTCATTTTAGCCTCCACCATGGTGATAACATTCCATGTTACTTTTTAAAAAGTCTGGAATGCAGATGTGCATGGAGTGTTTGTTTTAATGCTGTGCTCTCCTTTCTGCAGTAACAGAGAAAATAAAGGCATAGCATGGTACTTTGGGATAGTATATTGCTGCAGCCATCATTTGGGTGTTTGTTTCCTATTTTTTTTCCTAGGTATTATATTTTTCAGTCATGCCATGGAAAGTTTAAATTCTGTCCTGATAGTTAAGGACACGTCCATGGTGTGGAACTAAGACATGGATGTGGAACTGTGTTGTGATCTTCCTGTAGTTTTCGGAGGTGTTCTATTAAACTAGATGGAGAACTGCAGCCCTACACGTTGGTTCAAAGAGTTAGAAGTAGCCTATGTTGTGTTAGAAGTAGCCTTTGTTATGTTTGGTAAGGTATTTTCATGTTATCTCTTTTGCCACACAAATAAATGAAATTGCCTAAGTAAACTAAAAGTTTACAGACTTTCGACTCTTCCTTTTTAGCTGGTAGTCATTCTCATTGCAAGAATGGATTATCAAGGTGAACAGCTCACCGTGTGCATGAAATTAAATCATTTAATTAGGTGAGCAGATGAGCTGCCTTGTCAGTGAGGTTATTTGTCACATCAACAGGGAACCCAAAGACACTCAATGCAAGAAAAAAGTATTTGAAAATGCTAGGTAGCCTACTCACATGGGATGTTTCAGGTTGTCATTGATGGAAATCAGTTGTTTCTGCTTCCCTCCCATACTCAGGACACTTTCCTTCCTCACGTCGAATGCGGGACGGTGACTCTGATAGGAGCAACAACAGAAAACCCGTCCTTCCAAGTCAACGCTGCTCTTCTGAGCCGGTGCCGGGTGATCGTTCTGGAGAAGCTCTCAGTTGAGGCGATGGAGGCAATTTTGCTGCGGGCCGTCAAGTCCTTAGGGGTCCAGGTTTTGGGCCAAGGCAACCAGCACAGCAGCTCTGTGACTGGCAGCAGCAACGAGAGCTCAGAGTGAGTACTTTATGGGCTGCAGGGTGTTAACGCGCACAGCCTGAGCAGTTGACTGCCTGCCAGGGAGAGGATGAAGCGCTTAGGGGGGTGGGAAGAGAAACCCTAGCCACTTCTGATAGTAAAGAAAAGAAGAGGCAGCATATGGCAGGGGCAGCAGGGTGACAGGAGGGAGAGAATTCAGAGCACTGGCTCTCTCCATCCAAAACATAATCTTACCGTCTGGATTAGGACAGAGTTTTATACTTGGATCTGTAGCTCCTGGCTCACCTTCCAGGATATTTAAATCCATTCCTCTGCTGAGGATTTGCTGTGGAAGCCTGTAACTGAGTCTTTTTCATATCTTAATGTGCATTATTTCTTGTTATGGATTGTGAATGCATCACATTTCCACTTCGTAGCAGATGGGGCATCCCCTATTAAATTGACTTGGAAGCGTGTGACAAAAGTATGTTGTTTTCTGAGAGTTTTTTAATGAAATCAGAGAGGATGTTCTAGTCTGTAGCTTCAGCATAAATGCTACATTATGTTCTCTGATGTGCTGGGGAGAGTGTTTGCTGTGAGATATCAATAGATTCATTCAATTTTTCTGCCCCTTTTTGGCCAAACTAGATAGTCATGTTAAACTCTGGGGAGAGTTTGAAATTAGTGAGATCAAGATTCATCTGTAGGGGATGTATATTTGACTTGTGAAATGGCTAGCTAGCAGATAAGAATAATGCTTGGTCCTATGCTGTTTTCATGAAAGTTATCACAGTTTCTTCATGATGGTGCTCGTGTGTGCTACTAGTCAAAGTGTATTGATGTGATGGTAACTATGTGGGCACTGTGAATTAGATGAAAGAGAATATATTGTGTCCTTTCAGTATTATCACAGAATGCAAACAGTAAGAATAGGTAGCTGGGATGCTGTGGTCAGGAAAGGGACTGAAAGATGTCATCGCCACTTCTGCCTTTTTTTTCTTTTTTTTTTTATTGTTATCCTTTTCATTTTTTTCAAGGTATCGTGGCTTGTTTTTACTCCTTTATAACATCCATGTGGTGATATGAATCTTGGAAGAGAGGGCAATAGAACATGTCATCTTTAACATAAAGGCGCAGCTGTGCTTGTGGCCACACCCTGACTGAGGTTCAGAGACTTTCCTTTCTGTATAGGATTAAAGTATGAGGCATAGTTTCAGTTGCAGTTGTTTGGGTTTGGGTTTCACTGGATTCCCTGTATCTGTAACCTCCTGTTAGCATTAGATGATTTAAACAGCACGATGTGGTGTTTAATCAAACTCAAAGAAGTCTGGCAAGCAGACTGTCAGACTAACACAGTTTCAAAAATATATCCATGGAGAGAAAGTGCCCCACACCAATTACCAAGTGGGAGCCAGATGCTTTAAAATGGCAGTCAGAATTTAAGTGGTTTTGTTGCAATCTTGTTTAACCTTTTTTATTTGTATTTTCTGCTGCTATATGGTTTTGATCAGTAGCTGATGCATACTCTTGCTGTTGAATTTGGATTTTTGTTTCTAAGCCATTCTGTCCCTTTCTCTGATCCAGTTTTGGTCTCACTGTTAACTCCTCTTTGCTTCATGCCCCATGCTATTTTTGCTCCTTCATTTTTTCTCCACCTGCCACTCTCCCAGAGCAGCTGTGTCGTCTTTCCCCTTTTTTACCTCACCACATCTAGGAAGCAGGGATAACATTAGACACAGGTAGATAAGTGTTCAATCTATCCTGGGGAACAAATGAAAGGGATGTTATGAATTACAGCTGAGTTGGTTGTTTACTTTGGTCACCTTTTTCAGAGTTGAAAAAGGTACTGTAAAACTGCATGTCTCCAGATGTGAGGTATGCCCACTTAAGAAAGGAGGCAGAGCCAAAAGGCAAAAGAGGGGCATGAACATCAAATTATGGTTTTAGTCTCCTTAAGGAGTAAGTTTGTTTCCAACCAACCACGCGCAGTGTGAAATTCTGCATATGCTACTAGGAATTTGTTTATTGAGATGGTCTTGGTATCATGTTACTTGTATGACCTTGTTCAGACTTTGGAAAGGAAGATGATTCTTTATGGTCTTTACCTGGGTGGTGAATCTTCCTTAGTTTCTACAGGTATCCTGTGTGCTCAGTGAGAATGAAGCCATTGCTGAATTTCATTGGTTTCATTGGCGCTGCACTACATGCATATATAGCAGTTACCAAAAGAAAAGTGTACTTGACCAGAATCTATTTCCTTAAGTTTTCTTGGTGGCTTTTTCTTGTCTTGCTCCCACTGTTGCTGCAAGATCGTAATAAGGTTAGACCACCTTGCTTCTTTTTTACACTTGTGGCCTGTTCTTTCTGTAAAATTGAACCACAGAGAGGCATTACAGAATTTGGCATCTTTCTCTTTGTCATCACACTTGTGCTGGGCTGCTTCTGTGTCCAGCATTTGGGAGCTGAACAGAGCGGCAAGATGACCATCCTTCACAAGCTGGCAGCACTTGGCTTCATGTAGCCCAGGGCACCATTCACCTTACTGACCAAAGCTGCTTGCTTGTTCAGCTTAGTGTCCAGCAGAACTCCAAGGTCCTGTCCAGCTGTGTGACGCCAGCTGTGGTAGAGCCTGGTGACTTTCCTCCCCATGTGCAGAAATCTGTGCTTCCCTTCACTGAGGCCCTTGGAGTTCCTGCTTGGAATGTAACAGTGGCACAGCAGCAGGAAAAGCAGCAGGAAGTATTAGGGATAGGGAGGTAATGACCAGTGTGCTGTTAGAAGCACCTACATGTTTTCTGCACTCTTTGTTTCTGCTTTATTTCCATAGTGCACATGGACAGCAATGACAGGGAGCTGATGTGCATCCCAGCTGCTGCACAGCCCCAGTCTCACCAACTCCATCACTGTTCTACTGCTGCTGGTGGGGTGGCCTCTTATTTGCTGATGCCAGGTCTGGGAGTTATTAGCCTTCCTCTTGGAGGCTCACTGGGTCCCCCCAGATGGGCTGGTACCAGAGGGCCCTGCCATAGCTTCTGCCAGCTCCTTACCAGGTGCTGCCAGATCCACAGTGGAGGTGGAATGGGGGCATGATTGGCACCTCATTCCTCTTGGAGCTGGTGAGGCTGCCAAAGGTTTATTACAAGTGTTCTTGCTACAGTTTTTTATTGCATTGAAGACTATGGAATTGTTTCTCATTTCTCTTATGTTCACTGGACGATCACTAGTACCTCCTACTTGGAATTTTTCATTGAACGGATTTTAAAAACTGAAATTCAGATACCTCATATTAAGCTGTTCTGCATTTTAAAAATCATTGGAATTTAAGCCAAAGATCATTATATAATTTAAACATTTCAAAAATTAACTAGATCACTCCTGGCTTGTGCTGTTAGTGGATTTGGGTTTGATTCTTTACTCTTCTGGGTGCTCTCCTTCCTCTGGTAAGTTCCTGCTTTTGCCGCAGTGGGATGGTTTAGAAAAGTGTCTGCTTTTGTGAATGCATGTCATCACACTTGGTTCATCTTCAGCTATTTGAGGCCCTTGTTGTTTTACTACTGATATCAGGTGTACTGATTTATGGCGGTGGAAATAATTTTCTACACCCTCCCCAAAGACCGGAATATGGAGGAAACATCATGGGTAGGGACAGCAACGCCAACGGCCTTGTCTTGGCATTATTGGAGTAACTTGTGCTCCATCTCCCAACCTGTTGGGGCCCTCACGTGTTTTGTTAGCACTGCCATGAGTGCCGATGCATGGTGGTGGAAATAAGGTTGCATTTCTACGCCCTCCCCAAGGTCCAGAAGAGGGGGATGGCATCATGGGCAGGGACAGCAACGCCAACGGCCTTGTCAACAACACAGAGACTTTTTCTTCTTTGTTGTAACAGATGAAGTTTATTTGGACTACAAAATGAAGCAGGCCGAGAGGTAGCTGTTGTCCTCCCAGCCCGCCGGAGCCGTGCTCTGACGGCAGTGCGGTGCAGCCTAGCGCCGCCGCCGGGGCCGCCTCTTGCGGGGCGAGGGCGAGTCCTGGCGGCTGCTGCTGGCCTTCCTCTTCGGGGGGCGCCGGGGCCCCCCA
>JAPSGF010000030.1:1339113-1413120 GCA_035772895.1 Perdix hodgsoniae | reverse complement strand
TTTTCTCTAGGTTGCCCTAAAAGAAAGGTAAAGAAGTTGTGTGTGGCATAGATAAGGATATAGGGGTTTCTTGAGGAAGATCTGTTGAAACAGCACGTGATACTGGTACTCCATTTTTCTCAGGTGCAAGATGACAGAGGAGCAACATGTTAACTTCTACATTATTATTTTTAATTTGCACATGTATGTTTCCAACTGCTAACATAAGTTTTGGTTGTGTTTTTAACTCCAGATTGAAACCACTTGTTCAACTGGTACGTAGTTTGAAAAGCAGAATGGAGAGTCCAGACTATGAAATGGTAGGTCACTGGGTAAAGGAGTAGAAAGTAATTATTTTCAAAAGTATAGCATCATCAAGCAGGGAAAAGGACATGCTTAATTTTAAGTTTGCTTCTTGACTCAAATTTTTTAAGTTTTTTGTTTGTTTGTTTTGTTTTTGTTTTTAATGTTATTGCTTAGGCAAGCTTCTGAAATTTTACTCTGCTTGTCTATGTTTATGCAACATTAATAAGATCTTTCAGGACTCTCATGTCTCAAGCTGTTTCCTGTGAAGTAAGGTTTCACTTCACCAGGGCCTGTTTATTTTATTTTTAAGTACTAACTGAAGAAAAGCTTCCTGCTTGAAGATGTGAAAGTTACCTACTGGGATGGAGCAGGGATTTTTTACACAGATAAGCTATATTACTAATTTGTCAACAGAAATGAACATCTGTTTCATTTGTCTGTAGGTCCATCAGGCTGGTCTGACCTGTGATTATGTTGAACTTCCCCACCATGTTAGCACCAAAGAAGAGATTGAAGGCCTCTTACAGTCTGTGAAGATTCTGCTGAAAAACATGCCTAAGCCCACACTTGTGACAATTGCTCGGTAAGACTGCAGGTTCTTTTTTACTCAAAAAAATTCAGAGCAAAACTAAATGATTCTATCACTCTGGCATCGGTTACTTATCTTTGAAAGAAATTCTATCTCCAAGAGAAAATCTTAGCATAGTAAAAATTGGCATTTGGAAGCATGAATCATTAGACAGTGACAGTTACCTGTACTGCCGAGGGAAGGTTCTGTGCTGATGTCTAGTCTTACTGGGCTTTAGAGTGTCCAGCACAGATGTCAACAGTAGTGAAGACATGATGATTTAACCTTCATCATAAGCTAAATAAAGGCTTTATATAGCCTTTTGTGGTGCAGAGGATAGCTGTCACTGTGGTTCATATTATCTTCACTGCTTCTGTTAATATAGAACCTGGGCTAAAATATTATGCCTTTCCCACTCTTGGTCTAGAATTAATTGCACTTCCGATAAGATTTCTGTTTCTAGTGAAATTTCGGATGGAACTGGGACAAGTTTTCATCTAATAGTCTGAATATTGTAGAAAAATCTAAAGTGTTTTGCATAGAGTAAAATTTGTACTTCTGGGATTGCAAGGGAATTATTTAGGAGGACGAGACAGAGTTTGAGGCCAGGGCCAGAAATCCAGTCCTGAGAGAATTTAATTTGAAGACCACAGTGTATCGACTGACAAGTTATTGCAACTTACTCATTTGAAGAACACTAAGTATGACCTAAAATACAGGCAGCAGTGCCAGTATCTGGCTTGAAATAATTCTCGTCAAGAACAGTAGTGTGGCTAATACTTAAAATAATAGAAGGCTGTTTTTCCTGTGCCAGCCACAGAGTTGGAAAACTCATTAGGGAATAAAGAAAAATGTATGTAAGTCTTGATAGATTTGAGATTGTGGAAATGTTAGCTCAGCCTTTTGTTAGCAATACTTGTTAGTGGTAAATGTTATATACCAGGAATTGTTCAGATTTTTCTTTTAGTTTTCCTATCTACTTTAGTTTTCCTATTTTAACTAGCAGCAATTGAATTTTTTTTTGGTTTTTCCTTTTTTTTTTTTTTACCAGTGCTTTAAATAATCATTTGCTTGAATGCAAACTACCATACTCTTTCATTCATTTTTCAAATCTTTGTTACAGATCAAGTCTGGATGATTATTGCCCTTCAGAGCAGGTTGACATCATTCAAGAGAAGGTTCTCAGTTTACTTGGTTTGGTATATGGCACTCTGGATGTGCATTTAGATTACTCAAGCGGTTCATCTTCTTTGTAACCTTTCTTCATGCGCTGCTTTCTAATGCTGTTGATGAATTTAAATTGTGTATTGGCTGTTATTTCAGCAGGTGGCACTAGAATCCAAGCTGACCAAGAGTTTAAATTGCACTGCGTTTTCCAAACCAGCCGCATCTGAACTATTACCAATATAGGATAGTTCAGATGATTCTGCTATTCTTATTTTTCTGTCTTGCTTATTCTTAACATTGATGCAAGAGGAACCATTCTTTGTCCACAGAATGTATTTTTTCACCTAATTTCTTTGAGTATGTTTAGAAAAGGACATTTTAAAAGTAAATGGATTTCTTTTTTGTTCTTAAACTTTTTGATGAAGTTCAGCGAGTAACAGATTTCTTCCTGACTTACATTGTACTTTAAAAAAAAAAAAAATCTCAAAAATGCCATTAAAACCTTAAGTTTGCATAAGGATCTCTCCTAACTGTTGTGCTTGAATGGTCCAGGCACACTCCTCACATTTTCTAGAGCATCTTATGGCTTCTGGCCCATCCACAGAATACTATTTATAACTTACATTTATATTTTTATAGGGTATTTCACTGGTGACTCAGATAATATGCCCAATATACAGACATTGGCTTGGTCCAAGGACAATGTAAATACTTCTGTAAATTGATTTTTTTTTTTCCTTCTTTCTGAACCGTGCTGAACAAGTAAAAAATAAATGTATACGAGGAAAGAAAGCAGCCAGAGTTCATCTGGGTTTCATTGGGAATGCTTCTCATTATATATTTCTGCTGTTGTACTTAGTGCAACAAAAAAGTAAATCTCTATTAAGAATTTTTTGTTTCACAACAACGAACTGTTGTAAACTTCAGCTAATGCACTCCATGTAACAGTAATTCTAAATGCATACGAAGTTTTTTTTTTTATTCTGTTTTTTTGCATATTGCATTTTTTTGTTTGTTTTTGCTTTCTTAAGCCAAAGCACCAAAGTAAGACACAGAATATACTGCATATACTAGAAAATACATCTCTACAAAGTCATAGTCTGTAGTTACTAGGATTCTCAATGTTCTAATTTACTGTTAGGGGAAAAGTGTTTTACAAGCCTTGAAAGCCAACAATTCAAATGTGGATAGACTAATGTAATGACTAATACAGCTCTATTAGGAAGCATGATATGATGATAATGAGATAGTTAGAAAAAGTATGGAAAAAAGAAGACATAAGAAAGGAGTGAGAAGGAGAAAAAGAATCAGTAAAAAAACTGTTACACCATATGTATCACGTAAGTAAAAGCCAACAAACTAAAAGAAGAAAGTTTACACTTTACCTGACAGAAGTAATGCCTCTTTACTGCTGAACTTAATTTCACCATCTGCTGACTTCTCTGAGAGCACCGAAAGGCCCAGAAAATGAATTAGTATCTACAGAAGCTTTGAGGTATAAAGAAGATTGAACATATGAGAAAAGGTCTATTGCGCACATCCTTCAGTTATGGAAAGTAACTTTTCCATATTATTGCTGCTTCTTGGTAAACTGTCTGATACCTGCTGGCTTTTTGGGTGCCTGATTTGAGTTGAAGAATTTTTCTAATGTGTCTTATTTTCTCTTTTAGTAAAATGTTAAGGAAGACAGTTCTCCTGTTTTTAGGTTCTTCAGCCGATGGCTAAAATTTGATGGACTCCACTCATAAATAGAAGATATTAAACAGCTTTTGCTTCGTCTGCCTTTGTCACACTGTTAAGTTCCTCACTTTAAGAGTTCACACATACAGAGATGATGTGAAAAGGACGGAAAAAAGTTAATGACAAAAACTAAACCTGGAAAGTAGAGTGAAACAGCAGTTGGAAATCTGCAAATATTCCGTACTTTCACTTTTCTTAATCATTCTCAACAACTGTGAAGTAACAGTAGGAGAAGCAGTGTAAGATATGATGCGCAGATATATTAATTTATTTGCGAAGGCATAGAAGAACACTGAATCGCAGGCCTGATGCACCTAAACAGTTCCATGAAACTTTGGTATGCAGTAACTTGTGATGATGTTATTGCCCTTTCTTCTAGAACACTATAAATAATGTCATTATTGTTAAATAAATCAAAATGGTTATAATATCTGGAAAAACAAACAGAAACAACACCAAGAAGATAAAGGAGAAATATACCTTGACCTGTGTGTAGCTAATGTTTTAGCACTGACTATACTGTTGTTAAATATTATCTAAATTCCGTCTGTCAGATAAATGCTGGATTAATTCTATTCTAATTTTTTTTTCACATGAAACAAGTTAAACATTCCCACTGTTTTGATTGGAAAATGAATGACAGCTGAGGAAAATACTGTTTATCTCAGTCTCGACAATGAAATAAAGCAGAAATAAAAAAGCACTAAATATGGATTGCTGAGGACTTACAAGTAGAAAAAATCATGATAATGGAAGTATTACAAAATTATCTTGTTGGAGTAGGCAGACAAAGCTAGAATAGGGTTCTCAGGATTGTAATGCTTCCAAAACGTGAAGAAGTTCATATTTGATAACAGAATTTTCTGAATTCTAATAGCTGTTTCTGGATATCTCATTTCATATAGAATAAGACTGAGATGGTGACTTATGAATTGGAGAGCCATATAAAAAAAGTAGACACTGTTTTGGACTTCCATGTTAAAACACTACTGAGAAGGATCAGTAAGGTTTTTGAGTGAGAAAACATAATTGTGCACACACCAAATCAGGTAATAGATTGTCCACCATGAATGAATGTAACTCTAGTCAAATTGTGAGATACTTAAAACCAGCTTGGTATTTGCGTGTTCTAGATGCTGTATAGATAATAATAATAAATTTTAAAAAAAAATTGTTTTCTCTTGAACTTACCAGGTTGTTTTTATTTGGGAAGACTGATATTTTCACGTTAGATAAGCAGTAATGGTTGGAGTAGTTTTCACACTGAATTTTAATATCTAAGATCACTATTAGATCTAAGATCTAATTATGGTTATCTTGTAGTGACACAGCTTGAAGAAATAATTAGTTGTGAAAGATAGGCACCAATTAGGCTTTTAATTTGGATCCTAACAATCTCTCCGGAGAGTTATTTTTGTCTTTTTGAATACATACAGAGGACTGAAAATTTCAAGTTTCTTAAACAGATACAGAGCAGATAGAAAGGGTTTAGTTCCAAAACCCTTAAATAAAAGAATTATATGCAAAGCAAATATATATATATATATATGAGTTTTATGAAGCATTTACAGTTTCATAAATTACTTTGGTGTCAAGGGTGTTGGAATGAGATCATATTTGAGGGCCTCTCCAACCTAAGCCGTTCTATGATGCTATGGATGTAGGGCTAGAAGCTGTTTTGAGCAAATTTGCTTAGAATACGAAACTGGGAGGTGATGACAAGGATGGGAAGGCCTTGCAGAGAGATCTAGACAAGATAGAGACCTGGGCAATCACCATTTGCATGAAGTTGAACAAGAGTAAGTGCCTGATTCTGCACCTGGGAAGGGGTAATCTTTGTTATATATACAGACTGCGGGATAAGATGCTGGAGAACAGCCCTTCTGAAAGTGTTCTGGGGGGCCTGGTCGACAGCAAATTGAAAATAAGCCAGCAGTGTGCCCTGGTAGCCAGAAAGGCCAGTCATATCTTGGGCATAGCACTGTCAGCTAGTTGAGGGAAGTGACTGCTCCATTCTGCACTTCACTAGTATGGCCTCAGCTCAAGTACTGTGTTCAATTTTGAGTACCATGGTACAAAAGGGTCATAAAACTAGAGCATCCAAAGGAGAACTACACAGATGGTGGAGGGTCTGGAGCGGAAGATGTATGAGGAGCAGCTGAGGTTCCCTGGTTTGTTCAGCATGAAGAAGAGGAGGCTGAGGGAAGGTCTCATTGTGGCCTAGGGCATCCTCATGATGGGGAACAGAAGAGCAGGCACTGACTTCTGCTCTCTGGTGACAGTGGAGGGTCAAATCGGTGTTGGGCAAGGTTCTTCACCAGAGGGTGGTGGGCATGGAACAGGCCGCCCAGTGCAGTGGTCCAACCCCAAGTGCTGGAGTTCAAGGAGCGTCTGGGCACTGCTCTCAGATTTACTCTCTGATTTTTGTGTGGTTCTGTGGGGAGCCAGGAGTTGGACTCAGTGATCCTTATGGATCCTTTCCAACTTGGGAAATTCTGTGATGGTGAAGGCAAGAGTGTCTCCATGGATGTCTGTGTCTATCAGGCCTTCTAAAGGTAAGCCATTTTTCTTGCATTTCTGTGTCCCTGGCTGCTGCATTTGGGCTTGTTCTCATTTGTTGTAGCTAAGGACTTTGCTACCCTGCTATTATCACTGTACTTTCTGTCTATCACATTGTAGTGTTAAAATAGGCTTTGGAAAGCCTATTTAGAGTCTGCTGTGTGTTTTGTGTGCTCATACCTTGTAGTACTGCCATGGCATGTGTCAACAGCCAGCTATCTTTACTGTGTGTGGAGAAATAGTAATGAAAAAAGAAAATGTGTGGTTTCTTTTTTTTCTTTTTTTTTTCCTTTTTCTGGAAAAAGCAGCTTTTTAGTCTTTCCATATTCTTTCTCAAGTTGACCTCTCAATATGTATGTACTTTTTAGATATAGCTGTAGCATCTGTATGAATCTTACAGCAAATTTAGACAAAGGAGGTATAGAAGTCACTCAGCATTATGTATGAACATGAAGACAAAATATCAGCATCCTGTGCAAAATTTGCAGTTTCTGATTTTTATCTGGTTACTTTTTACTTGTTAGTGTGCTGGAAGCTGTCAACTTGGTCTCAGAATATTCTGTACTGAAGAAATAGAGGGGGAGATTAACATGGTTTCAGGGTGACGTTCAGTCAATAGCATTTGACATCCATTTTCAAATATTTCATTATAGAAATGAATATTTACCTTAGAAAATATTCTTAATACAGAATGTAACAAGTGGACTATGCCCAGTTTTTAAATATTGTTACACTGATCTGGAATTCAAGTCAATATTTTAAACTTTGTGGTGATTTTTGTTCTACTCAGAGAATTATCTGTTTAACTTTTCTTATCAGTTATTCTTGGTGATGCAGTCACACTGACCTCTGCTTATAAGATGTCCTCTCTCTGATGCACCTTTACATTATTTCGTAGGAATCCCAATTTAGAGTATTCATTGCCTCATAGTGTAATCTATGGTTAAATGTAAATCTGTGTAGTTTTAAGGATGCAGCTACAAGAGAAACTTCTGCTTGCTTGGAGGAGTTTTTAAATGCCTGTGTTCTTGCCACAGATGTCAGTTCTGATGGGGCCAGAGGCTTCTCTAGTGCAGCTAGAAATGTCTTGCATATTTTCCACTAGGTGGAGAGATAAATGTGTTGCTGTTTCTACTGCCCCAGTGATCTGAATGGCTGCAAACACATTTCTGTGCTCATGCTGTGATTAAAATCTGTTTATCCTTTGGAAATAATAGCAGAAGAAATAGCAAAGAATAGCAAGCCTCTTTAATGTAATAGGAAATTTCTGCTCACAAAGAACTCTGCATCAGTGTTTGTCCTTAAGGTCTATCATGCAGATAAATTAGTGAAATGTGCCTGAGTTGGGTGAAAAAAAAAAAAACAACAAATGGTGCAAAATGTTGTGCTGTTGTTTTCAAGTATTTTGGGGTCCCCTGCTTCCCCTTTCCCAGAGGCGCGGATCCGCAGATCCCTCCGCCCTGCTGGTCACGGAACTGGGCCGGACCAGCCCATAAACCGTTGACAGATTATTATGTGAGCATCACGTTCACATAATAATCTCTTCTCCAGTGACAAGGTTGTTTTTTCCTGTTTCTATTTACTCTGAATAGGCCAAGGACTTTAGGCCAACAGCTTTCTTTGGAGCTAACCTTCTAGTCACAGTGACAGTTACTTTTGTACTCTGAAATACAAAATGACATGCAGGCATCTCTGTTTGGAGCACGAGTTGAAGATAAACTCATTATTTGGCGCTTGATAGAAAAAATCGCTATGCAGTTTACAACTGTATAAATAATTGTGCCTTGCTTAGAACTGAGACTGTACAGGTAAACACAAGAAACAGTATCCAGAATATACACAACACTGGAAAGAAACTTTCAGAAATAAATGGAATATTAACAGCATTTAGTGGCTCCCAGGCATAAGGTCGTTGTACAATGTAAGGATTTATGTATAAACAGGTAGTGGACATCAGACCTCAAGGAGTGTTGGATTTTATACATAAAGAAACATGGAGCATTTGTTGCAGGCTATAGGCAGTCATCTTCTGGGAAGCTAGAAGTTTTTTTTTGAGGCTCACTTAGCATCTAGCCAGAAGTTATCCCCTATTGAAAGTACCTGAACTTGCAGAAATGTTCACATATTTTCAATAACTACAGTGACACCAAATTCCATATTTGAAAAATTCTCTTTAGACATATCACCTAAATACATTAGTTTCCCTTCTTCATCATTTAAAACTTGTAAGTTTTCTGGCTAATGTCTGGAAGGGGTTACTTTTGTTTAAATAGCTTAATCCTTTGTCTATTAATAGATGTCTCCAAACACATGTTATCTGACCTTCTATTCCGTGACAGAACTGGGTATACTCAGCTGTTCTGGAGGAAGTCTTTTGGTACCTGGAAGTTTTAATATAAGTTTGTTTATTTTGATATCAATGTATATTTGAAGAGCAAGACTTTATGGAAGAGAGAGCTTTCCAGCTACATCCTAGTTCACACATATAAGGAAAGACTGTACTGCATTGGGTGTTGTCAGCCTTCTCTGTAAGTACAGATAAATCCGTACAAAGAGAGATAGTGATCTGACATCCTAAAAGTTCAAGTTTCTTCCAAGAATATTTCCATTGCTAGCCCAATTTCAAAAGACTGCTTCTGCCTGCAGTTAAGACTTTCTTTGGTTATTTTCTAGTGAGTACAGGAACTTTGAATCTCGGGGGGGGGGGAGGGGAGGGAAGTTACTAATCAATTTTCTGTCTGATTATTTTAATGTGAAATGCAGAATCATAGTGACAGTTACTGAGAACTCAAGACAGGAACCATAACATTCTATATCAAAATTCAACTTGCTCATAAGCAAAGCATTTGCTGATTGCAGCAGAAACTGTTTTGCAAATGATGGGTTATCTTTCATGGAGAAGCATATCTACCAAAGAAAAGTATGCTTTGTGTTGGGTTATAGCGAATAAAGAAAAGAAAAGGATGGTCAGCATTGAAATCCTCTTCTATAACCATGCAAAGCATTGCAATGCCAGCGGTGGCAGCTGCAGCTTCTGTGCCCTCCTCATTCACTTCTACAAAAGCCTTGTGGACAATTTTAGAGAGGAAAAGGTCACGTGCCCCTGACATTCCTGACAAGTCAGCCTTGGCACTGTCAAATATGTCCAACAAGCCCATAGCTGCTAAATCTGATTTAAGGTCATAGCTTTCTTCTAGCTCAAATTTTGGCAAATGCACATGGACATCAGTGGAATATAGATGCTCTGGACGTGTCCACTCCTGGAGCTTCTCAAAGGTGAGCTGCTTCTCCAGCTGGAATTAAAAACACAGAATTATACCTCTTCAGTATAGAAGTGTATTACTTCCAGGAACACTTAGAGGGTTGTATAGAGTACCATACAACTACAAAGCAAGTATACAAAATGATTACCCTGTTTTTGATAGCTCAGTACAGATTAAATGACTGCTACTGAAATTAAGTGAAGTCAATGGAGTAAAACAGATGCGTGCTTCTTGTTGCTAGATAGAGAATACAAAAATATGCACCAATAGCTAAAACCAATCATTCTTCCTGTTATTCCAACGAAAGGGAATTAGGTAATTAAAAATCATTAACAAAAATAATCATTAGAGAGATTGAAGATGCTGATATATTCCTGATTCCTATTTATTTAGTAGAAAAATTTGCCTAATGTAAGTCTAAGAAAATACTTTCAAAGGTAATGACAGTTCCACCATGAGAACAACAACAACAAAAAGCAATTTCTTTTTCATCTCTTTCAGAGTTCTGTTTAGCAAGCTAAAGGCCACAAATTTAGAACACAACTTCTCTCCACGATGCACGGTGTGTGTGTGTTCTTGTGGTGTTAGCAGAGCATTATCTAAAAAATATGCTTGATGGATATGGGGTTCTAAGAATATAGGTTCGTTAAGGCTTTAATTTTCAGTGGCTGAATGTATCAATGAAATAACTGCATTAGCTTAGATGGGTCACCTTCTGCAGTCCAGTGGAGTCATCTTCAATATCATCAGGCAACAGGATGATCATGCTAAATTCTCTTCCATCATAGGGCAGCTCCAAAACACGCGTTTTCATGTCGGAGATGTACCCAAAACGGAACTTCTTTTTCTGATACATCATTTTCACTGTCTTTCTTTCATTCTGAGTAGTTAAAAGGTATGGAAAATGTTAAAATACCAATTTAAAAGACCAATGGTAAACATAAGAATTATGTTCTTGCAGAAACCCCCACTGCATTATAATCAGGTGATTATAAAACCACCCCCATCAGATTCCTGACTGGCAGCTTAATAACAGATTTTTCTAAAGACAGAATGAATTTTAATATCTCATTCTTCCTCATCTTCTATAGCACAGTCACTGCAGAGATTGAAACAGGATTTGTTTGAGTTGCTGTACCTTTATATTTCTCTAACAGCAGAAATAACCAAAGATCACCCCTGGTCAGTGTAAATCAGATAACTGAATATGTACCTTGTAGAGCTGTTCCACAAAATATAGAACAAGAAAATAGGGCTCAAATGAAATGTGCAGTCATCTTAATACAGTTCATACCAGCCTAAGGACAGAAACTCAGCCAGGCACAGTCAGGGTCCTAGGCTGTACATGAGGATCACCTCTGACACTGCTCTAGTGAGTGACAGAAGAAATTGCTGAAAATACTGAAGTTCATAAAGCAACTCTTTTGCAAACTGAAAGCATTCACAAAAGAATCCATGCTTGCAGTCTTTTATTATTGTAAGTGAAGCTTCAGGTTAAGACACTTTTTTTATTTTTTAAAACTTGTTTTGTTAGGTATATACTACCAAAATTTGTCTGTCGTACCTTATTCAACCGAAATGGCATGTCAGCAGTGTTGGCTTCTTCAAATTTCTCTGCCCAGTTCCCTTTGAAATAAATAGCGTTTACCAGTACCAGCTTGGTCATGCTATTAACTGAGCCTTCAGACAGCAGATCAGGGATTTTACCTTCAGAGGGCACAAAAAAAAAAGGGAGGTCATAACAAAACCTTGTAAAATGTTGATTGCATATGAATTATCCACAGAGATACTGATGTCATGGAAATATACAATTCTAGTCCATACCTCTGATAAAAATGGTCTTTTTTTCAGAACCTGTCTACTTCACCTTACTTGTTAATAGTATATGCTATATTTTTTGATATACAGTAACTTGATGGAAATGTAATGCTTGTAATTATGACTGTCACATATGACCAGTCATCTCTGGTGGTTTGAATCTAGCTACCCAGATAAAAAGGACACAGGGCAGCCTAAGCTGCAGAGAGCTGCAGCATGTTACTTCAGGGTGGCATCCCCCTGCCATGCCTGCAGCCAACTAAGCAAAAACTAGGAAATACCCAGGTTTAGGATTATTGGATTAAGCAAGATATAAAACCAGGCTGTCATTTCAGGTAGTCAAAGATCTCCATTTCATGAGTACAAATCTATGTCTGTGTACCTAGCCCGCATGGGTTGGCCTGAACACAAACAATAGATTTAAACAGGGGGGAACAACTATTTATGAGGCTGGATAGTGATAGGACAAAGGGGAATAGTTTTAAACTGAGACAGGGGAGGTTTAGGTTAGGTATTAGGAGGAAGTTTTTCACACAGGGCGGCGATGCACTGGAACAGGTTGCCCAAGGAGGCTGTGGATGCCCCATTCCTGGAGGCATTCAAGGCCAGGCTGGATGTGGCTCTGGGCAGCCTGGGCTGGTGGTTGGTGACCCTGCACATAGCAGGGGGTAGGAACTAAGGTGATCACTGTGGTCCTTTTCAACCCAGGCCATTCTATGACTTATGTAGCTGTTGAAATGTCTTGCTTAAGTATTCTTCGATTCTGTCAACCAATCATTTGAATATCCCTGGAGAAAATGAGTTTTCTCCATTTCCAGGAGGTAGGAAATAAAGGCTGTTCCTGCTCCTGAAGTATGCAAAACCACCAGTTACTTCATTAATGAAAAATAGTTCACCTTCAGTTTTCTCCTCTACCCACTGGTTAATTTCCTTCCGGGCTTCACTATAAGCCTGAAGAAAATCAACTGCAGCCAAATCAGCTCCATATAACTTCTGAGTATTAGTCAGGAAGTCCTAGATTTTGGAACATGAAGAACAGCTGTCATTGCACATAGACAACATCTATTTACATTGCAGATAATACACAATGATTATCACCCGCGCTGAGGTTGGGCTCTAGTAGTTCACTGTCCGTTTGGGTGTGGTGGTGGTTTGGTGGTGTTTTCTTTTTTTTTTTTTGGCTGTTTCTGTTTGGAAGACCAGTGAGTAAGCCTCACTGTACATCTGCCACGTATACATCTGAGGGAGTGCTTACTGCAGGTGCTCCAGCACTTCTGTCATTCTCTTGAAACAGGCTCAAGAATGACTAAGAAAATAAAAACTCCCAGAAAGAGCTGGAGAAGAATAATAATAGCAATACCCAAATACACACAGAGGTATGGTTCCCTTGTTAAGGGGACTGTGCTGTTGGGGTGTAAGGAACTTGTGCTCTTTAGGCATGCTGGGAATCTCCTCCCAGATTACTTAACATATTTTTGAAAACAGTTATGTAGTACTAGACCAATGAAAATCCTAATAAACAGCAGACAGAGAAATGGGATGTTGTTATAGAATACTCTAAGCTAAGAATCTACATGGCTTGCTTTTTCTCTTCAGCCCCAAAGCAATGGAACTGAACAAGCAAAGAAAGGGATTTGTTGTGTAACATCCTTTAGGTGCATCCTATGGGCATCTGTATCCTAAAGACACAGAAGTGCATATGCATGTATACAACACTTGTGCAGACTGCCTGGTAACTTTTAGAAAGATGTCTAGACATGTTTTACCTCAAATACTCAGATGGCTGCATTCCTATAAAGACAGCAACACCTGAGCTACGCTGCTTATGGATGCAGAAAGATAGTTTTGACATCTGGACTTGCTAGCATGATATTTTTGCTATGGGGCATACTCTGGAGACAGGAGAGCAACAGATAATGAAGTTTCAAAGCCTCCCCCCCCAAGTTCCACCACACAGCTACGTTCTGTGTACCCATACCGGCAGAAAGCTGTAGGACTTCTCTCCAAAAAGCCGATTGGCAATTCGTAGGAGACAGGAAGAGTCCCTGCTGTTTATGTCTGCAGTCAGAGCCCGGAATCTTGAGTGTATATCTTCAACTTCATCAAAATGAAATGTCTGAAATGAAAGAGGCAAGCTAACCCCTGCTACTGCTGTTTTTAAAGAACATGAAGCATATCTGTATGGTGCCTCTGGTAGTTATGTTGAAGAAACAAAGCAGAAGGAAGCTGTGAACTTCAAAGAACAAGTGAAACTGTCCCTTAGTGCTGTGGCAGCCATGTCACTTGTATGAAGCTACTGCTTTACATTTAACCACAGCTGTAGCAGTGGATTGTGATCCAGAGTCCTGCTGGAGTGCTATTTGCACGTGTCTCCTCCATGGACCACTGAGCTTGTCTGAGCACTTGGGGAAGATGAGGTATTAAGAAAAGTCAAGAGCTATCATCTACAGTGCTTTTATGAAAATATAAGTGGTTTCATAGACAACTATCACCTTAAATTTAAAAGCTGTTATAATATGGAAATGTGCACAAAAATACCTGTAGGGAAACTGCCTAGCCAAGGTGTGCAGGTAGGGCAGCAAGATCCACCATAGTGGATGGTGTTTTGTGGAGCTGGGAGCTGGATCCTCATGGGTACCCTCCACCATGGGATTGCCTATGATTCCAACTTAAGCTAGGATTACGAGCCCAGAAACAGACCTCTACATGCTTACAAACACCCTTCATACTCATCAGTCACTATCTCCTTAATTAACTGATGTTCTCATCAATTAAACATTATGCTATGGGAATGTGCATTATAGAAGGTTACTGTGCTGAACACAAAACACCTTCTGTCTCAAACTCCCCTATCTTCTCTTGCATTATTTCTGCTCTCAGTAGATTCTTCCTGGGTGGGGCTGACAGTTGAGTTGTAAGGAATATATGTTCAAAGTCTGTTTCTACAAGCAGTGATTCAGTTTTATTGTCTTTTCACTAAGAATGGCAGCAGTTAATGGTCTAAACAATTTCTTCCTAAAGTACGGAATACAAAGGTGAGCTTATTCATAGGGCAAAAAAGTTAATAGGAACTACAGTGACAATTCTTACTTTCTTCCCTTTGCACTAGCAGGTGTTTGCCTTGCAAAGAAAAAAGAGGCAGTCTCTTCTGAAAAGGAATCTGAGAGGAAACTGGCACACTGCTTCCTGCACTAGAATTTGCAGTTTGCAAACTGCTATTGTGAAACCACCAGCTCTAGAAGACTAACTTTAAATACGGAAACTACTTAGCCCAGCTTTTAACCAAACTGGGGAGTGGGAAAGGATTGATGAGCTGGGTCCACAACAAAGCCCCCAGTAAAGGAGCCACACCATTTTCTTTTAACCTCTGCTGCTCCTAAGGATACTGTGAGAATAGACAATGTGAGTTCTGCTCCTCAGAACTACTGGGTTCTTGGCTGCTACAACTCTTGGGTAATGTCATCATGTGTTATAACAACTGTCATACTTAAAAATAAAACATAGAGCTGTATTATTCTTACCTGTAAGATATACTTAGTATTATTATGTATACAATTACTAAATACATGTTGCAAAACAATAGTTCTTTGTGGAAAAGGCTCATAGAATCATAGAATGGGTTGGGCTGGAAGGTGACTTAAAGCCCACCCAGTTCCAACGCCCTGCTGTGGGCAGGGCAGCCACCCACCAGCTCAGGCTGCCAACCTGGCCTTGAACACCTCTGGGGATGGGGCATCCACAGCTTCTCTGGGCAGCCTGTGCCACCACCTCACCACTTTCTCAGTGAAAAATTCCCCCCTAACAAATATCTAGCCTAAATCCTCACGAACTCTAGTAAAGACTTGCTGCTGGAAATGTTAATCAATTTAAATTAAGACTGGTAAAGCAGTGAAATTAGTTTCCAAATTCATCAGTTAACCCAAATGAAGTGAGGAAGAAGGGGCTACTAGTGAACACTAAAGGAGGGCTCTGGAGTGCAGCATGCAGGTAGAAGCAGTGGGGAAGAGTCAGTGCGAGTGACAGAAACCTTACCCCAGGCTCACACTAATAATGCCCTCCTCTCATTGTTCCATCTCTAAAACTTAACAACTTGTAATTTTAATAGAATGAGAAATTACTGCTGACCTTCAACACCTGTGCCTCTGTATTACCTCTGGCCCCGAGAAGGACCATGGCCAGAGCAGCAGAAATACTGAGAGGGGAGAAGAAAACATTTCCTGATGGGTTGGTCTCATGAAGCCTTCTGAAGAGATCAAGTGCAAATCTGCTGTTGGCATTGCTGAGGCTCTCCATGGCTGCAGCTGGAAAATAAAAGTTTCACTGAAGGCTTCAGAAAACACTCCTCAATGCCCTAGTGTAAGTTCTAAGGGCTGCATTCATTTCAGGCTGCAAAAACAAGAAGCATGCACTTACCTCCTGTGATGCTTTGCAACTGCTAGGGAGGACCAAACCAGCAGGAGAGAACCCAGCAGCAAGCTGGAGGTTGGGCCACTGGGAGCTGTGAGGTATCTGGCAGTGGGGTAAAAGGTGCAACAGTGGGGCGGGCAGATGGTTACGCAAAGGCTGGTGGCAGGCAGTGCTGTAAAACCTTCCTGCTTGTGCAGCTGGGATCCCTCCTTTTTGTTTGTGCTAGGATTTGCAGATATGGCTGCTTCTAGCTTCTCTCTTCTCAAGGCTTTGCTTTACGGCAGATGTTAACGTGATTACTTTTTTTCTATTTAGAAAAGGAAGGAGAGGCATGCTTTTGCTTTCGCTTATAGCGTGGCACTACAAATTCACTCCAGCAGCAGCCTCTAGAGGTAGAAAAGGGCAGATTTTTTTCTGTTTTTCACCCTGTTGCCACCCTGCTCCCAGACAAAGCACTGGGAGCAGAGCCTACTCACTTCCCTTACACCCACTGCTGCTCTCTCAGCCCTGACTGAGCATTAGTCTGACAGGCAGCACCCTGGCAGGTTCCCTGCCCCAAATGGTGACTTGGGCACAGGGCCAAGGAGCTGCACCCACAGCAACAGTATGTCACCTAGAAACAAGCACTTAGCTTGTTCAGCCTGGACAATGCTCCAGGGAGACCTCACTGTGGCCTTCCACTACCTAAAGGGAGCTTGTAAATAAGGAGGGAGAGTGACTTCTATGAGAGGGAATGGCTTTTAAGGGAAGTGATTTTGATTAGTTGGCAGGGAGATGTTTTTCACTTGGAGGGTGATGATGCTCTGGCACAGACTGCCCCCATAGGCTGCAAGTGCTCCATCCTAGGTGTTGAAGGCCAGAGGGTGCCCTGGAAAGCCCTGCCTACAGCAAAGGATTGGAACTAGATAATCTTTAAATTCCATTCCACCCCAAACCATTCTGTGATTCCATGACTCTGAGGTTTGCCTTTAAGGCTCCTCGTTATGAATCCTTCAAAGGTAAAAACCTAAACTCCACTGTAATCCAGGTAAGCACCTTGGTCCTGCAGCATTCAGAGAAGCCTGCATTAAGCAATGAATTATGAGTAAGCTAGATGAAAGCTGATTGCCTTCCACCACTAAGTGCTTGTTTTCTTCACACTAGACATAAAAAAAATTGCAAGATTTATGGTCAAAAAAGAAACAGACTTCCACAGCATTCACAACAAGTTTGTTTATTCTTTCAAGAACAGCAAAACAAATAAATCACCGTGTTAAGAAACCTTTGGCATTCAGTTTAATGAAGATGCTTAACAAACCCAGAATAGGTAAAAACATACAAAGATTGGAAAAAAAAATAAAGCTTTGCCACTTAAATACTGCATAGGAATTTATGCTTTTTAAATATTCTTTTTTTTTAAAGACTAATGAACTAGGTGATAGCTAATATTCCCAGGTGGCATTAAGATAAGAATCTTTACTCCATGAAAACCTGTAAGATCATTTGTTACAGACAAATTTTATTCCTATTCTTGCATAAGAGCTATCCAGTTATAATAAAACCTCTGTCTAGTGCAAATTCTTAGTAACTCTTACAAACAGCTTGCCAAAGCCTCCTTTCATCTCCATTATCAAAACATTAAAAAAAGAAAAAGTTAAAAGTAAGTGGGAATAGGAAGAAAAACGGAGAGCAGAACCTAAGACATCTTCCACTATAGTCAGAAAGTCAACTTCTTTTTTTATGTCACCTTGCTGTCTGGTCGCCACAGAAAGCAAAGTGCAATAGACATGCACATGACAGGTGGAAATTCACTGAGCAAGTGGTATGTTCATGTTTCTTGTGCCAGCAAGAAAACAACTCTACTTAGGTGCAAAGCGTAAGGCAGAGGTTTTAAGTAGTAGCTGCTCTGTATGTGTAAGCAGCTTTGTTACTCTACGCAAGCCCAAAATGACAACCAGATAAGGGGATTCAGGCACAGTGGAAAGAAGTAGTGCAAAAGAGCAGTTCTATCCTAAAAGAAATCACATTACTGTGTTAATGGCAGCTCTTCTGTTTCTTTAGGGAGAGCAAAATCTGCCACAGAACAAAATATTGGAAGTTTTGTTGTGCCGGATGAAGAAGAGGAAAGGATGATCGGCAGTGAAGTTGGGAACAATCATAGCACAGCGGAGCAACATCACCCCTGCTGTGGCAGCTGCTGCTTCAGAGCCTTCTTCGTTGACCTCCACAAAGGACTTGTGAACCACTTCAGACAGCACAAGCTCGTTACCAGAGGAGATTCCTGAGAAGTTCGCTGTCCGTAAGTCAAATGCATCACGCATTCCCATGTTGCTCAGGATGGGTTTCAGATCATAATTTTCTTCTAGTTTAAACCTGGGTAAAGACAGCTTCACTTCTGTACTGTCCATCATTTCAGGTTTAATCCAATCCATCAGCTTCTCATATGTAAGTTCTCTTTCCAGCTTAAAACAAACAAACAATAAAACATAACCGAACGTTAGATAATTAAAATAAGAATAGTCACAGTTTTACACTAATCTCTACTTTTGCCTGTGTATGTGTTTACATTACACATAACATGCGTCTTTTTCAGGAGCTTACAAGGTCTCAAGCCAAAAGCATGAGTTTTATTTCTTAGTAGAGACTACTGCTTCAGCTGAGGTCAATTCTGTATGGTCTTTTGGGGGTGGTAGATACAGTAAAGTTTAGTTTATAAAGCATTATCAGTTTGTAAAAACCTTATTTTACATATGGGAAGTAAAGGCACAGGAGAACTGATGACAAAGTCCCAAACAACCCAGTTTTTCAGCCTTTCAGGGTCTTTCAGCTGATGGGCTGGTGATAAAGCCTGCTTACAACACTCTTCAAAGTCAGCATTAGGAAAAAAAAACAAAACTTACTAACTCATTGGCCTGAGCATGATCTGTATCTTTTCAACACAACAGACGGGAGCCTGCACAATTCTGTGAGCATGTTTCCAAGTAGAGGCAGTGACAACCTGCCAGGTTTTCAGCAAGAACAAACTGCAGAACTTCTAATAAGGACTTCCTAAGAGCTGCCCCAAATTCCCTCTTATTTTGGGAAAGCCATACTATGGCTTCACCATAACTACTGTTAACCCCTGCTTCTGATAAGTAATGCCATTCTTTCAGAGCTTCTTAGTAACGGGGCATCACACAGCTTGGCCAGTAGTGATAAATGGCATGCCACTTTAGGGGCAGAAACACAAGGAGCATTTCAGTCAGTCTTGAGAATCAGTGATACAATAGCTCTGGAACTGAACTGTGAACCCATACACAGTAGCAAACTGTCTTTTAAGGCAGGACACAAACTGCCTTTGCACTGAGCTCAACAACTTACCTTTTCCAAGCCAGTAGATTCATCCTTAATTGCATCAGGAAGTAGAATGATCATGCTGAGTTCATTACCAACGTAAGGGATCTCAAGGATTTGGGTCTCCAAGTCTCCAACATAGGTCATGTTATATTTACCTTTTCTGAACATCATCTGCACAGGTTTGGTCTCATTCTAAAAAACAAAGAGACACCAAGAGTTACTACTGGGTAGCATGACAGTTGTAGTATATGAAGCAGGCATCCAGTTACTTAGGGCTTTTTACTATTTGACTGCAGTCAAACTACTGAGTACGCTGCATAACTTAGAACAGCACAGTCACTCTTCTGTAAAGCAAGAGATAAGAAGAATCCCTGAGATTTAATTGGCAATTGCTAACGTGGAAGTATCTGCGAAATTGGCTTTAGGGTAAAGAAGCAAGAATACGTATTTCCTCACTTTAGAAATAGTGATAAGCTCTAAACAGAGTTGGTAATAAGCAGAGCTTATGTTCCTCGCTTTAAATGAATATAAAACAATTTCAACTTTGATATTTCCATTTCACTCCATGTGTTTCTAAGTACTATGACATAAAGCAGTAAAAATGCCAGGAAATTCAAAGCATCACTTTGAACTGTTAAAAGGCACATGGAGGGATCTTTCACCTTCTTACTATCCATTTCTCCCCCATCTCTCTTCAGTTTTGCATGGAGCATCAGTTACTTTTGTCTACGTTATTTTCCTCCTTTTCGGTGGAGCCTAATCCCTTCTTCCCCTTACCTTCACCATTTTTTGTTTTTAAAGGAAAGACCATTGAGACTGAATTTCTGACTCAACTCTCTAAATGACTGCCACAAACTGTGAAAACAAAATGTCAGATATGATTTTGCAACAGCAATCAGTGACACATGAAAATGATGGATAAGCAAAGAAAAGGCCACACAGCATGCTAGCATCATCCAGTGAGTCACAACAAAGTGCAAAAGTCACAGATAAAACAGATGTCACATCACAGAATGCTCAGAAGGCTATTGGTGTGTTAAAGTAACTACTCCTGGACAGACTGTAAAATAACTAGCTTAAAACTTCAGGTTTGCACCTTGGATTTTTAATTGCTTATTTAAGCCTACTCATTGACTTCTGTAGTTCAGCAATGACAAGTCATTAATAGGATGAAAACAGAAATTTAAGCCACTTAGTTTTGTAAGGAAAGATGTTTGTGGTTCTTTGCACATCTAAAAGAGTGTTACTTGATGAGCCAAGGCAGCATCCCCCAATATCACATCTTACAACATCTTCCAATAGCTATCTGCCTCCCAGAAACTGCAGTCTTCAAAACTAAATGTGTGTCTGCAAAGGAAAAGGTAATCTCAAAGCTAGGCTGAGACTCCTACTCAGAGAAATAGCATTGGATTTGCCTTCTGAGGAGGAAGAGGAAAAAGCTCTAGGCAAGAACATAAGCTTGGGCGTTGTGTGACACCTCTGTGGGAAACTGATAGTAAACCTCCCTTCCTAACAGGCCCAAGTCAGTCCAGTGGTTTCTGAAGTGCTACAGCATACAGCGTGGTGACAGCAATATTACTATTCCCTGCTTGAAAACTGTTATTAGCAGTTTCAAGCACTCCTGGATATATATACTGAAGTTTGAAATTAGGCACAAGGGCTTTAATTTTGTATAGTGGTTATTTTAAGCAGGTGACTTCTTAAGCAATTCACATTACCAGTTCACCCTCATGACCTGGCTGGATGTCCAGAGATTGAAAGTGACCTCTAAGGGGCAGTCGTAGCCCATTAATGATAGTAAACAAGTCCTCCTCAATTGCCATGCTTATTGCCATTGCTTAAAAGCAAAAGAAAGTCAAGCATGGAGGCCTACAGAGGAGAGAGAGATTTTTTTTCTTCCTCTCATTTCATTTCTATCAATTTAGTGGTAGAAACACAACAAAAAGAAAAGCATTCTGACTGAAGATGACTGCTGTGTTCAGACATTTCTGCACATGTGGAAGTTCTGTTCTGCTTAGAACCCGTGAACTTTTTTTGCCTGTGCAAATTTTACACTGAAATAGTCGAGTTCACCAACTTCTGTGAAACTGGTCATGACTCTCAAATAGCCTACAAGCATCTTCTACAGTTCAAAGCTCATGTATCATGCCACCTTTCTCAAACACAAACAAGAAGTGTAAAGGAAAAAAGGAGAGAGTATAAAATAAATGTGTGATATTAAAGCTTTTAGTAATTATGTGAAACTTAAGGGAAACTAAACAAAATTAAGGGGATAGAGTACGGGGAGCTCCATGCAGACTACCTTAGGTAACTCTACTTGAACAGTTTTTTCTTCTATGTTACAAAGAACTTTGTATTGTCAGCATATTAACATATCATACCTTGTTAATTTTAAACGGCATTTCATTTGTGCACTCTTTGTCAAACTTCTGTTCCCAGTTGCCTTTGAAATAGATGGCATTCACCAACACAAGTCTGGTCATTGAGTTAATTATTCCCTCTGCCAACAGTTTTTGAATTTTACCTTTAGGAAACACAAATTGAACAGTGGTACGTAAGCAACTGTTGTAATACAGGGTATCTAATATGTATTAACAATAGATTAGATAAGGGCAGTATGTCCCAACCAGAGACAGAGCTCAATGGCTGAGGTTTTTGTTTGTTTTAAAAATGACAGTTTTTACACCTTGACAGAGCTATTTATGCAAGCCCTGGCTGACATTAAAGACAGCAGGGAGTTCTGCAGAACACTCACCTTCAGTCTTCTCTTCCACCCAGCCATTTATTTGCCTTCTGGAATCCTCTGAAGCATTTTTGAAGTCAGCCTGTTCTAGCCCAGCATGGTAGAATTTCTGACTCGATTCTATAAATGACTGCCATAAACATTTGAAACAGCTTTTTAGCAATATATTTTACTGACATTCAGCCACAGATGTTTTTTATAAGTACACTGAGAAAAATCTATTTCCTCTCTTCCCTCAGCTCCATATAAAGCCATTCAGGTTTTGTGCGACATGTTTTTATCAGTTGTTTTACCACGTATTTGAGCTAGGAATTATCTTCCCCTTTATGTTATTAAGTCAAATGGCTTATTTAATACACCAGAACATTCTACAGTACTCAACTGAGAAATGATTGTCTGGGTTGTTTCTGTTTGTTTCTTCTGCTTGTTCTTTTTGCTCAAGTGAGAAAACATACAATGCTGTAAGCTTGTCCCTATACAAACTTCATTGCTAAAACTCCCAGGCTAACGGAAACTATCTGGATTGGAGGGAAAACAATTTGTTTTATTACAGTGAAAAGAAATATATGCATATTCTCTCTGATTTAACATAGGGACATCTTATACGCAGATGAAACCTTTAGAGTATAATCCACGTAATTTCAATCTAACAGAGGAATGAAACCAGCATTTTTCATTAAAAACAGACTATAAATTAGTAAGAATAACAAGAGAGCACCACAGTGACAGTGTATCAGCATTTGTTTTCCTGCAGGACTTCTCAGACATACACTCTGTAACACTCTTAAAAAAAAATTAGATCCATACCTCTATATCTAGGGAAGCATCTAAAGAAAAATGAGTAACAGTACTTATGACCCTCTTGTGTATACATACTTATAAGGAAAATATTAAGAATCAGGAACTCCCCTCAGCACGTTCTCTGGATTACTTAATTAACAAAAAAAAAAACCTGCAAAATTCTGCACATGCTGGACATTTTTCATGATTTTTCATCATAGTTACAGGTTATCAAAGGCAAGGAGATTTGTCAATCATTTGACCCTAGAACCCACCAAAAATAGGTAAGGAAACCCAGAAGATTGGGAGTCTGATGAATTTCATGGTTTTGCACCAGTTGTGCATTCATATAATCTAAAAGTAGCTTCTCCATTCAGTTCATATTCTGCCTTTTGCATAGACTGTCAGTTTGGTAGGTCTCAGCCTAGAAAAATTTGGAAAGTAAAACCCAAAACCTTTATCCAATCTTCAAGCTTGCAAGTACATTATACTTCACAAGACCCAAATTTAATGTTTACTTACTGAGAGAAACTCAAATGTCTTTTCTCCATAAAGTCGATTAGCAGTTCTGAGGATGTATTTGGTGTCAGGGTTGTTAATTTCAGACAGAAGTGATTGATACCCATTGTGAGCATCCTCAGCTTTGTTCAAAGAAAGCACCTGCAGAGAGACAAATACCTTCTGTGGAGTCCATGTCATCTCTGACACACTTGCTTCAGCATAATTGTTTCATTTTTAAATGAGTTTTGGGCTTTAAATCTGAGACTTGAAGCCAGCAGATTTTTCATTACACAAGTCACATACAATGTACCCAGACAGATGCTGTATGAGTAAGAAATTATGTTGCTGAAAAGTGAGTGGTATTTACCTTTATTCTGTCCAAGTGCTAGAGGATCACAGAATGGTTGAGATTGGAAGGGAGCTATGAAGGTTACCTGGTTTACCTCCCTGCTTTCTAAGGAATCCATCTAGCCTCCAAAGAAGTCTGAGTGCAGACACATTCTGCCCTTTTCTTAATGCTGCACATGGTAGTTCTTAGAGAACTGAGGATTTATAATCTCCACCCTACAAAACCTAGCAAAACTCAGTTAAAATCCAGAAACAAAGAAGCCTGAAGTTTAAAAAAACAAACAAACAAAACTTCACATAATTTTTCACATTGATTATAACAGCACCAAAGGATCTTATTTAATACCTTCAATGCAAATCTGATCCTTCAAGTGATAACAGGAAATACACTGCTGGAGCTGATGGTAACACAGGCAAACACTTAAATTCCCATTAAAACAACACCTCAGCTTCATCCTCATTCTTCCTCTTCACTACTACCATAGCTACAAATGAAAAAGTATTGATGATCTACTCCACATTACAATACTAGAAAGAGGCAGGCAGCACCTTAGTGAATGCAGAATAAACTGCACTGCACTTAGTGATAGATTTGACCCTACCCTTGCACAACAGGCCCACCACTGCACTCCCATCTGCTCTCCAGGTCACTTAATTGCAAATCTACATTATGAATTTTACTTTTTATTGGCCATGCAGCTTTGCTTTGTTCTGAATCTTTGCTGAGGTACTCACTGGAACTTGAAGCTATGTTCTTAGCCCTGTATCACTTCTTTCTTCTGGAAGTTCCAGGATTAAGATTACAGGTTGTGAAAACATAAGCTAGTACGCTGAACGGGCAACTGATTGGTGTTTTGTTTTGTTTGTTTGTTTATTGCAATCTGAGACTGTTTAACATGACATGCTTATATACTAGATTTTCTTTCCCTGGGTCATCTGGCTACATTTTTGAAGTATGCAGTGTCTGATATTAAGCCAAAAAGATAATAGAATAAATGATTTTCTCTAACTGGAGATTCATCTCTAGCTCTACAAATGCAAATATATACATTAAAAAAAAAAAATCCCAGCTGCCTCTTAATGACATATAAAAGGAAGATCTCCATATCACAAACAAAAACCCACACACCCCCAAAACCAGGAATCTCTTAATTTCACACTGCAATAAGTCCTCCTGTACATAAATTCTGTAGAAACAGGTTCTGCTTATGTACATACCTAAGGAAGACTTCTGACCTCTGAGGCCAGAATGACTGTAACAGTTCAGCAATTAGAGTCACAGACTGCAATACAAAGCTCAGATCTGTAGTTTATATATTATCAAATAGATGATATATGCATCAAATCCAGTACATTAAGTTTGGATACATACCTTTGCAATTTCGGCTTCAGTGTTACCTTTTGAACCCAACAGAATCATAGACAAAGCAGAAGAGATACTAAAAGGAGAAAAGAAGAGATTCTTTGTGTTGCTTTTCTCACGCAGCTCTCTTAAGAGGTCAAAAGCAAAAATGGAATTTGCTGTACTGAGGCTATCCATTGTTCAAAGCCTAGAAAAACAAAACAAAACATTGGCTTAAATTTATTTGATCACAAACTGACAAACAATTTCCATCTTTTACATTTCATAATATAAACCATACAGCAAATATCTTGATTTGGGTAGAAAGTTATGAAAAACTGGTTTGGTGGAATAAATATTTTAAATTCCATACAATGTACTTGAGGGAGTAACCGTTTTTATGTTTTAAATATACATATGCAGCAAGAGCAATTCCCATTGGCACAGAAACAGATAATTATCAAGATAGGAAAAGACCACTAAGATCTTCGAGTCCAACTGCCAACCCATCCCCACTATGTCTGCTAGACCACATTCCTCAGTGCCCTATCTATACATTTCTTAAACACCTCCAGAGACATGACTCCACCACCTTCCTGGGAAGCCTGTTTTCAGTGCCTCACCACTCTGAGAAGTTTTTCATAACATCCCACCTGATCCTCCTTTGGCACCACTTGAAACCATCCTCTCCCATCCTATTGCTGCTACCTGGGAGAAGAGGCCAACCCCCACCTTACTACAACCTCCTTTCAGATCACTGTAAGAGTGATAAGATCTCCCCTGAGCCTCTTCTTCTCCAGGACGTACAATCCCAGCTCCCTCAGCCACTCATCGTAAGACTTGTGCTCCAGACCCTCCACAGTTATGAAGGAGGATGCTCCTTCTTTGTCCTTCTCTGGACATGCTCCAGGGACTCAACGTCTTTCTTGTAGTGAGAAAAGTCTTTATTTTTTAGTCTTCTTCATCTTCTCCTTAGTCTTCTTCATGGAATAAATAATACATCTTTTAAGGTGAGCATACAAGGACTTGACAGAACAAGTCTCCTTTGGCTCCACAGAAACTATTATTTGCTTCACAGGAAAACCAAAGCAGAAAGGCATCAGAACAGCAGAATTATAAACTCACCTTCTCAAAGTCTGCGTATCTTCAGTACTCCCTTCAAGCTTACTTCTTCTCTTGTGTTCTAGATCTAGCAGCCAGTCTGCCAGAAGCCAACTGAATGAGCTGATCTACAGGATTCACATGAAATTTATCTGGTCAGCATGACAGATTACTGCTGCTTCCTGCTGTGGTACAAAATCAAAGTCCACTGCAGTTTGCCTTTTATTGTCTACATCATGGAAACAGACGCCATAAAGTAAACTATTTATTGGGAACCTCCTGGCACATACGTAGTTCAGTGCTTGTCAGATTTCACAGACGTCAGCCGAGCAGGCAGCTAACTAGCCCGAAGTTATACTACGTACCTGCAGGAAGGAGCAACGAGTGCCAGAAGACGGAGTAAATTACAGATAAGTGCCAGCAGCCATCGCAGGGTATCAGCCAGCAGTAAAGGTGGATTGTTTTTTGCCCCGAGGCAGCGCCTGCTGTTAGTACGTTGCTACAAAACACGGAGCCAACATCTACTCCGTATTAATGATTCATCACCTCAAACAAGGGGCGGCAGCGAGTTTCTGCAGGCACGCTTCCTCTAAGCCAAATTCTTGCTAGGAACTTGGCTACATTCAACAGCTGCGCTCATTTTTCCCTCTGCCTATAACCATAAGAACACCGGTAAAAAGAAAATTCGGACTGAAACAGGAGGGATTTAACGCCGAGCCCCTCGCAGCGCTAATAAGGCTGGGCGCCACACAACCGGCCGCGCTCTCCCCACAGCTCAGGAGCAGGCTGAAGCTCGCACCTCTCCATCGACTTCCGCCTGTTTGCTACAAAGCCCACACAGACAGGGCTGGATGACAGCGCTCGGCCAACGCCCGCAGCCCCGCCGCCAGGGGAACGCCGCCGTCTGCCCTCAAGAACACAACCGTGCTTCCCTCACGAAACAACAGCGCAGCCGCCCCGCACTCACCCACCCGAGCACAGGCGTTGGCCCGACCTCTGCCCCGCCCTTCTCCCGGAAGCTTTTGCCCAGCCACGGGCCGCCCATCACGGGGGAGCGGCTTGGAGCTGAGCTGCGGACGGCAGCCCCGAGCCCTGCCCGACAGGGGTGGGTGGCGGCCATGTTGGCTTGGAGCCCTCCGCGCCTCTGCGGTCCTCGCCTCACTGCCTGCTTTCCCCTCCTGCCTCCCCCTCCTGGTAGAGCCGACAGAAGGCGCCATGCAGCTGCTGAGGGGTCGTTTATTAGTAGTACCGCTATTTTTGAAGCAGGTTCTGCTTTGTACGGAGTCAGCAGCATGGCTCGGGCTCTCCTGCCACAACTGTAACTCTGTGTGAGAAAATGAGTCCCCGCTTGTTGTTTCTTCGGGGCAGTCAGTGAAAGGGAGGTGAGCTGGTGAAGGCTCCAGCTCGGGCTGCGTTTGCCTCTGTAACGCAAAGAGCCCGTGAAAAGCTGAAGAGGAGCAGGGGCCAATCGTGGCACAGTGGAAGCGTGAAGATGCATGTGGCTCAGATGCTCTGCTTGCGAGAGCCAAGAGAGCGCCTCGTGTTTGCATGCGCTGCAGCAAGGGGAAAGGATGGAGCGCACCGCAGGCACAGCTATCGCTATCTGGAGTAGCTGAAGCTTTTCCTCGGGCTGTGGGATATGCACAGAAAGAGCGCAGGTCTCAGTCCCCTCAGCTGCAGCAGGAGTACTGAGCTCTGCCCCTGAGCTGGCAAGCCAGCGCCTCCTGCTCTGCAGAGCAGGGAGTAACTAAGGTGAGCAGAGTCTGCCGAAGAAGAGGATGGTTTTGGATTTGTTGTGTCTGATGAAGAAGAGAAAAGGGTGGTTGGCTTTGAAAGTTACTCTAGGTGTTCTTGACCTCATCACCAGGACACCTGTGGCAGCTGCTGCCTCGGTACCTTCTTCATTGACCTCTGTGAAAGCTTTGTGAATAACTTTTGATATGAAGAGGTCCTTCTTTGCTGACATCCTTGTGAAATCAGCCTGAACAGGGTCAAAAGCATTTTGTATCCCCATGTTGCTCAAAGTAGGTGTAAGATCATAATTTTCTTCCATCTTTAACTTGGGCAGGTACAGTTCCACTTCGACTTTCATCATACTGGCTGAGTTTGACCATTCAGCTAATTTCTGGTGGGTCAGGTTTCTTTCTACCTGCAATGAATTTTATAAGAATATAGTCATGATACAGCAGGAAAAAAGAAGGCATGCACACATTGGTGTCTAATGCTCTATATTTAAAAGGTCCAGCTACCAGCTGTGGGTACAGCTGAAATGTGCTGCATGTTCTTAGGATGTGATCCTGCATAGTGCTGAGTGGCCTATACTCCTGTCGCTTTCCTTAAATGCAGTGAGGTGTAGAGTGAACCTTCAGAATAATTCATTATTTTGGAGGTGGATATGAGAAGTATTGCTTTTATACAGTGTCCAGCTTAACCGTCTCAATAAGTGTTTGGTATGTGTGAATATGTAAGGCATTTCTCTTAGTAGTGCTAAGTGGAATGCATGGAACCTCAAGGACAAATAAAAATACGTTTGCCCTGATGTATTTAGATTCAGAAACTAATCCTGGCATGATCATGTGTGGCTGCTGATACCTCAATGATCAAGGTAGTCAGCACTGAGTTTGAGAAGAATCATTACAAAATATCAGGTGAAAATCTGGACTGCAGATGTCATAAAATTGATTAGTAGAGCTCTCAGAAGATTAATTCTAAGGCACGGTGGTTTAGATTTCATTCTTGCTTTCATCATTCTTTTATTCTGGAGGCAGAAAAGGAGGCACCACATAGGCTAAGAAAGTAGAGTGAGCATATTTTTTAAGGTATATCTCCAGGTAGATTATTATGTTTGCATCGTTAACAGATGCCCTGAAACCTAGGCTGAGAAGTCATTGTGTAACTCCCTGTTTTCATCAATTTGTGTTAGTGCTTTGTAGTGCATGTGATGCAGTATGTCAGTTTTACCAGCTCCAGCCCAGTAGTGTTGTCACTGATGTCATCTGGTAGGAGTATGAACATGCTGAGTTCATTTTCCACATACGGCAGCTCAATAATTTTGAATTTCATTGTTTGTTCATGGAGCATCAAAAATGTATCTCTCAGAAACATCATCTGTACTGGTTTAGTCTTGGTCTGTGAAATGATTTAGATGTTAAAAAAAAAAAAAATAGAAAAAAAGAAAAGTTGTACTTTTTCCATAAGGTGAATGGTAAAGAATACTTGCTTTGCTGAACTGAAGACAAAAAGAATTGTGAACAAGTATAAGACTTAGCATCATTTGAGTACTTTTCCAGTACCATTTCTCCTGTTTCAAAGTCACAGAGATCTTCTTAAAAAAAAAAAAAAGGCATGGACACTACCTGGTAACGTAATTATGTGCAATTATTTCTCACTCTTTTGAAAGAGTTAGCTTTGTTAGGCACGTAACTACTTTATATGTTTTGAGTTTTTCCCAAAACTTTACATTTCTCGAGTGAATGTGTTGATTGGGAGGGAAAAAAATCCAGACTTTCATTCTCTGGATGTCATCAGCTCTTTTGCATGCTTCTAGACAGTACTCACTGATTGAACTTACCTATGAACCATATTTGCTGTGACCTCTGCTAGCTTTTTTTCAAGCTGTAGAAGTCTGGATTACCAAATGAAACTGTATAACACAATAATCTTCTGAACTTTTATGCTGTATTATGTTCAGAGACCTTCACTGATATATCCACTCTCTCTTTTCTACTGTTACACAAGTGCAAAAGCTTATCTGTTTGCAGGCTTTGCTATCAGCCACACTGTGAATGAAACCCATTCTGTGACCATGTAGTATTACAGGTCCTAAAACTGCACATGTAGTGTAGTAGGTTTCAGCTAACACAATCACAGTATCGACACAATTGCTTCACATCACCAGGCATACAAAAGGTGTTTGTACTCATAATCTATATCAAACAAGGTAAGTGTTTCGATTGAAAGTTCTTTTGCTCACCTTTGACACAAATGAGAAATATGCATGCTGTCAGCTACTGCAAATTGCCCATGTACAATCACTGAAATACTGTAAGCTCAGTCGTGCCCACAGTGCGTGATGAACACATCATCTGTATGCACCTGGCTAAAATGACAAACCCTCTTGAAAATTCCACGTGAGGTTCTATGCACTGGGCAGGGTATTTGGAAAGAGTTTAGATTAATTGAGCTCAGATTATACAGCCTCTGTCTGAAAGGCATGGCAAGAGACCTAGTTGTCCAAGTACTGCTCTCAGAAGTAACTGAATTCCTTCTGAAAATGGTATCTCAGTACTTAGAAAAATCTCCCCTTAAGCTGCTTAACCATGGTGTTTTGAGTTGTTTTGCTTCCAAGAAGCTACTAATTTACCTGAAAATCCAATTCTCATGCATCTGTATAAATGAGACTGTTGATTTATTTTCACTGTTGCTGTTCTCAGAGTTTATACCATCTGCTTCTACTAGGAGTGGTGTTGCAGTGACATATGAAATGCATGTGAAATATTTAGGGGATTCTTGTTCTGCAATAATAGACATTTTGAAGGAATTTACCTTGCTTAGTCTGAAGGGCATCTCAGAAGTATCCTTTTTCAGAAATCTCTTTTCCCAGTTTCCTTTGAAGTAAATAGCATTTACTAAGACCAATACAGAGTGAGAATCAAGAGATCCTGCAGGTAGCAGATTCTGGATTTTCCCTTAAAAATCAAGCAAGTAGAACTGTTAATTCGGTGTGACTGCACGACTCACCAATTTCAGATGTGCTTTCTCTGTGCCTGGCTATCTAGTGAAAGTGTTTGCACTGGGAGATTTTTTCCCTGATTTTTTTTTTTTTCATGGTGTACATATATAAATGGCTTTTGAAGCATCACTATTTTTTAAAAACATTTATTTCGGTTGTAGTAGTAAAAGATGTTAAGTGTGTAAAGCGTGGAACTTCTGTGAAGTTAGCTGCAACCAGTTGAAGTTTGCAGAAGCTTTAGTAAAGCAGAAGCTTTAATAGTGGACTCTGATTAAACTCTTTAATCAGAGTGGGCTCATCCAGTATCGACTTCTGCTTCCTTATGAACAGAAATAATTCAGAAGAGGCTATGATGTGAAGAGGGAAAGACTTTGCAAGGGGCAACAGTTAGTTTTGGTGGTAGGCATCCTTCAAGACATTTAACTGCAGTTTGTTCAATAGCAATACTTACTCTCAGTTTCATTTTCAGCCCAGGAATTGATCTGTGCTCTGGCTTGTTCCACATCTGTCTTAAAGTTCACAGCTTGTGGCTTTGCTTGGTAGTACCTTGTGGTGAGTTCTAAAAATTTCTGAAAGATAGAAATGGAAAATGAGTGCATGTATAGTTAAATTTAAGCACAAAATAATAGAAAAAGATAATTTCAACTTTTATGCAATCTACTAATACATACTTGAAGAAAATGTAATTCATTTGAAACTAGATAACCCTTAAAATAAATTCCGATACATTCTATGATGATAGCCACTAATATGGTCAGAGGGCTGGTACAAGAGGGAAGAATAATCTCACATACAGTTGAAACAATTTTTTAGATTTGCGTCGGAGTCAAGAAAGCTGCCAAGAGTTTGTGAGGTCAGTAGAGGGTCAGACATAAAGGGAATGTGATGGTAGAATAAACTAGAACTGACTTTTACACTGCTGTCGTCTATGAAGCTGTTCATGGAAATTCCCAGCAGGAAATTCCCTGATTAGTCTTAAACCATAGTTACACAAAATTATGTAGAACATGAGCAACGAGCATTCAGTAGGACTGGTTTAATTCGTGACTTAGTAATTACTCAGGAGACTAAAATTACCTCCAAGGTGAAAGAACAGTACTTTCCAAGAAACTGGAAGGTGATTAATACGGTGTCATTTCTTAAAAAGATTTCAAAGATACAGAGAATTACAAACTCATGAGTCTCACAGGGCAAGTGAATAAGCAGGCCTACTGGGTGTGTAGATAAGCACGATATTTTGGAACAGCGTTTTGTAATAGGAAGTCCTACATCACAAATCTTTTGGAGGTTTTTGAAGGTGTCAAGAAGCCTGCAAGTGAGAAGGCCAGTTTGGATTAGAAAAAGGCATTTTGGAAGACTTCTCACCAAAGACTTTTGAAGAAACTGAGTATCCATGGGGCTACAGAGAAAGATCTTGTTTAAAAGGCTGGAAACTAAAAGAAGCAGGAAATAGATTCCCGTAGTTCAGCTGTAGAACTCTTATAGTTCTAAAGGCTGCAGTAGATTTAAAAGGCAGAACATTTGGAAAATGGTGATTGTCAGATAGGTATATCAAACACTCCTTATGTAAAAATATTCTTATGCAGAAATATTCAACTCACAGGCAGTAGTGGGTAGGTCTTGTCCCCAAACAGTTGGTTAGCGCTTTTCAGCAAGTAAGTGTTTCTAGGTTTGTTGATGGCAGAAAGGAGTTCTTTGAAGCCAGAGTGGATGTTTTCAGTTTCGTCATACCCAGGACCCTTGGAAAGAGGCACCAATTAGTATGGAAATATTTTTCTGAATGTCTGAAGCATTACACCTTCTGTGGTTGTGTAAAATCCCCAGGTCATTTCAATTTAAAAAGTGTGTGCAGGATGGAGCTCTTCTTAATGTATCAGTCACTTTTGCAGCACTGTGCATAATCAGATAAATTGTTTTATATCTGTGGGGTTATGATTTCATTTTGCAGAGCTGCTTACACCTTTGAGAACATCAGCTGTCCTCAGGTGGTGCATCCAGGATGTTGAGCCATCTCATTTCAGTCACACTCGAGCCTAATTTTGATTATCACAAAAATCATTAAGGCAACATTACAACTTTTGAGGAGCTACTCTGTTCAGACAGACACTAATGTCAGGAAATGGAAATGATTTGGATTTTCTGTCTGATGCAGATTTTGCTGTTGCTGTTTGTAATTTAGAAGGAACCTGTCCAGAATGTGTGTGTTGATGGTCTTAGAGAGCAGGAGCTTGCTTGTCAGCTTTGGCTTTGGTACTGCAGGGGTAAGCTGCTTGTCCCCTGCTCCCTATGAACCGCTTCAGTATAATTGCCTGCTCTGTGGCAAATACCATGCACTACTACGCGTGAGACACTGAGATTCTTTGCTGCTCATACATGGGAACTTGTTATAAGATTGGTGAGGAGGCATTCATTGCTCTGGTATTTTTCTTACACAAGCTGAGATACAGGCTTCCAGTAAGGACATGTGGGGAAGAACTTGGTAGTCAGAGAACAGGATAGCAGATAGGTTTTGCAAGACAATGGGGACATAGTGAAGAGGTCATGGAGAGAAATGCCTGGAGGACTGCACCAGGCAGACTTTGCTACAATTTACAAAGGCAGTGAATAGCTAAAATTAACGTGGGCATAATGATTTATCTTTAATATTAATCCAGATAGAGAATGATGTAACCGCTCCTTTTTATTTCCAGTTTTTCTAATTTGGTTTCTTTGAGCTCTCTTTTATTTTCCATGCTAAAGAAATGCAGCTTGTTTGAGGTTTACAGACCTTTGAGGCTTAAGGAGTTCATTTGGAGGAAAAAAAATAAAAATAAAAAGTTGCATGCTGTTCATTCTACTGTCAAGTCTTTGGGGAGCTGATGAGCAAGGGTAAATCAGCATGTGTTAGCTTAGAGAGGAATTTTGTTTGTCTGATGTGTCCATGCATGGCAAAGGTTGAACAGAGTTTAAGAGGACAGGACTGGAGTCAGATGTGAAGGCAACAGCTGTTCTGCAGTCCAGAAAAAAAATCCTGAGGTTAGTAAGAATGCTAGTTATTCCTATTGCCATAGACCAGCTAAAAGCAAGTAACAAAATTTGAAAGTCAATCAGAATGCTTCTGATGTCTCTGTTCTGCTTTGAAGTTCTCAGTTTGTGGGTTTTACAGTAATATTACCTGCTTGTTCACATTTTTATGTTTAGTTCTTACTGAAATAGGACAGTAGGTATAGACAAACAAATTTTAGAGTGTTAAAGCAGTCATGCTGAGCTATTCCATTCACAGAGATTTGCTTCTGTGAGTCTTTACCATGTCTCTTTTCTTTGGTTTCCCCAGAGAAGGTGCTGTCATCTCAGAAGGACTTTCTTCTCTTGCAGTCTGGTTAAAATGAAGAACCTGTGGCAGTGATACATTTTCCTAAGGACAGTTTGTTCTGTGAAGATAAAAGTGCTCTAGTATTATGTAATGATGTTAGTTTTGTACTTGGGATAATCTAGCGATTGTTCCCTGTAAGTCTTTTACAGTTACAGAGAACAAGACCTTACTCCGGATTTAGATTCTATAACCATATCATAATTATATTAATTTTAGTCATTTAATGCTTAATAACATATCAATATGATTGTCCAGACAATAACTTATTTGGAAAAATGGTCAAGTCATGCTTAACAATGTGGAATTTATTTTCAGATCATTGTCAGTCAGAACAAACACAGTGTTGTTCAGTCTTGGGGCACCAGTGTACAACTTGAGTACATTACACAGAGAAATGCATATGTAAATGCAGATAATCTAGGAGTACACCACTGAAATTTTTGCAGAAGTCTAAGTGGTATCATATTTTCATTTCTAGTATACCCCCACTATACATAGAATTACAGAATGGCTTGGGTTGGAAAGGACCCCAAGGATCATCAGGCTCCAACCACCCTACCATAGGCAGGGCCACCAACCTCTACATTGAATACTAGACCAGGCTGCCCAGGGCCCCATCCAACCTGGCCTTGAACATCTCCAGGGAAGGGCCATTCGAGCAGCCTGTTCCAGTACCTCACCACTCTCTGTGAAGAACTTCCCCCTGATATCTAATCTAAACCGTTCCTTCTTCATGGGTGTATTACCTCATTTATGGACTAACTGTGTCACAAGCAAAGAAGGATGTTGGGTTCAGAGAGCTTACTAACTGGGTGTGGAGAATGAGAAGGCAGTCTCTAATGTCAGTAACTTCACTCTGCTAGACAATTGCATTGCTCTGCCAACTGTAAGTGTAAGCTAAATGTAGAAGTAGCAGAGAAAATATAGAGAAGAGAGCTCTTAGAAATAAATTGGAAGAACAGTGTCCTGCAGGACTGCATGCAGTGTTATTTCTTGCACCCAGCATGATGACAAATCACTGTTCTCTCATGTTGCTCCTTTTTGTTCTGTTTGGGCGACTGAATAATGCAAGTCATGTGGGAGCCAGCTTTAAGATGACACAGTGCTGATTTCAGGGCTTACCTTAGCTATCTGGATTGCTGTGTCACCTTTTGCACCTAGATGGACCATAGTGAGAGCAGTTGCAATACTCCAAGGAGCAAAGAAAATGTTTTGTCCTTTGGATGTTTCATCCAGCTTTTTGTAAAGGTCCACGGTGAAGCTGTTGGTTGATGCTGAGAAGGGCTCCATCTGTACAGCCTATGTCAGATGATGAGCAGAGAAGGGTGATGACTGCTTCTTCATATTTAAAAAAAATGGGAAATTACTGGTAGGAAATTGCCTGCACCCTTGTAAACACACTGTTGGGATGGCCCTGTAATGGCCAAAATGCCAAGTACAGTCAGATAGCAAGTCTCTTTTCAGGACCTGCCCTATTTCTCCCTTTCCCATCACTCTCAAATGTTTATATTCTTCTTTCAGCTCTTTCACTTATTCATCATCGGATAAACACTATTTTAGTTAGGAATGTTTTCACAAACCAAAATTGTTTTTAAAAAGCATTTACTTAAGTTTCATAGAATTATTTTTCCATTCTGAGGGAGTGACATAGAGATGTTTCCCACTGTGCTGCTCTGAGCTTTTATTGCTGTTTCCTTACACTTCTGCTGAAAGTATTGTGAATTCATGCCGTTTGTCACATGCTTTAGAAAGCTGATGGAGATCTGTAGATTGTTGTTTGGTCTTTGTGAACATAGGACTACACTTGTCAACTGTAGCTGGATTTGTTAATGACTGTTTTTCATGTAAACTCTTGTGTCTTACATATAACTCCAAACAATTCCCATTTTAAGCAACAACTCTTCTCTGGTTTCATACTGGTTTATCAGAACCTGTGGATTTCCCCTTCTCTGCTTCTGGCTTTATGGGACAAAATCAAAGGTAATAACAAAAACATGGAAACCCCAGGGTTAAAGTAATTTTTCATACATGGATCCGGAACAGACCCATGGTTCTAACTAACATATTTTAGATGAATTTAGTACTGACAAATATTAGGATAAATTCAGAAATTTCCATTGTCAGTGCAGGATTGCATCAAGTGAAACACTAGGCATTAGCTTAATGAAAATGACTGAAAATTCCAGTCATTTTCTTCCCACAGTTTGCATGCTTAAATCTAAAGCAGCAGTCCCCCAAAACAGCTGCTGTTCAGTCTTAGAGATAGCTGGAGCTTTTGGGATGCTTAAATTTGTATTTCAAAGCTTCTCAGTGCTCCAAAACAGCTTTGAATCATTCTCAGATGTGCTTTAGAGCTGAATGCCCTGCAGCCTAGCTGATACCTTAAGCATTTTACCTTAAGCCTGGTATTTCTTACTGTTGTGCCTGGAGGAGCTAATCAGCTAGATACTCCCAGAGCATATCAAGGGAACTGGGCTGACCTGAATGTTTTTGCTTAAAGAATTTCAGGCCAGTACCTCCACTATTGCCAGAGCATGTTGGAACTGAATCTGCACACAGCAATCAAGCATTTCTAGGGCTTGAGTATGTGTGTTTGTATGAACACTGCTTGTCTGCTGCTTTGGTCGTCCAGGAAAGGAAAAGGCTGATTCTGATCCAGTAGTTTTTTAACATGAATAAAGCAGAGGCTTGAATAATGCTGATTGTCTAAAACATTGCAGTATGGAATCATGCAGTCACATGTGTTCAACTCTGGGATTAGTAGGAGTGCATTATCATCTGCATTCTGTGTTCAGTCCTCTGATCCTAAATCAACTGGTAGCCTGGTGATTAGGGCAACCTGCCTGCAAGTGTGGACGCTTCTTTGCACTCAGGCTGCGTAGGTTTTGCCCAGTCTGGATGTGCATCCTGAACACTGTGCCCTTTATGCAGTGTTTTCCCAAAGACTGCAGATTGTATGAAGACTTGAATGCTCCATTTCCCTCTGTGACATTTAAGTTACCATTTACCCACTCCATTCTGGAGAATTTATAGGAATCTTTAAGACTGTCAAAATAAAGCTGGTTATTTAGATATGAATATTTACACTACCTGAAATCCTGTGAGAGAGGGAAGAGTTAAGATGTTTCTTCAGTCAGGATCTGTGGTGGTGTGTGAGGCAATGAATACTTTTGGAAATGTAGAAATAGTTGCACCTCCCTTCTCTTCCCAACATCCTCTTCTTGTATTAATGTGCCTGTTCCCTCATTTATTCCCATTTCTTTTCTCCATCACTGACTTTCAGAATTATAGAGAGAGATGAAGGCAGAGAAGCCAATTCAAAACCACTGTTAGTTGGTGCATGTCCTGAAACATGAAGCCCAGCATGCCTTTTTTGCAGTGGTGCCCCTCTCAGCCTTTCTGCAAGTATGTAGGAATTGCAGAAAAGAACAGAGTCGCATTGACGAGGGCCACATTGAAATAATTTCATGATTTCCTTGTTTTTTTACTCTATGAACTAGGGGATTAAGAGAAACTAATCTCAAAGATGTGGCTGAAAAGGGTACTGAAGTAGGCTGATAGCGTCATTCATCTTGTAATTCAGCCTGATAACCTACAGACCATGCACTGCACCAAGCTTATTATCTTCTAGGAACGGCGGGAGTTTGGGCCACTGCAGAGCTGCTAGGAAGCTCTGCTTGTAATTATTATATTTACTGAAAATGTTAGTTATTTTGTAGTACAGAGTAGAAGTAGCAGATTATATGAAATCAGAGATCAGTAAAGATATAATGCAAGACAGTTATCTGTACATAGGCATTTTATTGTAACCAATGTAATTGGTTACTAAAACTGTAATTAGCAATTCCAGTTTTTATCTATATGACTTGGATTAAAGGCATCGATCCATTCCCTTTGCAATCATTATCTGTATTTTCTACTACATGTATGGTTACTTAGCAGTGCCTTCTGCCCACAGTTATGACACATGCAGAGTAAACCAGTTACCAGCATGAAGTCAACCTGCATGGAAGAACATTAGTATAAGGAGTACAAAGCCATATTTAGAACTAGAATTAAATGTTTATGTTGCTATTCACTTTGAATCTGACTGATACATACACAGTGCAAGGTTTCAGGAGTGACATATATGCTTATCTTTTTTCACGTGTTCTCTGTGTGTGTGCGCATTTTTCATACCTGGCGTATCCATCTCATTTTCTTTCTTCAGAAATCTATTGAACACTATTATGTTTATTTATTTGGTTAAGAAATATTCTTGCTATATATCTGAATATTTAAGAAAAGAAAGCAGTTAATAGTGATAATTACTGTACTACAAAGATTGGCCAAAAATACAGGAAAATTACAAAAGGGTGCCCAAACTGTGTGGACACTGTGGTATCTGCTGCAAGATCCTGTTTAGTAAGAGGGAGTAGAGTTTCAAAGAGGAGAAAATATGGGAAAGAAAAGGTGCTCTTGGTTTTGCTGTGCCACGTGGAAGAGAGGAAATAATGGCTTACTGTAAACAGAATGGTGGAAACAATGTGTTGCAGCATCAAAACCCCTGCCTGACTTGCTGCCCTCAAATAGGTTGGTCTCTGACAGATGGTCATTAAAAGTTTTCTGATAAAACAAGTCTCTTTTCTCGGGCATTCTGATAAAGTCATCCCCAGCTTTCTCAGTGTGGATGTGAGGCTGTATCTTTCTGTCTATTCTGTTATTGTACTCCTATACCTGTGATCAGTTTATTCTGTAGTTCGATGCATGTAGACATTCACACTTATGCCTGGTTAAAAAAACAGTACAATTTAAAATCAGTGTTAGACTCAGTCCAGCTACACTTTTTTACTCTGTGGGAAGTTCCATTCAGCCTTGTCCTACAAGAGCAGAAAGGAGAATAAGTAGATTAGGTTGCAATAGACCAGTAAGTGACTGGAGGATAAATAATATTTAAAAAAGGATTTTCTTGTTCCAGTTACTGATGGTAAAATAAAAACCTTACAAAGTATTGATACATTTGCATTTTAGTTCTAAAATAAGTTGTATTGTTGCTGTTTTTTTCTGCATCCAAGCCTTGAGTACTAAAAATACACCAGCACTGTAACATTCCTTGTCTTTATCATTCCTTCATCATTCTCTCTACTGTTTCTGCTTGTCATGAGGTCAGTCTACCACAGAGGTGGATGCTACTGTGAAACTCATGAAAAACAAGGAGATTAAGAGTAGTCAGGATTGATATATGAAGGGGAAGTCATGCTTAGCCAGTCTGATTGCCTTCTAGGATGAAGCAGCTAGCCAGCTAGCCTCGCTGTTTAGGGGAGAATACTCAATGTTGTTTACCTTGACTTTAGAAACTGTTTAATATTCTTTCCTGTAAGGCTGCCTGAAAGCCTGCCAGGCTGATAAATGATGGGATGGGTAAGTGAGCCCAGCCAGGCCCAGAGAGCTGTGATCAGTGGCACGAAGTCCAGCTGAAGTGAGTCTCTAATGGTGTACCCCTGTGGTTAACACCAGTGTCAGTACTATTTGTACATTCCTTAATGACCAGGATGCTGAGATAGAGCATCACCCTCACCAAGTTTGCAGACAGTACGGAACTTGGAGGAGTGGATGATACACCATCCAACCAGAAGGATTTTGCTGCCATTCAGAAGGACCTGAGCAAAATGGAGAACTCCAATTCTTAACTTTTCTTTTTTTTATATTAAAACACCCCATACACCCCATATTTTTACACCCCACATGCAAGCATTTATCCTCGAATCCTTGCTATGCTGACTGTTCTATCCTGACAGTAACTTCTTTGTGTTTTTACTTTACTTTTATTGTGTAGTTTTCACTTGCGTGCTTTTCCATACCTTAGTACATTTCTTTGTAAAGCTGAGTCAGCAGCACGCAGCTGGGCTGAACCAAAGTGGGTCCTCAGTGACAGACAGCTGAACCCTGAGCTGGGGGTTATGGATGAGGGAGGGCACTGAATTTAGAAGCAGCACAGTGTACAGAGGAAGGCGTAGATATACTTTGTCGGGTGGAGGTATATTTCCAAATAGACTATCTTGTTGAGGTGTAGGGTGAGCTGTAATTTAAGGTGGAATTTTGGTAAGAGTATATGTTTTTACAGTTCTTCCCTCCAGCATTCAGATCTGTTGCTTGAAATAATGCTCTGTCACATGTGGTAGCTGGATGTCATAATGGCTACAAAAATTTACTATAGGCAAAGGAAAGCACAGCTGCTGCCCTCCTAAGCTAATGGAAGAAACTGATGTTATTGATACAGCACTGTATGTTTGGAAGCCACTCTTTTGGGCTGTTTGTTCTGGTCAAACTTTTATTTCAGCCCATTCCAAGGGGGGCTGATAGTGCAATAAGCAGTGGTTAAAAGTGGAAAACTGATTGCTTATGTCTAGGATAACATGTTGAACAACAGTGTTTTCAGTGTTGTATGAAATCTAGTGGGAGTAAGACACTGGTTTATTAGAGTGTTTCAGCATTTTGTCATTAGTGGTGAAGTGGTGGTTGGTTTGAAACACCAAGAGTGGAAATGTGTGTCAGCCATTCATTGTACAGGATGCTCTAAAAGTTAGGTGATTTAGAATCTTGCATAGCACAAACACAGTTCCAAATTCATTTATTATTGTAAATGGAGATCATGGCAAAATAATGAAGTGAAGCGTGCATAAAAATCTTACTGGTGTTTCTGTCAATACTGGGACTATCTTAGCTGAAAGGCACTCATAAGTTACAAATCACACATTTGTCAATGATCCAGGTAGCAAGGAAACTGCAGATGTTAGCCAGGAAACAGATACAATCACAGTAAATTGAAAATGGAAAGCAGATTTGAATTGTTTAGATCACATTTCAATAAGAGGTAGCAATAAGGTATGTTGCTGTAGTTTTCTTGGTCTTATTGCTGGTGGGGATGCTTATCAGCCTCAGTCTTGAGCGTTCAAAGAAATAAGGACAAAATGCAAGGTGAACTGAGTTTAGCAATTATATATCAGGCATTTGCTTTCTATGAAAGGCAATTTCATTGGCATAATGGGAAGGAACAGTAGAGAGACAGTCTTTGGGGCACGTGGTGATGTCTGGGTGCTGCCTTACCTAAGAAAAAAGACATATACTTCCAGTGCTTATGGCTATATGGTTGATGGCTGAGCTTTTAATACTGCAGTTCACGTTTTTCCTTTGAAAAGTGAACTTTGGATCCCTCTGGGAGTGAGGAATAATTCATTCTACTGGGCAGCAGAGTCTGCCAAAAAACAGGATCGTTTTGGATTTGTTGTGTCTGATGAAGAAGTGGAAAGGGTGATCAGCCTTAAATGTCAGAGCATAGTTGATGGCTGTACTTGTGAGTGATATAATTACAGCTGTAGCAGCAGCTGCCTCAGTGCCTTTCTCATCAACTGCAACAAAAGACTGATGAATGACTTTGGAAATACACAAATCCCTCTTATCAGTCATCCCACTGAAATCAGCATTGAGGCTGAAGGCACTTGTCATTCCCATGTTCTTCAGAGTATCACGGAGGTCATATTTGTCCTCCAGTGAGAACTTAGGCAAGTGCAGATCCACAAGAGTTTCTGTCATCTTTTTTGAATCAGCCCATTCCGACAGCTTCTCGTAGGTGAGTTCTCTTTCCAGCTAGTGTTTAAGAAATAAGAGGAATTTGATAATTGCAAGGATAAACCAATAAGTAATAAACCAATCATTAATTATGATTGTCTTTTTTTAATCAAATTTTTTAAACAGTTTTTTAAATGGCATATTTAGCATTCAGCTGAAAAACATGAAATATAAATTGCTTTCGCTGATGACCAGAGAACAGGCTGCAAAGCAAATGTGAGGCATAATGCTGTAAGTTTTTGAGTGCTATTTCTGCCAAATTAATTGCAGAAGAAAGAAAGAGCCATATGGTCATCAGTCTGTCCTTTTTGTTCTGACGACTGAGTGGTGATACAGAATGGATGTGGCATAACTTTTTACCTGCTCAAGACCAGTGGTGCCATCTTTGATGTCATCGGGAAGTAGGATGAACATACTGAGTTCACGTTTCACATATGGAAGCTCAATCATTTTGAAGTTCATTTTTTCCATGATGAGAACTGGAAATGTGTTTTTCATATACATCATCTTCACAAGCTTGGACTTGTTCTGTAAGGTATTTATTTATTGCTTAGAAAGTATTCTTTGAAAAAAGGAATTACTTGTAAAGAGGAAACTTTCATAAGCAGCTTTTGTAACAGAGATTTGACGTTCTTTTTCCAAGGCTTTTCTTGACCGGACAATATTGCTGATCTTATCTCCTGTCGCAGAGTATTTTGCTGGGGACTGAGCTAACTGATTTTCTCTTTTCCCCAGAACATGCACATCAGCCCACAGAGGAGAGAGTAAGGGAGCCAGAAATGTCAGCAAGAATTAGGGGGATGGAGCATTCATGGCATACAGCCACCCAAAACTGCAGCAGTGAAACAGCTATAGTGTAAGAGGATAAATGTTGTGCAGCCTTTTTGTGATCTCCTCTCTCTGGCAACATTACTTCTAGTCTCACTCAGCCATGCACCCATCCAGTGGAGCTGTGTTGCTGCAGCTGTATTCACAGTTGGATTGTGCAGCACAGAGGTGTGGGTACTATACTCATCTTCAGCATGGCATGCAGTTCCTATCCAAGAAGCACAGACTCTCAATATCTGATTTTTACAATCTAGCCCTTATACCTCAGTTTTGCAAAAATGCTTTAAGTGACTCTAGCACTTTTGGAAACTGTGTTCCATCTGGATCTAGTTATCCTTTGCCTGAGCAACATCTTAATTTCCATAAATGTTGGTGAGCTGACCACTGACACATTTTGCTGTAAACAACTTTTCAGAGAGTCTATTTACCAAGGAATGCCTGAAGGATGGATGAAATAAAAGATGGTAGCAGTAGGTGCATAGTCCAGTTTGCTTGCTGTAAGAAGGACACCAGAGGAGCTTACCTTGCTCAGTCGGAAGGGTTGCATAGATGTGTGTCCTGCCTGAAATTTCACTTCCCATTCTGCCTTGAAATAAATGGCATTGACCAAGATCAACTTGGTCATGCTTTTCACATCATCCGAACTCAGCAAATTCTTGATTTTACCTTTTAAAATCAGAAAAGTCGGCCTTTACTCCAGTGTAAAAAAAGTGAGGGAATGTTTTGATTCTTAATCCGCTCTGTTCAACTCCTTACTGAAAAAGTTGAAGCCTCAGTGCCCTACTCCCTGAATTACTTCCCTGACGTAAACCAGTCTGTTTGCTGCCCAGTTCTCCTGGCTAGCTGACAGCAATTGGCTCTTGCCTGAAAAAATGCCACAGTCTCGTGGCAATCAACTGGAAGCAGACAGCCATCTACTGTCCACACCAGAAGGCATGACCTGGATGCTACAGTCACAAGTGTGGGAACAGGGTCCCAAAGGGAGCAGCAGGAAGAGGAAGGATGTTGGGGTCGAGCTCAACTTACTCTCGGTTTGTTTTTCCACCCAGTTGTTGATTTCCTTTCTGGTTTGTTCCGGTGCTGTCTTAAAGTTAACCTTGTTTGGCTCTGCCTTATAGTATTTCTTACTGAGCTGTAAATATGTCTGGAAAATTGCATATAAAAAGAAAGAAAGAAGGAAATATTCTGTACTGTACAGTATTTTATAGTCCAGAAAGTAATTTATTAGCTCTTGGACTTCTTGTTACCTTTTTGCACATAGGCAACTGCTCGCTATTGATCCCCTGGATGTGCTTACTTTAATATCACATTTTCAATTGTATTTATTGATGTTCCTAGTGATAAAGCTGTACTGCATGAAGAGAAGTCCTCCATTACAGCCAAATGCATTCCTATATACTGGGAGAAGCCCAAATGATATTTTCCAGTTAAGTTTATCACTGGAAACCAAGACTCGTCATTTGTGGCATTTATGGACAGCTTCAAATCTGTTCTATTAATAACAAATGAATACAATGAATACAGTGCAAAACTTCTTTGGGGGTGGCAATTTTTCTTAATCCGCTTTGAAATAAAACTATTCAACTTACAGGCAGCAATGGATAGGTTTTTTCCACATAGATACGATTGGCGCTTCTTAGTGAGTAGGTATTTCTGGGTTTGTTGAAGGCTGTCAGGAGCTCTTTGAATCCAGAGTGGATGTTTTCAGCTTGCTCATGCTCAGGGTCCTTGGAAAGAGAAACTGTACATTTACCAGTTGCGTTTTTTGCATGAAGTTTTTGAAACACTCTAAGGGATAGATGTTGGGGAAGGATTTCTGTTCCTCTCTCTTACTTTTTATCTTTCCAAATTTGCCACTGCTGCAGTTTGCAGGGCTCCATTTTTGACTTGATTAACTGATTTACCATATTGCAGACCTTCCAGACTATCCCAGTGACTTGTGCTTCTATACTTTTGAGTATGAATGAGTGAAGGGAACTGAAATTGGATGTGTTGCAAAGTATACTGGGTTTTATACTTTAAACATAAAGAGAGCTGCAAACAAGAAATAGTGGACTCTTAAAACTGTTTCCAGACATTTTAATTCTTATCTTGTGATTTCAGGTCTAATAGATACCATTCTTCTTCTTTTTGGTCTCCCCCGAGAAGGTCTGGCCACAGAAGAGCTTTCAGCTTCCACAGCTTTAGTGAAATGAAGAACCTGCAAATAGAGTTTCCAGAGGTAAGAAATTGCCATGAAAGAATTTGCATGACCTAAAACCTAATAGAGATAAAATGGTTGTCTTGTTTGGCTCCTTATGATAACTCACTGTGTTGAGGGATACTGAAGCTGTAGTATATGTAAATTCTATACAGTAACAAGGAGTAGTATTGCTTCCCTCTGTGAGCATCATCACAGTACTTTTGTCTGCATATTACAAGACTGAACTCCCTTCCACAGCCATTGCACTCAGCAAAAGCAATGCATCTGTTCAAACCCAAATGTAATTTTTCCCTATGATGATGGAACAGGGCATCTCAGCAGCAGTGCTGGGCAGTGTTGAGCATCATAGCTTCACAGAGCTACTTACCTTTGCCATCTCTCTTGCTGTATTGCCTTTTGCAGCCATATATGTCAGGGCGAGAGCAGATGATATACTCCAAGGGGAAAAGAAAATGTTTTTGTCCCTACTGGTCTCATTCAGCTTGTTGAAAAGATCAACTGTAAAGTTGCCAATTGATGCTGAAACCTGTTCCATTGCTCCAGCCTGGAAAGAGGTAAAAGACAGAACTGTAATATTTGAGTGTCTAAAATGATGTATGCAGCGCATATTAGTGAGAAATGTTACATTTGCAATGCAGTGCATAGGTACCTTTTGAAACGAATAGCCTAGTTGTATGTCTTCTACACATACATACGAAACCTGCTGAGAGCAGCAATTTCTTTTAGGTTTTTGTTATGCATCTCATATTTCCCTCTAATTATAGATGTCCTCTTTTATAGATCTCCCCTTTTATTCATGTTTCTTTCTTCCTTTGGTTTTCAAAAGTGTGTAGATTTGTAAGCTGCATATTTTGTTCTCTTTCACTCCTAACTCATTGTCAAAGTAATGTTCCCAGGGAAGTTTAAGTAATTTTCATACATGGGACATCTGAGATTTTCACTACCTCATTTTGTATCTAGATATAGTTAGGAGCTAATACTGAGAATGTATTTAGGTGTTACTCTTGGGCTTATGGAATTTTTCTGGCTAGCCACCCATTTCAGATAATACAATGTATGGCAAAGTTGTTATTTGCTTTTGGAGCATTACCATTTCATTCACAAAGTAACTACAGTCTCTTCTATTCTGGCAATTTTATTTTCCTCAGAAACTGGCAAATACCTATGTGTATAAGCTATGAGCATTCCAAACATTAACTTACCTGTTCAGTAGTACCTTCTTGATGTTGTTTTCTGATAGGGAGACTGGAAAATATTGTTGTTATCATTATGTAAAGAAATATTTATATTTATTGAACGGCACTGCAGAAATTGCAGGTCAGTTTGTCAGTCTCTGAAGTTCACAGATATTTATCAATTTTTGCATTACCAAACCACTTCAGTTTTTCTGGCAGTCATTATCTGGTCTATACCAAATCTGTACCACAGAATGACATCTTCTCCTTGGAGAACCTGACCAAATGAGCATCAGGATAGAAATCTGTCTTACTCTACTCCTCCGAATCCCTGTCCTGATCATGTACAAGGCAGAATGAAAATGGTCTTTGCTTCACCTGAAGTATGAGACTTCTTTATCAAACTGAATATTTTAATTAGTAAGATGACTACTGTTCTGACACGATTTTCCTTCTTGTGATCAGGTATGCACCCAACTGTTTTCCTTAGCTCACACATTCATTTTCTATAAGGCATGACATCTAGAAAAGCATATATAAAAAATGAGTACAGTATAACCCTGGTCCATTTTAATATACTTCCACTGTCATGCAAGTTCCACTGTAGATAACCATTTTAAAAACATCAGAAGAGTTATTTTAATTGGTTTAAATGCTTACCTGTGATCCCGTGAGAGAGAAGACCTGAGTCCTGTCCTGTCAGGTTCTGTGTCTGCGTGTTAAGCAGTGAATAAATTTAGAAATATATACTACTGTTTGCACTTCCCTTTCCTTCTCTCCGATGTCAACTCTGTTCCCGCCTACTCAAAGCATCTCTCAAATGAATCCCAAAAAGATATCTTACAGTTTTGTCTTCCTTGTTGATCTTTTTATTTTCTAGTTCCTTGTTCATCATCTTAACATTTTTGTTTTAGGCATTTCAAAGGAACAAAGTGGATCATAATCTTGTTTTAACTGTTACACCACAATTGTCTACTGAGAGGATAGCAAAACAAATCAATCATTCAATGATCTTCTGGTGTTTTGACAACTGGCCTGTTGTTTAAAATAAATAAATCTAGTAAAATGATTACAGAACCAGAATGCATGGTTTTGGTTTCTGAATGTAAGCAGGTATTGTAGAACCAATCCAACTTTCCAGACTTGTGAAGCCATTACTCTTGTATTTTTAATAGAGGCTTGAGGATTGGGTCTGTGTAAACATAATGAGGTTCACAAAGGCTGAGTGTTAGGTGTTGCAGTTGTGCTGAAACAATCCCAGATATGTGTTTGCAGTAGGATAAGAACTCATCGAGAGTAGCCCTACTGAGGAGGATTTAGGGATCCTGGCAGATGAAGAACTTAGCATGAGCCAGCAGTGTGCTCTTGTAGCCTGAGAGGCCAACAGTATCCTGGGCTGCATCAAAAGAAGGGTGGCCAGCAGGGAGAGGGAGGTGATTGTCCCCCTATATTCTGCCCTCATGAGGCCCCATCAGGAGTGCTGTGTCCAGACATGAAGCACCCAGCACAGGAAAGATGTGGACCTTTTGGAAGAAGCCCAGAGCAGGGCCATGAAGATGATTAGAGAACAGGAAGACCTCTTCTATGAAGACTGGCTGAAGAAGCTGGGCTTCCTTAGTCCGAAGAAGTGAAGGATCAGGGGAGACCTGATAGCAGCCTTCAAGTACCTAAAAGAAGCTTATAAGTAAGGAGGGAAATCAACTTTTTGTATGGGTAGATAGTGACAGTACAAGGGGGAATGGTTTTAAACCAAAAGAAGGTAGACAGATTAGATGTTGGGGAAAGTTTTCACTGAGAAAGTGGTGAGATGCTGAAACGGGCTGCCCAGAGAAACTGTGGATGCCCCATCCCTGGAGATGTTCAGGGCCAGGTTGGATGGGGCCCTGGGCAGGCTAATCTAATGCCTCATTTAGTCGTTGGCAGGAGACTTGGAACTAGATGATCTTTGAGGTTCCTTCTAACCCAAGCCATTCTATGAATAAGATGGATCAGCGTAAAATGTTAAGAGCTTACTGACTGAATTAGATGTCTAATTAGATTAGACTGAATTAGACTCTGAGAGTCAAGCTTCAGAGTGAAGATCATTGGGAGCATAGGCAGAGGCAAAGCCATTGAAGATGTAAGGCTGAACACCTTGCTTCTTGTGTTGGTTAAAGAATATCATTGCATCCATAGCTGGGAGACACTTCAGAGAAACACTGCAAAATACTGAGTTGGTGCACAGTACTTGCATGCCATGGAGGAGGGCAAGAACTGAAACAGCCCCACTGGCAGAACTTGAGCAAGGAGGGGGTGAAAAAAATACAGCAGGGATAAATACAGTAGTTGTCACGCTGCTGTCCCAGAAGGCAGTAGGGCTGCTCTTGGGTGGGTAAGAGAAGGGGAAGGTGGTGGCAACATCTGTAAGAGTCTAAGGGACAGGGAAGGAAGGAGGAGGGAGGGAAGGAAACTGTATGGTGTGCCAAGCATTTTGCTGTAAGTCTGATTACAGGAACGGAGTGGGTCAAGTCTTCTGAAAAGTTAAAGAAATCAGTGTTATGCAAGGCAATGAAGAAATGCCAGAAATTAAAGAAGTGGTGACTTTAGTACAATGAGAAGGGTTATTAAAAAAATCAGGGTAGAAGAAAGGTCCATTGAATGACTGATTGGTAGGAAAGGCCAAGCTAGAGAGATTAGAAATCCTGAAGAAGTATGCTGAGAGCAAGCAAGCAAGCTAACTGCCCCTGCTAGTCAAGCTGTGCAGATGCCAAAGAGGATGAGAAAATGAGGTGGTAAGGTAGAATGGATGTACATGCCTGGAGCAGGCCCACGGGTAAATTATACCAGCTATAGCCCTTTGCTGAGTGGGAAATCATCAGTTTTTCTAGGCAGTGCTGTGCTACTTACCATGAGAAAATGTTGTTCCTCAATGCAAGACTCACCCTCTAATATGGTTGCCATTGGCCTTTGGTAATGATCCAGCCTTGCCAAGAGGACATGCGCTCTTTCATCTTTGCAACTATGCTTAAAATAGAAAAGGTGGATGACGTTTGTTTCTGAGTTTGGTTGTGCATTGTTGGGGTTTTGTTTCTCCTTGGCCACCCAGACATGGCTTTTGTGTCTTTATTCCTGAGAAACATCAGGTAGTGCTTGAGTGACTTTTCCATTGGGACATGAAGCCATTCTGTTAGGTGAAGCAGGACATGTCAGAAATGGCTCTGAGCATAGAGATCCTGTGATATGTTTCACAGCTTCGGCAGAAGGCAGTGCTTGTGAGGCCATGTGAGGATACAATAAAGCATTTGCTTCACAGCACTCTCCCTATGTTCCTTCCCATTTGGAAAGCAGAGCCAGAAGGGAGCCTGGCCACATGGAATAATACAGAAAAGACTCACCATCAGTCAACACTCCTCTCTCTGCCAGGAAAAAGGTATCCTACCTTTCCTGGAAGGGGTGTTTATAGTGAGATGCTCTCAGTGTGTGCAAGTGCTGTTAAGAGATCCAGACCTTTTCTCACAATTCTGAATTCAGAGAAATAGGAGCATCACCTGTGTTCTTAGATGTGCATGACTGACTGGGAATTCCCCCTCCTTAGGAGTAAGAGCTGTGAAAGCAGTGAATATGTAGGGGAGAATTTGCATGTAATCTTTCAGACAGCGCTTAGGCAGTTAACATTACAGTCTTGATTCTCCCACTTGGTCTTGCCTCCAAGCAGCAAAATAAGTGGCAAAGTAAAAGGAGAGTAAAGCAGTGCAGTGCTGGGCTGCAGCGGTCTTGAATGAATTAAAGGTTATGACAAAAGAGAACATTTCAAGGTATGTGTTTTATTTTACTGTAGTTCTGTATTGATTGGTATTTGCCAATTTTTGAGGGGCAGAGATTAGAAAGTACGTGTGTTAGCACCTTTGTGTGCAAGAGCAAACCAGCAGTACCAGCAACACAGAGTATTTTGCAGCTTTGTTTCATTACCAGTCATGCTATGTTGTGAAGCTGATTTAAAACTGACAAGGCTGTGATAGAGGTGGCCTGTGACAGTTAGCTTTGAAGAGGTTTGACAATTTTATGCAGGAATGAGTTTCTCCTCTGTTCTTTTCTTCTTATGTGCAAAAGGGAGTGTATCAAGGAGTACTGTTTTAGATCAGCCTTGTCTGTTCTGCATTGTAGCAGTTCTGGTTTGGAAAGTACTGAAAAGACACATCCATGTTGTTCAGTGTGCAGTTTGGTGTTTTATAGTGCTGTATACAATGCTAGGATTCTTTGTAAAGGAAAATGAATCAGAGGTTTGAATTCGTGTTATTTTTTTAATATGAGCTCTCTTCTAGCAGAGATTGTCGATAGTACAGGAAAATGGTAAAGTGCACAGTCTGTCAAGGTGTTCTTTATGGCATACATTGTGTTCATCATTGCTGTAAGGGTTTGTTTATTAATAGTTTATTTTCTAAGGGGAACAGAACCTTCCAAAGAAAAGGACGCACTTGGTCTTATTGTGTCTGATAATGAAGAGAAAAGGGTGATCTGCTACAAAAAAAACTGTAGCACCAAGGCTTCGTGATGCTAGAGATGCTGAACTGGCAGCTGCTGCCTCTGTGCCTTCCTCATTGACTTCCAGATAACACTTGTGAAAAACTTGTGACAAAAACAGGTCAGCATTCTCTGACATTCCCCTGAAATCAGCTTGATATTCTGTGAAAGCGTCTTCTATCCCCATTTTACTCAAAGTAGATTTCAGGTCATATTTTTCTTCTACTGTGAACCTGGGCAGATACACTTCCATTTTCATTTTCTCCATTAATTCTGGACTGGTCCATGCAGACAATTTTTCAAAATTCAATTCATTTATTAGCTGCAGTTAATTGAAAAGAGAACCAGAAAATTACACAGTGTTCAAAAATCTGTTCCCTAAGGGTTATTTCTTCTATATTCTTATTTAAGAACTTTTCAAGCTACAAAAATTTTGTAGCTTTTTTTTGTAGCAAAAAATTGTACTTTTCAAGTACAAAAACCGTTAGTGAAATGCCAACTATGAAATATCTTCTACTAGGAAGGAGTGTTTTGCTATACAGTATGTCAGTGCAGTATTTGAACTGTTCTCAGTAATCATCAGGGAATATGGAGGGGTTAAATATTTGTAAAACAACATCACCATCATAACAATAGTCTATTTGACTTGATGCTCACATTTCTGTTTTCTGAATGTCTTAGAATTCAGTGAAAATAACTTTTTTTCTACAAAACATCCACTAATATAAATGAGATTTTCACAATAGTTTGCTATCTGAAGCCAGGTTCAGTGTGTTTACAGAAGGTGGCAGTGTACATGTATGTTAGCTCTGAACATCACAGAAAGTAGTGCAGGGTATCTAGCTTTTGCTTTTCTTTTTAATGTAATAGTATCTGTCTGAATCACTACAGACAGTCAGCACAACTGTCTTTCTGTCCTCGTTGTTCTTCAGTTGGAGTTAAAGCCAATCTTGTTGGGTTTGGGCTACTTATTTCCAGCACTGATCAACGCTAGAAAGCACAGAAGTGCCACCTTGCCAGGAGCTAAAAAGAAAACTAAACAAAACATTCAAGAGGTTCAAGTTCATAACATTTGGGCAAGTTTGGGGTTTGTTTTTCCTTGAACCTCATCTGTACCTTTCTTCCTAGATATAAGGCTGTAACCTAATGTTTTACCATGGATATGCATAAAAACATTTTTGTTTCTCACACAATTTGAGCTTACAGTTACCCTTTACCTTTTGTAGGCCAGTGATATCCCGTGGCAGCAGGATGAGCATACTGAGGTCATTATTGACATATGGAAGCTCAAGAACATCAGTCTGGACTGATTCTACGTAGGTCCAATTAAATTTATCACTCAGGTGCATCATTGGCACTGGTTTAGTTGTATGCTGCAACACATCAAATGAAAAGCTTGCTATTTATACCCAGAATAGTAAAAGACTAGATTTGAATAGCATGATGAAGGTACATCCTTGTGGCTCTAAGAGAAGCTGTAGGATATACAGAGGGCCCCTCTCTTCTGGGAATGCACTTGGAGGCTAAGAAGGCTATCTTAGCCAGTTAGGATGACACATATTTACCGGAAGCTCTGTTCCGTTCTGATTCATTGTATGGTTAAAAATGAAAATATGGAACTAGTTCATACAGTTTTATTCACATCTATGTTTTTCCTGCTTTAAGAAGTGTGTGGAAGTTTGTTTCAAGCTGGCTTCTGTTAATTTTATTTATGCCTTGGGTGCTAGCATTTGTGTGCAATCTACGTACTGAAGATGTGCTAAGAAGGATATAACATATGTTTTAAATATTCTAATTTTAGTGCTGTGTGGATTTAAAGAATGACAGGAATTTATCTCCTCCATTTTTTTCACTGTTTTTTCAACCTGCAGCCTGGTATATAAGGCAGTGTATAACCATACCGTATTTATTCTGAAAGGCCTTTGCCTGGTTTCTTCAGCATCAAACTTTGTTGCCCAGTTTCCTTTGAAGTAGAGTGCATTTACCAGGACTAGCCTGGTGAGTGAATCTATGGATCCAGGAGGCAGCAGACTTTTTATTTTACCTAGAGAAAACCAAAGAGCAGTTACATATTTGTGCAGCTTTATTGCTTCAGAGTAAATGTTGGCATAGTTGATGAAGACATAAGACAAGGAAATTTAAAGTGCTGATTTGGCATGCTTCTGGCTTGAGATTATTCACAAATACATGACAACCTTGATTTATAGAGAAAACCACATTCCTCTCCCTTTCAAATGGAGAAAGATAATTTTAGTAAGGGCTTGCCAGCAGATGATTACAGCAAAATTGTTCTGATTTCCCTTTCTGAGTTAACTTGTTTACTTGCCTTGGGCCCTTTGGGCACAGAGATTTGTTCAAGACTAAAATTGCTTCCTTCAGAACTGGGAGAGGAGATGCTAGAGCTTACCTTCAGTCTGGTGTTCAACCCTGGAATTGATCTCTCTTCTGATTTCATTTGCTGCTCCCACAAAGTCAACTGATTGTGGTTCTGCATTGTAGTATTTCTTTACTAACTGGAAGTATTCCTGCAGTGAAAGAGAGACATCTGTCTTATGTTGCCTGCCAGTGTGAATGCCAAATAAATAACTATAGCCGAGTGGATGAATAAAAATTACATAGGCTACAGCATTTTTTCAAACGAACGTAGTATTTTTTTAAATTTGGAAATACATAATGTTTAAATGTTTCTGCCTAGCCACAACTATGAATCACACAAATTAAATACACATCCTATAAAAGTAAAATCATGATATCTAAATTCTCAAGAAGAACCTCACAGGAAGTATGCATGTTAAAGATAATAACACAATTTGCAGATGTGATGAAAATATTTGAAAGTATGTAAATTATTATTGTTTGTTGTCATGGATAGATCATAAAGTTTGACACACACAGTATAGCATGAATAAATGGCCTACATACCTTATTGAAAGGCAGTGACTTTTCTCCATATAACTGGTTGACGCTTTTGAGCAGGTAATTTTTAGTGGGTTGGTTGATTTCCAAGTTGAGTGCTTTAAACCCAGCATGGATATTACCTGATTTGCCTATTTCTGTCTTGGAGACAAGGAAATAAGGGTTATGCATCATTTTCTCTGTAAAACAGTTCAAAATTTCTAAATTCTTTCCTCATGCAGCTCTATGTAAACTATTACTATTCAAGTGGTGTTGCCTGTACTGCAAGGCATGATGTATACAAACTCAGACAGATATTAAAAGAATGACATGAAATCACTAAAAGTTTCAGATATGCTATAGACTCTGTAAGAGCTCTGGAATGCAAGTAGTAAGAGCTTGAACTCTGTAGAATGTTTAAGGGATTCTAAATGGAGGTTGCAAAACAAAGTACATCCAGAGAGAGAGACAGAATGTAATTGCTAAACTATACATGAAGACTTGGCTGTGTGACTCCTGATAAGATTTATGAAAGTTAATTATGTGGTAAGTCTGCCCCTAACTTTTTTAACCTTCCTCTAAATATTAATATTTTGCAAATGCTTTTTATTGCAGTAAATTCTTTATATTTGAGTAACAGGATTAAATGAATGTGGACTCAAACTGTCAAACCAGCTTGAGGAAATGAAGCTGTGAATTAGTGAACTAAAAAACTGGACCTGTGTTGTGTTCATCTTGTTATTGCAAAAGAATCAGAGGCATGAGCAGCCATCTAAATTTCTAAGCTATTAGAACAGTTTATTTTTGCTGCCTAAAGCGCTCCATAGTTCTTACAGTTCAGACAAGCATTACTCATGAGAAACAATCCATCTCCTGTTCATGCAGTGTAAATGGGTTGTTGACGTAGTCCCTGAAATTACTCTTCCCACCATGGCTGTAGACCCAAGTTCCCATTTATCAGAACTTGCTGCCACAGGGGTTTTGTGGATAGACTTCAGGGAAATGATTTACCCACAGAAAGAAAAAAGACTGATGGGAAAGAGTAGGGAGAGGAACTTTTTACCACAGTGGCTGCGTTGTCAGTGAGGAAAAACTGCTTTACTCACTCAGAGTTAGATTTCCAAATTTACTACTCTCTTAAATTATGTCTGTCAAATAAATATCTCAGAAATATGGTAATTTCCATTTCTTTAAGATTTATTGCAAAGTCTACCTTAGGAAATTCCAACATGCCAGTTTATTCACTGAACTTTTAAATGAAATGGAAACTAATTTCAGAAATGTGTCAAGCACAGGTAGCCTGTAAAAGTTACTTCTGTACTTTTTGTTGTTGTTGTTGCTGTTGTGTTGATGCTGCAATCAAACGTGTGGGAGAGTAGTGTTGTTTTGATTTGTTCTGAGATGGGGACCATGCCTGTTCAAAGAACATGTTGCTAAATAACTAGCTATTGAACAGTGATAGTTAAAAAGAAAAGAAAGAAAGAAGAATGAAGGAAAGAAAGAAAGATTAAAAGAGAAAAAGAAAGAGAAGAAAGAAGGAAAGAGGAAAAAAAAGAAAGAAAAAAGAGGAAAAAAAGAGAGAAAGAAACCTCTACTCAGAGCTGAAGGGAGAAAATCAAGAGATCCATTGATAGAGAATAACCCTATCATTACATTTCAAATTTCACAAATTTGAGGTTAAATTTTGCAAATCTACCTAAAAATGGGAAGCATGTCTCAAGTATTGCATAAGATGAAGGTATCACAGGATGCTATACCGAATGGTTGTGTACACTGCATTTGGGGAAGGCAAGCAGAGAGAGAAAATAAAAGCAAGAGCAGGTGTTACCATGACCATAGCTTGATCACTAGATTTGGTGATATACCTTCTGGAAACAGGCACGGCGATTTGATAGGCGCTCATCTGTTCTGGAATAGACTTGCATTCTTATAGTTGTGGTGACGTTTCTGGCTCCTTCAGCTTCGTTGAAGTAGAGTACCTACAGTGGAAATGGCAGTAATAAATACGATGACAGAAAATTTGCTGTTTCAGTAAAAACTTTCAGTGATGTCATAGGTCTGGTGATGAAAAGACAAAGATTTTACTTTTGAGCCCATGTGTACAAGATGTCTTGAGCATATTTAGATGAGGGTTGTAAGCAGAACTCTCACGTATCTGATATTTCTATAGGAATTTGCCTGCTTCAAGTTGACCATTGTACTCACAGGATTATACCTGGGAAGGGCCAGTTATTTCCAGATGGCAGCTACCAAAGCATAAGTGTAAACGGAGAGCCCACTACATGTCAAAAAACAGGAAAACACTGGGAGCAGATTCATACCCTAAATGCTTTCTTCTGGGCATGTGCACCTTACCCAGGCTACAAAACTATACATCTAACCTTGGAACATTTTTTCAGAAGCCTTTTGGTTGGTTTTGTTTTCCCTTCTTCCTGATAGAAAATCTCTCCTTTCTTTGTGACCCTGCTGGTCTCCATTTGTCCTGTAGCTTAGTAGTTGGATTGCTGCCTTAGCAGGTGGAGCAGCTTCCTGCCTAAGCAGATGCCAATTCACCAGCTTCTCTTGCAGTACAGGCTAGGTAACCATGTTTGCATTGGGGCTGTTCTCACTGCTGCCTGTTGTTGCCATGAACTTTGCACAAATAGAGTTTACCTTACTTTAGTAGGTGATTTTTCCTGTGAAGTACATACTCAAAAGAACAGGTTATATTATCACCCTGACTGTGTTTCTTCTCTGACCTTGTGAGTTTTTAGATTTATGTTAGCAGAACACAAAAATTAGTAGAGATATAGCAAAGGGTCTTTCTGCATAGGGCCATTTCCAAAGAGATGAGACAGAAAATGAGAATTTTCTGGGGCAAGGCAGGTGGAGAATCCAAGCCTCCCTCTCACTGGTGAATGCTCAATTATTGAGCTTTGGGAAAAAAAAGAGCCCTTATTTCTACCAGTGAGATTTAAAAGGAGAGAGTGTCTCCAGTGACTAGTGCCACTACTCCCATTTGGTGTTTGCAGAAGCTACTGTAGGCTATGTCTTTTGACCTGTATATGGTTGTTCATTGATGCATCATGGTAAATTTCTTTCTTCGTACAGAATTTTACTCCAAGTGATCAACTCTTCTCAGACTCACCTTTGACATCTGATCTGCAGTGTTGCCTTTGGCTCCCAAATACACAGTAGCCAGGGCAGATGAAATACTGAAAGGGGAGAACAAAATGTTCTTCTTGTCATCTTCCTGACACTCATGTTTGAAAAAGTCAAGAGCAAAGCTTGTGTTTGCTTTACTTAAAGCTTCCATTGTTCTGAACCTGCACAGAAAGGAACAAAAGATGTTGTTAGCTAAGAATTAATCATGTTTGCTATATGTCTGCAGGCTTCCTTTCAGTATTTGAAGTTTATTTTATGATTTGTAGGCTTTCTAGAAGTATTTTCAACACTTATTCACTGTGGAAGATTGACAGTGCAGCACAGTGATCCTTTGAATGCCTGAGTCACTGGCAGTGTATGTCCAAAGGCAAAATCTAGGCTGTGCCAGTATTTTCCTCAGCTCTCCTCTGACTTCACGGAACTGAATGAAAGCATTCTGATCTGTCAGCACTGGTACAGTATTCATTTCTGCCAACTATGTGTTGTTTGTAGTGTATGAGTGAACTCTCCTTGGTTCAGCGGAAGTTCACTTGAAAAGACAGATATCTGTGCAAGGGACAGTCAAGAGGAAGAAATGAAAATTCATCAAAACAGCATGGTAGCAGTGTTGTACTAAAAAGAAAAGCATGCAATTTGTAACTGTATGGTAAATTCTAAGTAAGCAATATAATGATATGGTAAAGAACTTACAGATGGAAAGAAGAGAGATATCTCTATGAAAAATGAGGAGCATTAGCTACTAAAAAGTTATATTAAATGTAGCATATCCCATTTCACCAACGACACTAACCAAACTCAAATGATATAGAAAAAGCAGCCTCCTATTCCATTTTGTATTTGTTCATCAGGACATTGCACTGTCCTTTACAGTATCTTGGTGTGACATATGATAATGTTACTCACTGGTGCATGGGTTAGAAGATGCTGAGAGACTGTTTCTTATGACTACTGGTGCAAGAGCCTTTTGGTGCTTGTAACTGTAGTGAACAAATACTCTATTCCTTTAGGATACAAGAAAATATTGAAGCACTAGGCAAACAGCCTCTAACCACTGTGTGCTAAGAAGTATCCTGAATTCCATTTTTAACTTCCAAAAATTTCCTGAAACTCTGTCTTAGGGTGCTAGTCTAGATCACAGTTTCCCAGTTCTGCAAGACAAGATTTCCTTATTTAGTAGAACACAAGTGCTGCTCGTTGTTCTTTGCATTGCAGTTGAAGCTGAGAGCCCTAGGTATGTAGTAGGAGTTATTCTGGTTTATACAGAATGGCCAGAAAGATGTACTGACCGTGTCTTGATGTACACAAGAGCACAGGAACAAATAATCTAACTTAAGCAAACACAGTGGTTCTTATTCTGCTACATTATACATATAATTACGTAAAATAAATTGCTCTTGCTGCATATTTCTGAGACTTGCCCCTTCTAGACCTTGCCTGTGCCATCTTAGTAAAATTCTTCCTCAAGTATTGGTTCTTTTCTATTCAGATTCCTTCTGCCTTTTTTTCTATGCATTTGTCAACATCGTCCAAGAGTACATGAAATAAATAATCTCTAGAAATAATTACAGTACCTTGTTTTGTGCAGGGAGGAAGACTGCTGCTCTGGGTCTGTCCAAGGTTTCTGCAGTTCAGATGATGGGTAGGCTGAATTTATAGTCTGCCTGACCTGTTCTTCAAAGGTTCTTATGACTCATGACTCTGCAATTTATTTTGCCCTTAAGGCCACATCCCTATGGGAGAACTGAATCATCTCAGAGTAGGATGTGAAGTGACGGTGAGAGTGATACCATACAAGAACCTTACAAAACTGACTGCAGAAATATTTCTATAAACGTTTTTGTGGCAACAGGCTAGTAACAACTTGAACCATCGCTGCTTGAAACAACATTTCTTTTGCAATTTGGAGGGCAAAAAAATGCAGTAGCTGACCTACTTATGATTCCTCTAATAGAAACAATTTCCAAGGAACAGAAGACAGAGAAAGGACAGTGACATCATATTTGGGAGTTTTTCTATTGTCCGTTTCCTACTGATAAAAAGTTGGTCATTTCTGGTGGGCTTCTATTTTAGTAAAATGGATTTTGTTAATCTTGGAGGATTCTATAACTGCATAATCAGGGAAGCATTTTCATTGTGAGATAACGAAGGTTGAGAAACTTATCAGACACTTGCTTTTCTTATCACTGCAACAACACTAGAACCTGATGTGGGTTTCAGATTAGACTTTTTTTTTTTTTGTGCTGCTGCCTCAGTTTCCCTATTCTAAGTTGAAAGCGATTGTCCTATGCAGCTTTTCAGAGATGTATTCTTTACTTTCCCCAGAAATTGATATTCTATTGAATACTCTTTTTCTTCTTGCCTTGGCTACTGAAGCATTTCCATTGCCAATTCTTCTCACAGTCACACTGTCCTTACCTCCATTGTCCTGTCCATCTCAGCTCTCACCTCTGACTGAAAAATCCTATGTAACTCTGCCCTTTATTTCATTCTTTACCTCCGTGCTCTATTGAAAATATCACCTTGAACACCTGGATAAGAGCTGCTTGTCTTTGAGGGATTCCTCCTCAATATTGAGAAAGACTCACCCCCAAGGTCTGTCTCCTCAGTGCAGACTACTTTCTGAAACCTTTCTTCTGCCCTGAGGTCTATGAATATACACATGGGCTTATTCTGTAGGGAAGTGTCTGGCACAGAGTCTCTGCTGAAGACTGAGCTGTGAGATTATCTGCCAAATGTTTTATATAGCAAAAGAGGTTGCTCACACAAAGGGCACCTTGCCAGTGGTGAACTTTCTGCATCAATGTGACTTGGGAATGCAAAGCTTTGCTAAAGTTGCTTTCCTACAGGTGAGCAGCCTCGTAGCTTTAATAGGATGGTTCTTCCCTGCCCCTCGGCTGTTTTGAAATCGTAGCTACACAGAAACAGCATCTTTCAGTGTGGGTTATAATTAGATGCATCTGTTAAGTTTTCCAGAGAGCAGAGTAGTGTAGGAGAGGTGTTCACTGCAGAATTAATTGCTTCCATTGCGCCTGGGAAAGTTGTAATCTGTTTACATTGGCTTTAAATGATTTCCAAAGCTTTAAATGATTTAAGTCATCTTTGCAAATTTAACTGTGTTGTAGAGCAAATGATAGATTCACTAAATAAACTTGAACCCTTGGAGCAGCTACTTGATTTTCTGTTTTTAAAGCAGGGATGAATTTAATTTGCTAACTAGTCATAGTGCTTACTCTGTTACAAGAAGTGACTGAGGTGTTCCGTATATGCAGAAATGTGGGATTAAAATGAATGAGAGGATGGTGTTTGTACAAGGTCTAAAGGTTGCCTTTTAAAAATGCCTTTTGAATAGCATGGCTGGTATTAGTGAAAAAAAAAACGGAGTAACTAAAATTATACTCATCTGAAAGGCAGATATACCGTAAATCAGTGTGATGATGATGGTAACGTTTTCTAGCGTCCTGTGAAGTTACCAACACTAGAAGATACAGAGTTCAATGGGCGGTGCTGAGGTTGACTCAGGAGCAGTGGTTCCCTCACTCCCATTCTATACTAAGTCAACATTCCAACATGCTCAAAGACTTACGTTTGTATTTGTAGTATCCTTCCTGTGGGAAGTAAGCCTGTGGCTCATTCACCGTGGTCATTCATGTTTCCATTTTGGCAGGACAAATATTGGCAGCACATCAGGCACCTGGCCAGATCTCAGCCATATAAGCACATTTTGTTTTCCTTCAGTTTCCGTGCAACTTAGCACAAGTCAATACAACTCTCTTACACAGTATGTTGCTCAGTTCGTTGGTACCTGGGATCACGAGTAGGGTAAATACTTGACGTCTATGTAGATCATTTATAAAGTGATCTAAAAGTACTTGAGGGTTTTGAGAGAAAGATTTCGTAGCTTCTGCTTTCACACAGTATTTTAGGATACAACATGCCAAGGCTGGTTTTTGTGTAGGTATGCTGTTTTAAATATTAACCCTTTATAATTCTTGAAAATCTAATTTAATTCAAACCTAAGGTGTTCTGTATTTGAAAAGAAAACAATGAAGCTTGAAGAAAAGCTATTCCATTCCTCTGACATCTTCTAATATTGTTTTTTACAGTAAAAGTGCTGTTTATTTACTTGAGAGGGAATGGTTTCTGGTTCAGCCAACAGAGATTTCTACTCATGTTTTTGGCTCAGCCAGAGCAGGCCAGTAAGTTTGAAACATGAAAGGATTTTAAATGTCCCAAACCATTATAAGGACTTCAGGAGATAAGAGGGGTGGGGAAGACAAGGGTTTTGAAACCTGGGAATATTGGAATCCTCTGGGAGGGCAGCTTAACATTTAGTTTCGTAACAATCCTGTTATTCTCAAGGACCAGAACAGTACAAGGAATAGGAGCACAGAGACTGAAGTGATGGTAATGGTGATCAGTGATCGTGTGCTTGGAGTGAGTACGTGGACTTTGGTATGCAGAAGAACCCTTTCGTCACAGAATGTAGCAAGAGCTTGTCCTAACCTTGTAAATTAAAGTGTAACAATGGTGTATAAGTCTCAGCTGGGATGGTTGTAACTGATTTTGATATATGTCCTAAGAGATTTTTATGTGGGTTAAATTTGTATCATTGTAAAGTCTCAAATAGCTTTTAAAATTTCAAAAGAAATTACTTCTTTGAGTATCTTATTTCCCTTCAAAGCTTTGAGTGAGAATACACGCGTCTTTATTTTGAAACAGAGTAGATAGGTATCTAATGTGTACATATTACATGTACATTGGCAAGCCTTCCCTTGCCAAGCAGTCTTTGCTGACATACTCCAATAGCATTTAGACTTCATGAGTTGTTAAGAGGTGTGGTGGTGTTCCTGTCCAAATATTAGAGGCATTTTGCTCCACACCTGCAGAAAGCAAAGGCGTGGTGAGATTTGGCACATGAATTGAGCGCTGGCATAATTTGTCATACTGTACTATAACCACTGTGTGCTTTAGTGTAGATGCTGTAATTAGTAAAGGCAGTGTTTCTCCTGAGATATTCAGTTCCGATGACCAGTGCAACACTTCTGGGGAAGCAATGATCTCAATATCTGAAAAGAGATTAGTTTATCTGGAAATTAACGTGCATGCATGTTCTCACATCTACCAGTGTGCAGTTTTCCTTTGAATGAATCAGATGGTGAGCATTTTTTAAGTAACCAAGGTAGCAGTTAAAACCAAAAATATGAAGAATAGCCTGAATTTCATGCTCCATTGTGAGTGATGGTGTATGTGTGCACTTTAGCCTAAACGTGTCATTTTTCTGAACAAATCTCTCAAAGGGTGCAACTATGTCAGCTACACAACTGCTGAATCAGAAAACCAATTCCTGCTCCTGAACAGGAGCCACGCATGGATGTGCAAGAACAGCATGTAGAGGAAAGGCCCTCTTTTAAGAAATTAGTTTAAACACTTGCTATTTCTTCATGCAGCTTGACCACAAGTACTCCTGTGTGATGGAATAACCAGAGTTTCATAAGGCAGTTGATATTTTCAGAAGTTTCAGCAGTGAAATGTTCAAATACTCATTTGTGGACACATGCTGGCAATCTTTGTTATTCACTGATCTGCTTGACTCCTTATTCATATTTCTATTTTCACACTTTTTAGGATGGACTGATCTGAGCTACTAAAGTGCACCTGTGCATGCAGCAAGTCTTTGTCCTGAAACACAGTAACCCTTTAAAGAGAGCTTGGAATAGAATTTGTCATACTGACAAAAATCTTGGGCAAGATAGTGGCATTAGTTAGTATCATTTGAACATCTCTTATCATCATTGCAAGCTTTTTCATCCTTCCATCTTTCACACTCTGCCTGTTGCATAAAGCATCTTAGTCTCTTGAGACCTGGTGTGCTTTTTACATGATTCAAGTTAGCAAGTTCTGCATAGCAGTGACTAAATAGAAATTAATGATGTGATATACACCAAGTGAAGCAAGATGATCTTGTATTCCCTTCTGCTCTCAGGCAAAATGAGATGCAAAGATTTTCTTCCTCCATCCTTTGTGAGGGATGCATCTTTTGTCCCACAGAAAGGTGAACTTTCTGGATTTTGTGCTGAGGACCTTCTTTTCAAATCTTCTAATGATCACATGCTCTTCTTCACCTCAGCACTTCCAAGCTATTTAAAGCTGTTCTTTCCAGTTGGGATTCAGCTATATGCAGACTTTTATGGCTTTATTATATTTTGGGCTGGTGTACCTTGAGACTTCTTTCTCTTTCAAAGATTAAAGCTTAACACCAGATGTGTAGCTTAAAACTAGTGGCATTGTTACCTTAAACTGCTCTAGACTCTTCTTTCTTCTTGGTCTATCCCCCTTCATTTTCCAGATCCCTGGGCATAGCTTCAGAGGCTTTCTTAAACCTCCTGATTTTGCAGTTGCTAATTGTTTCTGTGGGAGCATAGACCTAGCTGTAGACAAAGCCTCTTTAATGTGGACTCTGCAGCACAGAGGAAACATTTGACTAAGGAAAGCTAGACGATTGCATGTAAGGAGAGACAAAGCCCTTGCCCTGTGGCTGGAGCAATGACATTGATCACCCTTCACCCCCCATCTTCTGCAGATGCAGCTGAAATGCACTTTGGACTAAGTAGTTGAGCAACACAGGAAGAAGGCTCTCCTCCCACTCCCAAACCTTTCTCTCCCTGGCATTTACCCTTATAGGAACAGAGCTTGACCCCAGCTCTGTCCTTCATAATTTTAAGAAGCAGGTAGACACTACTGAAGGACGGGGAGCAAAGGAGGACGTGATGAGGATGGGAATAGGTAACAGCTTGGAGAAGGGGTGTTACTGGAGAGTAACAAACTGTGCCCACAAGAAATGAGGCAGCAGAGGACAAGTAAGGAAGAGAATATACTAGTTAGGAAAGGAGGCCATGTACAAATGATTGCACATTGTTATCCACATGGCAGCAACATGGAGTCAAAGTATAAATTATGCTATTGGGTATAAAAATGTGTAGTGTGCATCTACATATTGTCTGGCCTTTGCTCTTAAATATTGTTAAATATTGTTGTAGGAATTTGTTGTTCACATGGTGAGCAGGCACTGCTTGGGATTTACAGAGATAATTTGTAGATGTTGGTTCAAAAGTATTAAAAGTGAGGACAGACAATGAGAGCTTTGTGGGTTGTAGGAGCCAAAACAAAGAACTGGCAGGTCTTATTCTCACCTGCAGCTAACTCTTACTTGTTAAGAGAAAGTAAAGCCAGTCGAATGGCTTTCACTACTGCTACACTAGTGACGTTTGAATTTATGTTTAAAATTAGATTAATCAGAAAGCTGATTAATAATCCAACTGTACAGATAGGCAGCACTTGACTAGGGAAGGTCCTGAGCTATCTGATACGGCTTTGAAGATAGCCCTGCTTTGAGCAAGGTGCTGGACCAGGTGATTTTCAGCTGTCCTTTCCAGCCAGGGGTACTGCATATCACTCTAATGACCTGAATTTCAGAGTATCAATTCTTGCAAATTGTTGACTTTGTTCAAGTGAGTAATTTTACTTACATTCTTATCTACTTGAAGAACCGGGGCTAGAACAAACAGTAGGACCCAAGGGCCATATTCTCTCATCTTTATAGAAATGCATTACATGAATTACCTTCCTGCTGGTGTAAGACTGCAGGCAGACAAATAGGTGTGGTTTTGTCTCGGTGTTCACTAATCCACTGTGGTTTTTTGCACACGTGATATACTACAGGTCTATATGGGGTGTGGTGGCAGAGCAATGAAAGCCTCTTCTGATGAGTTCTAAAGCCGTGAGTCTGAGCCTTCTCTTTTAATTGTGCTGAAAGTGATGCTGAAGATAAAAGGGCATGAGATAGCAGAGAGCCAAAGGTGCAGTGTTGACTATTTTGCTTCTGTGGGGATGGGGACTTATCTGAGTGATGGAGGTCAGATGTCTGTCACTGGCCCTGGGGCTACGTCCAGGCCTGTTCTTCCTGTGCTGGTTATCAGAGAAACACTGCAGCACCTCAGATATGGAAGGTTATTGACTCTTGACTGTTAGATGAATATTTCTGTGTTGGAGACCAGAGGACTCCAGTGTCCATTCCTTGGTGGATGTGTGGTTTGCCACATCCCAAAACAGTTCCAAAGTTTTGAGACTTTGAAAACGTAGGGCTGAGAATTCATATTCTAACCTTTTCTCATTCGTGTATGAGGAATGGACACAGTGTACAGTTGCTTAAGAAAGTGGTTCCTGGAGATTATAATATTTGTGTGTTGCTGTAAAGGCAGAGTGCAACAGAAATCAGGTGTCAGGACTGAATCCATCTACACATACACAAACAGATATACTTTTTTTTTTGCATCTTTTGTGTGGGGAAAAGTATAATTTAATTGATAAGAACTCCAGTGGCCTAGAAATAGTGCAGTTTGGTAATAAATCAGGTGAAAAATAAATGTCCTGAGGATTTTGAGTACTCTGTTTCCATGCCTGGACCAGCAGAAAGTCAGAGACAATATTAAACATCATTATCTCTCTTGTAATAAGTTTTCCTGTTTGTTATCTCCTGACCAACAATTGACTAATTTACAGGAAAGTGAAGGAAAGTATTTGAACTATTTATACACCAGTGAAGGTGGTTATCTTCCTTCTTTTGCAAGATCCTGTTTGCGAACTGTAAGTTATGGCCCTAGGTACTGCTGAAGTATGTTATCTTGTGGAGGGGGAAAGCTAAAACAAGTAGAACTGCAAAATGCAGTGTGGTGAAACTGGAAAAAGCATCACCACGGACCACCCAGCACTGGTGCCGAGCTGTTTGCACTGCTGTGAGGAAGGAGCACCACTCCTTGCAGTAAGCACACTGCCCCGAGCCCTCCTCTGTCACTCTGCAGTCGTCTGTATGACAGTTCATTACAGGTCTGTTTTCTGTCTTTTCCTTTCCCATGGAGTTCACCCTTCAGGAGTGCGTTGTTTCACACAAGTCCCCATGTGTGACATTTCCCCCACTGTGTGCTGCTCCTGTGAGAGCTCTCCGTGTGCTGCAGCCTTCTTCAGGCTCATCCACTGCTGCACTATGGGCTCCTTCATGGGCTGCACCTTTTGCTAGAGAAGCACAGAAAACCTCCTGTTATAAATACATGTTCTGCTCTTCCTAATCCGGTAATATAAATCAGGCTCTGCAGCCACTGGGTGAGCCACAATCCGGCTGTTGTCCCATCCCATTAGCCTGAGTGACAGTGCTGACATCTCCAACGTGCGTTAGGCACCATGCTCAGTTCTTCTCCTGCCTGTGTCAGTGGTGCTGCCTAGTAACTACATGCCACCAAAACCTGTTCATTCCAGCATGCCAGCCCTGGTGGGTCACAGATGGGACAACTGCCTGCTGTCACCACTAGCCGTAAGTTTTAGATTTTGTTCTGTCGGCAGTGAGCTGTTCTTGAGGAAGTGAGAGCTGAGACAGATCTCTGGGTGTCTCAGTGGCACCCAAGGTCTGTCCCATCACCCCAGCCAGGACCATGGCAGCAGCAAATTGGACACACTGCTCCAGATGAGGTTTCCCAGGTGGTGCTTAGAAAGCAGAACCAATTTCTTCCCTCACTATGCTCTTTTAGCTGACATAGACCACTAGATTATTAGATTAAGTTGCTGGGGGGAACTCTTGTTCAACTTCTCACCCATTAGTACTTGTTCTGCAATTGCTGCTAACCTGTGTGTCTATGCATGTCATTCTTTCCCTGCTGCACAAACTTGTACTTAAAATACTACAAGTGAAATGTGTTTGCTTAAACATGTTTTTATTATGATTAAAGGAACAAAAGAGAACATTTGCAAGACCCGTTACATATGGATACAAGGAAAACAATTTGAATAGTAACACAGCATATTTGGTCATGATGATTGAGCCAAAGTTTAGGGAGAAGTGTGAATTTTAAGATTTTTATAATGCATTTTTAGAAAGTGAGGAAGAGCCTTGTAGTATCAGGAACACAAAGAAAAAGCAATTGCCTTGTCAGCATAGGAATCTTTGGTGACAGTTGATGGTTTAATCTGAGAGATATTAAGTGACTAATTCTGGAGGAGCTTGGTCATACAGATACCTGGCTTAATTGGAAGGCTGCATTTTTTCCCCATAAACCTTCTGCTGATGTATCAAGTTGCATTTTTCAGTGTGATGACTCAATACTGTGAGTCTAATTTTCATTTCCTCAGCCCTTCATCCATGAGTTAACAGTATTACTCTTTGTGTAAAGGAAAGGTGAATTGCACCTGTTCTTATAGTGCAATTTCTTTCTGTTTTTTTTTTTTTTTTTTTTTCTTAGATAAAGCTCTGACTTTTATAAAGTCTGGATACAGCAGAGAACATGCTTTTCATTTTACCCCTGATACTACATTGCTCTGGGTCTTGCTGAAAGGGACAGACTCTTTTTAAGGGGAAACTAATCTGCCAAAGAAGAGAATGGTGTTGGTTGGGTTGTGCTTGATACAGTAGAGGAATGGATGGTCAGCCCTAAATTCTTCAGAGACGCTTGTAGCATCTACTCCAGCCTCTGCTGAGCCTACAACCTCTCTGCCTGCTTCATAGATTTCTGCATATGCTGCGTGGACAGCTTGAGATATCTTCAGGCTCGCTGCTGAGGAGATGCCAGACAGATTGGCTGAAGAGCTGAACAGGTCAGTAATTCCCATAGCCATTAAGACAGATGTGAGGTTATATTTTTCCTCCATCTTCATGCGAGGTAAGTACACCTTGATCTTCCTCTCTTCCATAATATTAGAACTGATCCATTCAGTCATTTTTTCAAAGCTGATTGTAGTCTCGAGCTGCAAGGAAATGAGAATGAGATCCATGGGATGGCTACATAACTTCCTTCATGGCAATGCAGTACTAGTTACTATCATGTGGTTTTTTTTTGTGTACATCTTTTAAACTGATTAGTCTCGTCATGCCTTTTTCCTAGGCATGTAGAGATCAATTTTCCTAGGAGACAAAAGCATACCATGACTCTTTTCTTCTCTGCTCAGTCTTATTTTCTTTTCCTTTTATAGGCTTACTGCCTTTTCTTTAAATAATAATAATAATGAGATGGCTACTCCCTTAAAGCTCCTTTCTGTTTATTTTCTTTGCTTGGGAAACATATTCTAAAAATCATTCTGTGTTTTTGAGTTTAAAGCTGTCTCTACGTTTAAAACCTCTCAGGAACCAGTTATTAATGGTAGACAATTACTGATACTTTAACTATCAGCTGTTACTATACTGGGAACTGATCTTTTAAGAGAATCTGAGTTTTTAAAAATTGGAAGTCTAGCTGCCAAGTATGCTTCCATCTTACTTACACTGTACCAGTTCAAAGCTATATCTGCCGTTAAAAAGAAGATGTTAATTAGCAAAGTGACTGGTTGCATTGGTGACCACTAGAGGAGTGAGAATCTCTTAACCTTATCACGAGATTGGCATCTGGAATAATTTGTTTCTTTTGGCATTAGTGATGTTTCTTTGTACCTAGTAATATTTCTTTCCTTGCTAATTTACTGAGTGTCTCTTACACAAATCTGGCCATGGCAGTTTGTAGAAACACCATTTCAGTATATTCTCTCTTACCACTTTTATCCAAACTTTTTTTTCCTCAAACACACAGATTCTCTTTGATCAAGGCTTCTCCTTTTCAGACTTTCTAATCAAAATGTACTAGTTTTCCTACATACTTTTTTTCCTAGATCTGTACATAATCTTTCATATGCCTGTCTGTCAGGATGTGATGGAAATTTAGCTGTGATTAAATGCTTCTTCATCTTTATAATTTAGATTACTTGAGTTAGCATACAAACATTTCAGTGAATTCTCATTTATTACATTGCATTTCCTATTCAGAATAACTACAGTCCTCCTAATTACAATATGCTATGCCCCTGTTCTGTTCATATCAACAATTGTACATTATGTACATGTTATTTCTGAAATTGCTTTAACCACATCCAATTTTTAGATACTTTAATTTATGAAGGCATGAAGGAAGCACATTGAGCACCACCAAATGAGACAATTGTTAGAACCAATAAACCTAATAAGAACTCTCCAAGGCGCTCCTCAGTGCACAGGAATGGAGATATAAGACCTTTAGAGTTCAAGCCACTGCAATAACAGCTACTTAGGTGAGAATCATCTTGTCTGCTGTGTCAAACATTTCACCCTCTGAAGCAGTTCCTTAAGCAAGCCGTGCTCAGCATAGGCTAATGTAGGACCCACTGGGACAACTCTACACTTCTATGCAACAATCACATATTGAATCATAATGAAATTTGTGCTGGTTAAATGTTTTAGAATAACTGTGTTGAAAAGAGCATTGCAACAACTAAATTTCAGCGTGTTTTTAATTTTCTGAAGCCAGCTTCTAGGGCCATACCTGCTCAAGGCCTGAGACTTCATCAGGCAAAAGCACCCACATGCTCATTGTTCCACTGGCAAATGGAAGCTCCAGGATCTTCATTTTCTCAGAAGCCACTGATGCCACTTTAAATAAACCAATCTGGTGCATCATCTGCACAGGTTTGCTTTCTTTCTGGAGATCCAAAAAAAAAAAAAAAGAGAGAATATAGTTTTAATAAAGATTGTTCTTAGATTGCAGAAATGTCTAGTTATGTTTAAGATGACTGATTGCTCTCATTCAGGAAGACTTTCCTAGGAAAAGTGGGAATCTCAAGTTATTTCTCAGGAGCTTTGCAATGTCAGAAATAGTGTGAAGAGAGAGACATAAAGAAAATTCCCTGGTTTTAACATAGTGTCTGAAAGAGATGCCGACAAATGAGCAGATACGCCAATGCAGTGTTTATATAACAACAGGTCTACACTCTTCATAAATTCTAGATTACATCTTTAAGGTATGCCCATATACCTCAGTCACTCTGAAGGGTATTGCTTGCGTGTCTTCATCCTTAAATGCTTTCTCCCACAGTCCTTTGAAGACAATGGCATTAACCAGGACCATTGCAGTTTGAGAATCCACGGAGCTTGGCTGAAGAACATTTTTGATCATTCCTTTAAGAATGAATAGGAAAAGAGTTGTATATCACATTGGCAAGCACAAGGTAGATAGAGAGTGTACAAGTTATGGAGAAGAGAATGTAGGAGCAAGGACATTGGTTTGTTTTTGCAACTGTAATCTCATTCTTCCAAGACTGATTTTCTTGCTCCTATTGTCAATAACTCTTGTTTCTCTATAAAGAATCACAACAAAAGATAAAAGACGAAGAGACTTATGTGTTACAAAAAGACTAAACCTCTATATTTTGTGATAAGGGGAAGAACCACTGGAATCTCTCTTATCCCAGAATGGTCTCCAACCCAAACAGTACCAAGAAACATAAATATTACTTGCTTCTAACCAAAGTGGGAATTTGAGGTCTTTATAAAAAAATATAACAAAAGAGGGAAACAGAATTTTGCTCTGTATTCTTCAAAAACTTTGCTCCTGTTCGTTCTGCAGTCCTCATGCTTGTAGGATGTTCCTCACATAGTCCTGTCACACACATAGCTTACACATAGATTACATGGCCTAGTTTTTGCCTTCAGAATGTGACTCCACACCAGGTTGTGTGGTTGTGGATGTTTTCATCTCAGTTAGAATTCACAGTCTTTCATCTGTGTTTCAAGCATGAGGGAAAGGAATGCTGTGAGGAGATGAGGAAGTAAAAAAATTGAGGAACCACACAGAGAGGCATTGGGGCAAAAATTGAAACTGTGGTACCTCTTTCTATGCATTTTATCCCTACAATTCCTTAACTCTGGTTTTCCATTGTCCTTTATCCATTAAGATTTTTCAAGTGCCTAATGACTGGTATGCCCTGCTTAACAGGCATACAACAACTCTGGGAATCTTGAACACAAAGCATGCTGGCTCAGCTATATTCAGGTTCTCAGTATTAGAGTGAACCAATTGTCACTATGTACAAAGCATGTTCTAATACTGTCCTTCTCATCAAGACTGGAAGTATTACATTCCTGCAGATCTCTTGTAAATAATCATCTTAAAGGGAGGTATCTGAAGGGAATAAAAAAAGGTTAATTAATAGTTCTATATCTGGGAACTGATTGTTATCCAGAAGCAGCAACTAAAGGAGAGATTTGTATTTTCCTCTTGTGAATTAAGTGTTCTAGGCTGGTCAAATATGGCGACAAAAGGGAAAATATGGTGGCTTGCCCTTACCATTTGTCTGACTTTCTACCCAGGAATTGATGAGCACTCTGGCTTGATCTGCAGCTGTTTGAAAGTTGATAGATTCCAAGCCTCCTTTATACAGTTCCTTCACACATTGCAAGTATTGCTGAAAAGGAAGAGTATTGAGCTTTCAGATATGAATTTCAAAACATTTTGCAAATGTGAACTGCAAAACTGAAATTAACAGATATAAATAATGTAGTAGTATAAAATGCTAATTTACATTGCATTACTACATGCTACATCTTATAGTGTATTTAGTAGTATACTGTGCTATAGCTGTATTGCTGTATTGTAAGATTTGACATTCTTTTAGCAAGCTATGTATTCTCCTAAGACTGTAGAGGTTCAAGGCTGTGTTAGAGAAAAGTTTTGTCCTCTCTTCCTTAAGCAAAAACAACCAAAAAAGAAATTTTATTAGTGGAACATAGACCTCTGACTGTTTTTGCATTACAGAATGGTAGAGCTTTGGCATGGGAATACACTCAGATCAGATTTTAGAGCAACTTACCGGCAGGATTGGGTATGTCTCTCCAGCATAAAGTCTACTGGCAAGGCTGAACGAATAAACATCATTTGGTTTGGTGATTTGGTTGAGTATGTCTCTAAGTGAAGAGTGGACTTTTGCAGATGTGCCACACTGAATACAAAGAGAAAGAAAGATGATATTATTCTAGTTTTATTGCTTAGTAGGTTTTACGTAGTGTATGAACAGAGTAAAGTAGTTAGATATTGTATGTCCTGTCGGTCTTACTGCTAGTAACTACACTGATGTGGTCCATTTCATATATATATACAATTTTGTGCTTTTTTTCTTCTGTAATTCCCTCATACTTTTCTCTAGGGAACTCCTGGTTACCTGCTGCAATGATCTAGCTCCAGCAGATCAGGCAGGCTTTCCTTCTTTTCAAACCAGACCCATTTATCCGGAATCATCTAGCTGTCTTACTTAAGCATACAAATATCCACAAGTTTCCTCATTCACCTAGTATTTTTGTCCTGAGTTTCATCTTCTGTTTGTTCTGAATTCCCTGTTACCTCCTTTCTTTCTCTGTTCTTATGTACAACATGTTCTCCCAACTGCTGGATGCAGAACACTAGCTGCTCATCAGAGAGGGCTTGGAACGCTAAGAGTTTGCTTCATCTGCTGGATTTTGCCTCCAGAGGAAAGGGACATAGGGAAGGAAGTAAAATTATTTCTGTACCTGAGCTTCAATACTGTCTCCAAATCCTGGAAGTTTATCAAAGCGAACAACCTGTAATTGAAAATAATAGTAGCTGAAGTAACAGTTATGACAAAAAGAAGTTATGCAGTCCAGTTTCAAGATTTCTGGCTAGTGCATTTGTGTAACACTTTGGGATTGGAAGCAGTCACAGTTTTAGATAACTCTGCTTCCAGATTTTCAGCCTCTGAGCTATGCATTTTCCAAGGGACATTATCATATAATTAAGTGCTATGGTTCCATTGAGCAGGACAAAGGTTTTAACGTTTAACTATAGGCTCACCTTATTTATCTGGGTCCTGGTGCTGTCTTTTGCACCTAGGTAGATCATGGCCAGAGCTGAAAGGATGGTGAAGGGGGAGTAGAACATGTTCGCATTGGCATGATGGACTTTGAGCTCCTTGAATACATCAAAACAGAATTCCATGCTTACTGCACCAATGGAGCCCATGGTGAACTCTGAGTTGTCTAGAGCAAAGAGCAGAATAATGAAAATGTAAGGATGGAATGCTGTGCATAGTACTATGCAGGCTACTCTATAGTAGGTTTCAACCGTAAAATATGAGCAGTTTTTAGGCAATTAAATGTAAGCAAGTAGTTTTAAAGTAATTCTACGGTATTGTGTCTGTTGCTATACCCACCTCTCATGCATGTTCAAAACCATATTCATAAATTTATTTCTTTATGCATTTGCATTCAGTTCCTTTTGGGTAGCAAACTATCTCAGAAGCCTTAGGTCCATGTGTGATTTCTGTTTACCATTTAAAAGCAGCCAAACAACAGTTGCCTCTGCATATTTTCAATCAGTGAAAGCTAGAATTCATTTCAGTATCTCTGATCAAAGCAAAAAAATAGAAAAGATACGCTTGCAAAGCTGGAAATTCAAGGAGCAAACTTCAGTAGGCTTACTCTGGGTTTGGACAGTTATATAAGAGAGCAGAAGCTTTCTGACTGTTTTTATTTCTTATTTTATTTCCTAAAAATAAGTAAGTGCAGAAAAATATCTGTTCATTGCACACTACTTACTATCAAAATTAGATCTTCAGAAGTATTTTTACCTTTGTTTTAATGATAGAAGAATAGATAAGGAATGTAATTTGTATGAGGTCATGTAGTCTAGGAAAATGACATGCTTGTAATTCATATTCTGCCCTATTGCACTTTCAGGTATGGCTTGCTTTGCTCAAAGGTATGTATGCGTACTGTAAACTTTCTGAAGAGTTAAATTTTATGGGTGACATTCAGACAGAAGAGAAATACAGGTATGATAAAACAGAGCTGTTGAATGAATTCTTGTTCATGACATAGACCAACAGAAGCTTTATACTTGTTCTGTCTGTTTCTGTTATAAAGAGCTGAACTGTACAAATACTGTATAGCCAGCATGCTTATATAAAGCACAGCTTTTGGGATCAGCATGAATCTAGTTGCTTTCCTGTGATTTATATAACCTGTGAATGTCAGAAGTTTTTCAGAACCCTCTCTGTGCACTCTGTAGGACTAGAGGTTAATCAAGCAAACCACAAAGAATATCGGGTAGTGAATGACAGGATAAGATGTTCTGAAATTCAAAACATATTTTAAGCATAAAGAACAAGCCTCCTGAAAACAAACACAAAGCTTTTACACATAATAAGAGAGTGCAGAATGCATACATAGGTGAGAAGTTTTATGGGGGTATCATGCAGGAACTTCACCCCTAAAGATACAATACATAACACAGTAATTGTTCATTTTTTTAAGTTTAAGCACAAGCAAGAACTAATATAGAGAGAAGGTAATTCTAGAGAGTTGCTTACCTTTTGAGCTTGAGCACTAAAGGCAATACAGCTTTCCAGCTGTATGTACAGACTGGCTGAGCCCTGGAGAATATATAGTCTGAATTGGGACCCACCCACAGGTACCCTTCGGAAGTTTGACCTTTGATGCCATAGAAATCACTTAATGGGATTGGGTCAGATTTTATTTTCCAAACATCCATTTTGGATTGAAGGGAGAGCAAATATTAGTTTTTAATTCTGGGTAACAAAGTGTTTTCTGCCAGTTCTGCTAATCCATCAGGACTGTTGGATGGGAGAGAAGACTGGGAAATACTGCTCATGTTCTGCTGAGCTTCAGTTACAACCAGATAACAGGATTTTAAAGAAAACAGAAAAATGTGGGAACTGCAGAGATGGAAATCCTAATTAGCAATTATTAGTTAAGTCTGTTTATTACTGTGGCTGTAGTA
>JAPSGF010000030.1:1244342-1339103 GCA_035772895.1 Perdix hodgsoniae | reverse complement strand
TTCTTGTATGTACAGCATGCATCTGAGCCATCCTAGACAGGAGATAAGTGTGAACAAGAGTTACCTATTATTTTCTTTACAGAATAGAGGAAATAAAGAAACATGCACATGAAGAAACCAATTGAGATGAGAGTGAAGAGCAGACACAAACTTTCTATCGTTGGAATATTTAAATATATCTTTTGATGGATGTAAATGTTTTATAACAAACTTTTATTCTGAGGGAACTGCAAAACATAGCTCCATATAAAGCAAAATAATACTCAATTCCAAATGTGTTTATGGTATGAACTTGCAGTGTTCCTCAAAGATCTTCCATGAATAACTTAATGGCCTGGCAGATGACAGAGGAATTGTGAAATTCAGCTGGAGGAGTGTTCATGGTTCGAGGGACAATCATAATATACAATAGCAAATATATTTCAGTTATAGAAGCTATTGTTCTGTATTGAAATAATAGAATTGACAAACAGTAAAGAAAGCATTCTGACCTCTGTAAAGCACTGTTTGATTTAAAAATCAAAAAAGGGGAGAAAAGTACAACACAATTCTTCAGGACATACATAGAGATTGCTGCAATCTCTGTTAAGCAGGAGAATTACTTTCCTATACCGCTAGTTGAAGTTTGGTCAGTGCCATTTTCTTTTTGCTTCTCTCCTTCCTTTTGTGAAAATATATATGCTGTAGAAATCTACATTCTCCTTGCCGAGTCTGAGGAGAGTTGAGCAATACAAAATGGTAGTGCAAATGATATTTTTTTGCTGGATGTGTCTATACCACAGCTGATTTTTTTGTTTCATTTTGTTTTTAATCACATCTGCTGCTTCTATTTCAGACACTAAGAAAGTCTGAAAATTTTGTCTGCTTCATGTGATGATTGATGTGCTTCTCAGTAAATGTTATTTCTACCTGAGATATGTATTAGTCTGCTGAAGGAGAAAGGAGATTGGGAATAAATCTTCTCAGATGCACTCTTCCATCATCTGGTGTCAATCAAATGCTAATAATTTGTGTATAGATATTCTATATATGTAATTGGAATTTGCAGGGTGACACAGTTCAGGTAGTCCTGTCACACTGCAATCTCCTGGTGAAATAACAAGGAAAAGAGAGACCGTTCTGGGTCTTATTAAGGCAGGGAACTGCTTACCAGATAGGGAGGTCCTGGAGGTGACATCCAGCATGAAAATTACACTTCCAGATACTTAAAGGTATCAAGTCTGACTTGTCAGACAGGATCCAGAGTAACTTCTGTCTTAATGCTGCGGAAAAGGGGGAAGGTATCCACCATGGCCAAAATTGTCAGCAATTTTGTCTTGGCAAAGAGCAGATATGGTCAGTAAGGACAAGGTTTTTCCAAAGCAACCATACCATATATATTAAGCATGTATAATTAATAAATATATAATTTAGTGTATTTCCTCCTTTAGATGTTATGGAGAAATGCTTTTATTAACAATTCACCATAATCTGTCCTAAGAGCAGTGAATAACAACAGGCTGTTTCTCACCCAGTGGTTGGGTGTACCGGTGAGCCAGAGCACTGAATGGCACATTCCCTCTTTTGTATCCCATAGCAGAGAGGGTCTCCATTTCATTTCTGTAGCTCAGGAAGTTGTAGTGGATTTACACTTCAAGTTATGGTAGTGAAGGACTCCAGGTCTTCTGGACCACGTACCTGTAAGACCTCAGTCACGTGTCCAGCTTTTCACCAACGTCATGTACTTTAAGAGCTAAAAAATATTGAGGAAATCAATGCAGTTACGTCAGTTATCACTGTCATACTATCCTGCTGCAAATATAGGAGATAAGAATGATCTCAAATGTTTTTTTAAAGCTGCTCTTTTTGACTTTCACACAGTGTCCTGATTCCACACCTACAGAACAGTTTTATATGCATTTGACTTGCAGAGCTTTGTTTTGTGAGTCTTATAAAAGCCATTTTTTTCTCTCCAAGAAGTAGTCTGTGGTTTAAAACAATGAACATAAGGTGTGAAGGATGAGAATTTCTGCGTCTCTGTCAGATACAAAAGATATACTACTCTCTTTTTCAGTGGAAGGCCAGCCATAAGCCTTGCCCATGAGCAAATGGTATCTTGATTAGAACTGGCTGTCAGCATGTCGTTGTCAGCATACCTGCATAGTTGGTTTGACTTGGGGTCTAGAGAGAGTAAGCAGCAACCTTCTTGCAGTTGGAAGGCTACCTGGGATAGGTGGCAACGGATTACCCTGCCCAGCACAGCTGTGCAAAGCAGTACAAATAGTTTTGTCACAGATTGTTTAACAATGCTTGTCCCAAGAAAAAGTCAGCTAGAGCTCTGCTGCCCTTTCCTCTGCCAGGTATTTCATTGTGGACTTGTCCCTAAACCAACAGTCTTGGAGACCTGAAAGTAATAGAAGCACTTTTTATCCAAAAGGATAGGAAGTCCAGGTGAGCTCTCAGGTCAAAGCCTCTTATCCGATCACGAAAACCTACTCAGAACTTGAGATTTTGTTCTCCTCTTTGTTAGTACAATTTTGACATTAGGAAGGAGAACATTAATTGTTCTCTGTTTGTCTTAGTTGCACATTGTGAGTGTGGAAATTACCTTTTCATGAATCAAAGAAGCAGTCAGGTTAAGCATCTTGCTCAGGTTACAGATGAATGTCTAATGGGTTGCCAGTGCATACCTTGGTGCTGCAGCCATCAATGATGGTTCCTCTCTCAGCTGTTTGGTGGGATTGTGCTGTTTCCCCTGTTCGAAGAAAATCGGGTGACTGGTCAAGCTCCTTTGAATGTGAGTTCATAGTCCACCTGGCATCTTTCTGCAGCAGTGCTGTGCCATTCTGAAGAGACTAATATTGTTGCCTGCTGTGCTGCCTTGGTTTTTGACAGACTATGACAAGACTGTGGAAAACTATTTGTCTTTGCTCTTAATTCTCATTAGGATATCTCTTATCAGACCTCACATTCATTCTAATTTGATGTAGCCTTCATTGTGCAGTCAGTGGTTTCTTAAAGTTTCCTGTAGATATTTGATCTGATGTTGGTGCCGTCTTCGTGGCATGGCATTCAATGATTAGATCCTACTGACTAGCAAAAGGTTGGGTGGGAGAATTTCCCCCAAAATCTGACAGTCTTCTTCATTGTTACTGAATGAGTTGTAGCCTCACCTGCATGCAAAGCCTTTCACTTAGGAAAATAATAAAGCCTATTTAGGAGGAAGAACAAAACAATGTCCAAAGAATAGTCAGAGTGGTTGAGGAAGGTTTCTAATCTGAAAAAAAGGACACATTTTCAGAAGGGGGAAGGAGGAGAACCCAAGAGATTACAGTCCTCTGTAGTTATTGAAAAGTGCATTTGTTCACTATGATCCTTGTAAGAAAGGCACTTAGATCTATTGCTTAATGTACCATTTGTTGTAGCTAACATAAAGAGAGAAGTACCAGTAATCTCACATTCCCTTGGGGAACCCCAAGCTGTTCAGTATTGGACAGACCTCCAATCAAGGCCAATCAAGGCATGACATGTGATGCAAGTCTCACCCATAGAGCTAGAAGTTCACTGGCATTTTGTTCTTCAGAGCTCTTGCAGAATTTTCTTAGAAAAAAAAACAACCAACAATTCTGTTCATTTCTACTGTCAAACAAAAGGATATTTGAATGAAATCATTTGAATGATGCTTCACTACAGAGTACAGATGAGGATACAGGTGATAAAATCACCATGCCAAGTGAAAGCTGCCTACAGACCTCCTTCCAATAGGAATGCAGAGATAATCCTGCTCCTCAGGCATATGTGCCATGCAGAACAGGACTGGAACCCAAACTCTATGCTTGGCATAGCACAGGCCCACTTTCTTGTGCAACTATTATGTAGATCACTAACTGATGTACAACTAATTGTGTTCCAGTGAGGACTGCTACAGAAGGCGCTAATACAAGGCTCCTTGGGTGTCTCAAGGCATATGAAGGAATATAAGGTGATAGGAAAAGGCAGCATGGATTTATCAAGGACTGATCTCTGCTGACCACCATTTTCACCTTCCATAATGAAATGGCTTATTCTAGAAACAAAGGCAAAGCAGAGGATATCATATGCCTTGACTTTATTAAGGCCTTCAATATGGTCTCCCGAATTATTCTTGTAACAAGATGGGAGAGACGTAGACTGAGTCAGCGGACAATAATGTGGGTGGAAAATTAGCTAGATGCCACTAGCCCTGCACTGATCTTAGGGTCTGCAGGATTGTTTCTCTCTCCGTTTTCTCACTCCTGTCTCCCAGCTGCTGCTGCAGTTTTCCTCTTTCTTCAGTTTGCTCTTACAGAGGTGCAACCAGTGTCGTTCATGGCTTAACTCTGGCCAGTGGCAGGTCCTTTTGGGAGCTTTGGTCTGACATATGGAAGCTTCTTTTCATAAAACCACCCTTGCGGCTTACGCACTACCAAAAACTTGCTGACCAGATGTGACCATAGAGACAGGGCAGGGCTGAAGTCAAGCTGAGAAGCAAGTCTGCAAGCTGTGATCAGCAGGCCCAATATCTGGGCAGGACAGGGATGTGGGGAGGTGGATACTGGTCTTACTATGGCCTCACTCCAGTAGGAGTTGATGATTCCAGCAGGCGGAATTGTGGTCCTGGGTATGGGATACCTCATGGGATGTCAGTGCCCTCAGAGCTGAAAAGCAGCCTCCCATCCTTCTGAGCAAAGTGCATCCTTCCTCCTTACAGAGACCTGGGCTCAGGACAGCCTTACTTTAGAGAAAAGCATTGGTTGTGGATGGTAGTGCGTTGCTTTAAAGCCAAGGCATGGACAGAAGACAGGAAAGAAACATGGCACAAGTGGCCCTGACCTGAGTAAGGAGGGGCCACACTGTCGTGAGGAGCCCTGCTAGGGATGCAGAAGAGAGCCTGGCATGTGGAAAGGAGCTTAATCAGGATCCTGAGCTGAGTAAAGGGTGAGTCCTGACCAGAGATCAGAACCCAGAGCAAGGCCAGTCCTTCAGGAAGTTCAGTAGTGACTGGGTTCTGGGTGGCCAGAGACTGGGCTCCTTAGTAATTTGCACAGCTGCAACCAAGAATCCAAATCATAAGGCAGTATCATAGCACAGGGCACATCCGTAGTCAAACCAAGAATTAGGTTCAGGTCCAGCAATCACCCAGCTGTCCTTAGCAGCAAGGCACAGCCCAGGTCACAGTAGGAGTCCTTGGCCAGGTCTGGACACAGCTGTGTTTGAACTGGAGACTAGTACACACCATGCTAGTACATCTAACATAGCACAGGAAAGAAGTAAAGGTTCAGGGCAGAGCTTAAATAGAGGACCGGGTCCATAGGGGGGTAAAGGCTCCAGGTGCAGTTGGTAATGGCACTTAAAGCAAAGCACTCAGGGCTTTGTTATCTACTTAGGTGCAGAAGAGGTGGTACTGGAGATTCACTAGAAGTTTGGGTCTGAGGTCAGTTGTGTGCGGGCCTGGAGAGAGACACACATGCAGCATTCCTTAGGGAGGGACCAAAAGACTAAGGTTCAGCTAAACTGAGCTTCTGTTGTAGGTAACAGTCTTGACTTGGGGAGTGTTATGTAATTTGTTGCTGGTTAACATAAAAACTGCTGATTCAGGAATTGACAAAAAACAACGCAGCAAACTATGGAATAGACACTTAAATCTTTAATCCCCCTTTTCCCTAGTGAGCTTCAGTTCATCGCTTCTCCTTCCCTTCCTCCTAGTTTCAGTTTCTTTGTTGCACTTTCTTCTTCCCAGTCCTTTTAGTGATGCAGTAGGCAGTGTAACAGCCTGGGTTCAGTATATAATCTATATAGACGTTTCTGTCTGCCAGTGGTTGCTGCTTACTAGATTCCTCTGCTCTAGTATGCTCCCTGGGCTGCAGTTCTTCAGGGCTGTCCCTACTCCAGTGTTAGCTTCCTGCAGAATGCAGTCCCACCAGGATGACTCTGGCCTGTGTTGGTTGCCCATGGCTGCATGCCTTAGACATATGTCGTCTGGCATGGAGCACCTCCTCCCAAGAGTGTGTCTGTCTGTGCTCCAACAACTACTTCTAAATATGTCTTCTGTTTTGTTTCTCCAAACACACCTCTCGTATGTTTCCTTTTTGTGTTTCTAAAGTTTTTATTTTGGGGGGTCTACTTGCAAGTCCTCTGTCCCTAGCAGCTACCACCTTTTCTTAATTACATTTGCTACATTGCAGTGCTGCTACATTTTTTAATTGAATTTGGCCTTAAGATGTGCCAGAGTAAGCTTAGGTTGGATATCAGGAAAAAAAGAAAAGACCAAGAAAGGATTGTTAAGCACTGGAATGGGCTTCCCAGGGAGGTTGCTGAATCATCATCTCTGGATGTGTTTAAAAACCATTTGGATGTGGTGCTCAGGGACATGATTTAGCAGAGGGTTGTTAGATTTAGGGTAGTATGGTTATGTCGTGGTTGGACTAAATGATCTTTAAGGTCTTTTCCAACCTGAGTGATTCTATGATTCTGTGTTTGAGCAGAAATGCAATGTGCTTTTCTTACTAGCTGAAAATCTGGTGCAAATGAGTTGTTTTCATCCATTATAGAAACACCTGCAGCTGGCCCAGGGCAGTTCAGGGCTTTGTCTATCAAAGATCACCCCCAATACCCAAACTGTGCCAATATCCAGTAGAGACTCCTGGGCCCATGAGAACAACATATATGGCAGAACTCCTCCAGCGAGCCTTATCATTACTATTAAGGCTTACTCTTGCCCTCAGAGTTCTAACACTATTTCCTGTTCCATGACTTCTATAGCTGATTTTATTTTCTATATATTTATTATTTGTCAGTTCCACATTCTGTCCAGTTTCCTTTCAAAATCATGTAAGATTTTAGCATCCCATCACTTGGGAGAAGCATTACTAAGTATCTTGATTGTGACCCTTGCCCAAGGTACTTTGCATGCCTGCACTAGGCCAAGAACCTCACTGTGCTGCAGAACCCTGTAATGCATAAGAGACCCTTTGGATACAGTAAAGAAGACACTCAGAAACTGTAAGGTATTGGTTAAAATACAGTTTACTGGAGCTAACACAAGAAGGGAAAAGGACATAGCACAGATAATTTTGCATCCCTTCAGAAGCTGGACACCCTAAGTTGTGTAATTTTGGACAGAGCTTTGGTCATGGAAGATTGCACAGATCCCATCCATACTGAGGTTCACTGGCATTGTGGTCTACATGTTTTGTTAGGACATTCATAGAAGTAAGCAACACTGTTGATTATTTCTACTGTTGAGCAGGAATGTATTTATACGGATCCATGATGTTTTACTTCAAGATAAAGCATTGCCAGAGGCATCATCACCTGTTACCATTCTGGGGCTGTATACATGGGCTTAACGTTCTGGTTGATCTTTGACCTACCTCATCACTACATATTTGGTTGGGAATCACTGACCTATGGCTATGGTATTGGGAAATGTAGCACTTAATCCCTTATCGGGCTGTTCCTCCCTGACTGTCACTCATGGCCCTGTCTCTTTCCCTTGCTGAGCAGACTGACGCTGCTCCTGAACAGTCATCTCTGCTGTTTATTTTCCAGACTGAAGAATCTTGGATCATGAGCCACAGGAAACACCATAGTGAACCACTGCTCCATATCCAATCAATATTTCATAGAATCATAAAGGTTGGAAGGAAACACCAAAGTCTAGTTCAACATGCTGTGCTTTCCCAGGTAACTTTTGAGAGCCCAGAGTAGTTCAGAACCAGGATATTCTCTTGAGTGCTCTTCCTCTGGTGACTATGACACCACATGCGGGGTCTTGTAACTTCAGCTATAGATTTGGTTTGCTAAGAAGATAGTCAAACGTGCAGAGAAGTGCAGAATAGACGCAGATGGTCTCCAAATGATTCTGTGATGGTTCCTTCTACAAATTATGTGAGAAGGAAAGGTACGCTTAGTTCAGAGAGCATTTTTCATGAGGCATTCAAAAGAGTGTGATTGCACCTGGCTGTTTTCATTCCATGGACCACTAGCAGTGCTGCATCTCTAAGAACCCAGCACTGAGAGGATATGAAGTGTAGTGAACAGACAGAAGGCAATGTCTTGACATAACAACTTCAGTCATGGTATCAGGGAACAAAAAGGATTGGACAATACCCGGACTTGGGATTCATTTCTCTTATCCCATGATGGGCTTCAGAGCACAGAGGCACCTTTGTAGTGCCCTCCTCTTTCTGAAAGCTGATAAACATCACTTTTTATCCTTAGTGACACCTAACGGCCTTTTTAAAACAAGTCAAACGTTTCCATTTCACAGTTAAGACATTAGGTGGACTCTGTACTTTGAATCCCCTCTTGAATTCTGTTTTGGAATTCATTTATCATTTCTGCCTTGATTTGCTTCATCTTTTGCTTTGAAAAGATCAAACAATTGAATAGCTGCTTTTTTTTAGTTCACACAATGTATTAAATATCTCCATAGCAAATGTGGATACTTTCGTTGGTATTGTACCTAGAAAGTGCAGAATGATATACCTGCGTATTACAGTTCCATAACAGTATTATAACTGCTTAGTAACCTTACACGCTCTGCTGCTCAGGACAGTCCTGCCTTTTTCCCTTTGCGGTTTGTTAGTTTGGTTTTAGTTGTAGCAAAACTGTATTGACTGCTTTCAACTATGAAGGAAGTAACATAATGTAAACAGTAAAACTTGAAATTTCATAACTCTTTCACTCGAATCCTTGTGCAAGCTGTAGCTAATCTTTTCTGACCCTGTTGGGAAGACCAGTAATTGCATTTCTCCCATTCGCAATGGGTATGAAATGTGTTTCACTGCTGCTAACGTCATCATTTCAAGTTATAGTTAATTCTAACATGGCACATGTTTGAGGCAGCTCTGAAGTACTGAAGTATCAGTATTTTTTCAGTATTAATACTGTAATTTGCAATTCTGCATGTGTATCCCAGCAGAAAACTCTGTTATTAACACTGGTAGCCATTATAATTGGATAAAATATAACCTAAAGAGCTTTTCCTCTGAAGACTGTGAAATAGCAGATAATGTCTCTACAGGAATATCACATTAGGCAATAGAAAGATTTCTTCATGTGATTCTTGTCAGCATGAGAAAGCTGAAGCAGTCTACCTTTTAATACTTTTCTCATATTTTTAAAGTTCTATCTTGTATGCATCACCTTGATATGTTTACTGAGAACCCTTCGAGGATTTCTGTAAAAAAGTTATCTGGAAATACAGTAAATTCAAATAATTTTCTTATTTGATATGCTGTACTGGGAGCTCGATTAGAATAGGAGCTATAGGGTTTAACCTTGATTAAACCCAGTTCAAAAAAAAATATTAATATATTTAGTGACCTCATATATGGGTACATTCTGGTTTTGAAAATAGAATCCATGTATCAGCTTAATCACTTCTGTCAGTAATTATTACCCACTATATCATAATTTTCAGGTTATGTAGTACAGTAACCCAGAATAGATAATGACATGTTTTGTTTGCAAAGCTTTTATTAGAATAAATAGACCATTAATTAACATTCACAAAATCAGTGATATATCACTGTGATGAAAATGGAAAATAATATCAATCAGGAAGATGTTTTGTTTGGAGATGATTTAAGAAGAAATGGCAGACTTTCTGTATGCTCCCTCAGAAAAAAAGTTATGCAGCCTTAAAGTATTTGCAGCACAAATAAGTCCAAATGGATCACTGGAAGACAAATGGTCTGCTGAAGTTAAAAATTTCATCTTGCAAATTGGCATGACAAGGATGATTGCCAAGGACGATTGCCCAGCCAATTCAATGGAAAGGACCAGGATTTTCCTGGAAGCTGTGTTTATTTCAGAGAACTCCTATAGAGAAGCCAGATTCTCAATAACAATGGCAGGATTTCACATACACACACAAAAAACAAAGCACTGTCCCTGTTTCCCAAGTTATTCAAGCACATTGGGAACATTTACACCTTGGATATGAATCCTGAATGTAAGCTGAGAATGAATTCCTTCACATAAAGATCTGAAATTTCACATGCTTCTTCAAGAATATCTCCCTAGATACTGAAGGCTTTCCACTTGGATAAAATACTGCATTGAGATTATGCTACAATACTATAGTAAAGAGGTTTGATTTCTGAGGGAAAGGTAAGCATTATTTCAGCTCTTTCTCTCTTTAGGGAGACCAATATCTACCAAAGAATAGAAGAACATTGGTTGGGTTGAATCTGATCATGAAGAGGAATGGGTGGTCAGCCCGAAACTCTTCTAACTCAAGGGAATGCTTGATGTTTCCAATTGCCCCCGTTGAACCTGCTGCCTCAGTGCCCTCTTCATTGACTTCCATGAATGCCCCATGGACAGCATCAGATATCATCAGGTTATCTACTGAAGAGATGCCGGTCAGATTGGCTGAACGGCTGAACAGGTCAGTCATTCCCAAGGCCATTAATATAGATGTGAGGTTATATTTTTCTTCAATCTTCATGCGGGGCAGGTATACTTTCATGCTCTTCTTTTCCATTGCATTGGTACTAGTCCACTCTCTGAGTTTTTCAGAGTTAATTGTCTTCTCAATCTGCAAAGAGATGGAGAGAATGAAATACATAAGGCAAGAATACAGTAGCCATAACAAGTGTATTGATATCACTTGTTATTATTTTTTTAATTTATTTGTGTGCACAACAGGAGTGACACAGGCTTAAATCTGTTTGTTTATTCTTTATGCTTCCTCATGACTATAGCTTACATATCATATGTCTTGATGAAGTTCTCCAAAACTTTGTCATCTGAAAATTTTTCCAACAGATCAAATGCTCTTCTGAAAAATCAGTTTTTGATGATGTCAAATCAAATTTGTGCTCATTTGCAGATGTTTGCAGCTAACCTTTCAAAAATGGTGTTTGTTTTCTGTACTTGTTATATTTTTCCTATTTTTTCTACATTCAATGAGAGAAAAGATCTTTTAAAATATCCCTCACATTTACCAAAAAAACGATTTTAAATTTAATTATTTGTAGGGACAACTCTTGTGAAAAAAATCTATTAATGGCCATCAACAGAATAACTGGTCCCTATGACTTGATAATAGTGTTTGAACTCTACTTGATCTCTGGAAATTGAAATGTCTTCAAAGGAAAAAAAAATCCTGCTAACATATCTGTCTCTAGTACCTGATGGAGATAACTGCATATACCAACATCCCTTCCTGCAGGACTACAGCAGCCCTAGGCTCCTTTACTGTTGTTTTGATAGCTACATTCTTCTTTTAATAATATCGAGGCCAGGGCTCACCTTAGAGGCCAACCTCTGCCTGAGCACCAGGAGGCACCTGGGCCACTGTTGTGCTCCCCTGCCTGGGCAGCACAGCACCTTCAGGGAGTGAGAGGACAGCCAAAGGTCTGAAGGCAGCCAGCTCCCACTGAACTCAGAACTAGTTGCCTTCCCCTGCCAGGGCCATACCTGCTCCAGGCCAGAAACCTCATCAGGCAACAGCACCAACATGCTCAGCTCTCCGCTGGCATATGGGAGCTCCAGGATCTTCATTTTCTCTGCAGGCAGCGTGGCCACATTAAAGGTATCATTCAGACACATCATTTGCACAGGTTTGCTTTCTTGCTGCAAAACAGAAGCATGAGACAGTGTGAGCAGGGAGCAATTTTTCTTGAATTTTTCCAGTCGCGGTGCCCATGTCCCTACCTTTGTCATTCTGAAGGGCATTTCCTGAGTGTCTTCTGTATTAAATGCTGTCTTCCATATCCCTTTGAAGTAAACGGTGTCAATAAAGACCATCATTGTACCAAAATCAATGGAGCTTGATACAAGCAAATCTTTGATCTGTCCTGTGAAAAGGAAGCAAAGAAGTGAGTAATAAGGCACAGCCTGTCTGGTTTGCATGAACGTCTGCAATAAGGTGCATGGTGAGTTTTGTGGGAGTTTGCTTTCATAGCAATAATCAAGTGCTGTTCCTTGATCTGCCGTTACTAGACATTTTGAGGAGAGGAAGACAAGGGTATAGATTACAGTCATAGGAGTAAATATTAGTTATTTTTTAGTTCTTACCATTTGTCTCTTTTTCCACCCAGGAGTTTATGAGCTGCCTTGCTTCTTCAGCAGCTGTTTTGAAGTTAACTTCTTCCACTCCTCCTGTATAGAACCTCCTTGCACAATTTAAGTATTCCTATAAGCAGAAGAATTGTGTTTGACTGTTAAGAACTTTAAAATAGAAGAATGTAAAATGCGAAATTAATGAAATAGAGTGTGATGGTTAAAAGAAACTTCTATTCCTACACTTGAACAAGTCAAACAGCTTTCTTGCTGTAACTGAATCCTAAAGCTGGACAAGGCCACTTCACATATTTAGATTTGTCACTTTTGTCTTCAGACAGGATTCCAAGTTAAAATTTTGAAATAGTTTCTTCATTTTACCACAAAACCTTCTGTTCTGCAAACATTATTACGGACAGACAATATTCATTTCCTCATCTTCGTGCCCACCTTTTCCTTTGAATTCTGTATTCCTACATTCCTGTTTTTTATTTCAAAACCAAAATTTTCTTGAAGTGAGGTATTTTATGTTTAGCTTTAAAAAAAAGATGAACAAAATATTTTTGTCAGTTTCAGACCTTAAGCTTTCAAGTCATTTTCCTCCCTTAACAAATCACCTTTTTCATTAAAAGACATTTTTTTAGTGAAGGAACAGCAATTTTAATTGCTCCCTGTAGCAATTGCTGCATGGGCATATATTACAGAGTCACAGAATCTCAGGGGCTGGAAGGGATCTCTGGACATCATCAATTCGAAACCCCTGCAGGGGTTCCCTAAAATAGGTTGTACAGGAAGCATCTGGATGGGTCTTGAGTACCTCCAGAGCCCTTATGCTATTGCCTGGCCTCTTCCTAAAAGCCACAGAAAGGTTTGGACTCAATCTGTGGCCCAAACCAATTCCCATTGTGGCTCACAGTAGTGCTGAGTCCCAGGTGAGCCACAATGGGCAATCTCAGTAAGGTTAAGTCACACTTCAACTCACCGGAAGAACTGCGAATGTTTTGTCAACGTAGAGTTTGTGAGCAATCTCAAATGAGTATGTAGCATTAGACCTGGTGATTTTTGAGAGAAACTCCTTGAACAAATTGTGGATGTATTCAGAAGAGCCACACTGAGGTGATGACAGGAAAACAAGATGATATGTCATGTTAGCTTCTTATCTACAAAATCAGACCCCAAAGGACTGTCCCCACCAGTAACAGTCAGGCCATAGTGGAATTCACCCTCAGACCTGGACTGAAGATGGTGCATTAGGCAGACAAATAAACCTATCTCCGAGTCAGTTTCCCTGGCTTTAAACAAGCATGACTTAGACCCTCTTTTCCTCCCTCCACAGATCTGCTTGGTTTGAGAGCATTACCATCACTTCTGATAGTCTGAAACTGCTTGGAAGAGAGGCAAAATAATTCTAGTTTTGTCCTGAGGAGAAAATAGGAACAAAAGGAGAGAAGTTATATCTTTACCTTAGAGTCAGTGGTGCTTCCAGCTCCTGTAATGCTATCAAAATGGAGAGCCTGTAAGAGAAAATGCCAGTGAGAAAAAAACACAAGCATGACCAAAAATGTTATGCATTTAAAATTTACATGTGATGTTTGGAGTAGAGCTGTTGGCTCAAAAACAGAAACAAACAAACAAAAAGCTTACAAAAGCTAGATTAGATGAACTAAAAGGCTGCAAGTGAGCTTGCAGCTGGTTCATACTTCATGTCACCTTCTGAGAAATTGAAAATAGCCCTATTTGCTTAGACTATATTTTTGTCAGTGAGCATCTCTAAGTTAGCTTATTTGTGTATTATGCACTGCGAATAATGTTCTCTCTCTTCCTTTTTTTTCAGGATTTTATCTTTTTAATACAAAAATAAAATATGGAAAAAATAGATTATTTGGAAGATGTCAGAATTTAGAAAAATATAATACAATTCCCTGACTCATGATCCATTTGGTGAATTAAAACATGTGAGAGCCTCATGAGTAGATAACATGTTATTATTTAGAAAGAATAACAAGCAGAGGTAGAGTCCACTGTCCACTTTACACCAGTGTAAGTAACTTACCTTCTTCATCTGTGATTCTGTGTTACCTCTTGCCCCCAAATAGATCATGGCCAGGACTGTAAGGATGCTCATAGGGGAATACAAGATGTTCTCATTGACATGATGGACTTTCATCTCATTGAAAACATCAAAACAAAATTTCGTATTTGTTACACTGATGGAATCCATTCTGAAATTGGTGTTGTCTAAAGAAAAAATTAAAATGTATTAGTTGTATTGCAAGGAAGTCAGTGCACTTGAGCCTTTGTACACAGTGCACAGCCTATTTTTGGTAAGTAGAATTCAGTAGTGTGGATTTAAAAGGCAGGTGTGTTCTTGTATTTGTGAGCAATCAAAATCCTGTATAGCTACCAGTTATGTGGAGGATGGTGACTGTTTTATTTGAAACTTGAGTTATCCTCTGTACATGTGTACTGTGTTGAAAATATTGCAAAGACTTGCCTTAAAAGAAGCTCATTGACAATCATTTCTCATCTTGTACAGAAAAGAAAACACACACAGGTTTTTTCTCAGTCTTCATTTATCTGAGACTCCAGACCATGTTCTTCACAATAGTTTTTAACATCACTTTTAATACCAGTTAATAGATCAGCCCTCTGTGATCCAAACTACAGTTACTGACAATATAAAGTCAGTAGGTCTGGAAAAATGTCACGAGTTTTTACTGGATTTACTCTACCTTCATGTAAATGGAAGCTGGATTCTTACACCAACTACTTTATCAGAGGTCTCAAACCTCATCATTACCTTCTTCTTAAAAATAGGGAAATGGAAGCACAGTGATAGAAAGAGATAATGATTTACCAAACTCATCTGCTTTATGACAAATGTCTGTTAACTAGTACATGTTCCATTCTGGGTTGACTTAATGATACCTCACTTTTCAAAAATTGTTCTTTAATTTTATTGGCACTTTTTTCATAAAATCCACCTTTTAATAAAACAGTAATTGTTTAGTCTTGTTTCATTTGCAGATACTTCACACCTTCAGTATTTAAATTGTTTTTTCTGCCTTTTTTTCTGACATTCTTGTGAAATTTTCCCCTATAGTTTCAGCATGTAGAATTTTACCTACCAGTGAAGGAAAAAAAAAAACTCTTTAGTAAAGAAGACAACATAGAATAGACAGTAGTGTTGTAAAGCCAAGTGCAGCAGTAAGGTGCTTACATCATTCGTATCTTTTTGTCACAAGCAGAATCTTCCTAGGGCAGAATTTCCCAAGTACAGGGGAAATCCAAGATATTCTGCCAAATGTTTCATTGTGTGGAATCAGCACATTCATGTGTTCCATCTCTCTTTTAATTGAATCACGTGTGTAGGTGATGCAAGGCAGACTTTTGGATTATGTACTACTTCCACAAAGTATTACATTTTAAGCTTTAAGCTCCATGTATGACCTTGTTAAAAAAAAACATATTGTTGAAACAAATGCTTTGTGTGTATGTGTGTGGTTTTTGTTTGCTTGTTTGCTTGTTTTAGAATACAAAGAAATTAATTTGCGGTACGTTGTTGTCACCTGACTGTGCTGCATTCATTAACTTCATTCAGAAAGTATGTTAGGTAAACCATGCAACTGAGCTTAAATTCCTTTTGAATTTAAATGAATTCAGTGCTGTATTTAAGTTCTAAATCAGAAACAAAGGGGATCAAAGAAAAAGGAAGAAAGGCTGTCTTAGCACAGCACCAACTTTTTAGTGCTAAAGAATTAGTAAACAAAGCTTTACTTCATACAAATACTTTGACTTCATGTGTGGCAGGCTGTGAAACAGTACAGTAATGCAGAACATACATGTGAAGGTGAGAATAGATCTCTAAAGAAGTCATCCTTTAATCATTTGTTTCTTGACTGTTTTTGATCACAAACCACAAACATGAAGTTCCATTAACCTTTTATGATTGTTTAAAAAAAAAGGGGTTATAACATGGATCATAACCAAAAGAAATGCTTACCTTATCAGCTTCACGTGTGATGATAAAGAGTACAGCTTCTCAGCTGTACGTGGTACAGCCTTGTAGAACTCCTTGAAATAGATCCTGTGTAATGTCATGACACGCCCCAGGCTGCCTGTTCTGTGTTTACCAAACCAAATGATGGATGGAACTCAGTGTCAGAAAAAAACTTACTTAGTTGAAGTGCATTATTTACCAAAAAAAAAAGAAGAGGGAAAGAAAGGAAGAAAGGAAGAAAGGAAGAAAGGAAGGAAGAAAGGAAGAAAGGAAGAAAGGAAGGAAGGAAGGAAGGAAGGAAGGAAGGAAGGAAGGAAGGAAGGAAGGAAGGAAGGAAGGAAGGAAGGAAGGAAGGAAGGAAGGAAGGAAGGAAGGAAGGAAAAAGAAATAAGGAAAGAAAGATAAAAGGGGAAAAAAGAAATACGAGAGAGAAAAAGGTAAAGAAAGAGAGAATGAAAGAGGGAAAGAAAGAAAGAAATCCCTAAATTAAACTCCTAGAATGAAGGATGTCATGTGGTGCTTTGGAGAAAAGGATGAGGCGTACTGAAAAGGCTGAAACAAAAATCTAAAAGCTGTTCATTGAAACTTGAATACTAAGTATGGTTTGAGTACAGAAGGAAATAGTGTGGCATAGATAGTGAAAACAAACAAAAAAATGTGTGATATTAAGTTATGCACAATGTCTCTAAAGAATTCTAAGTTAATTTTCCTATTTTTTTTCCTCTATAATGAGTACTGACAGTCCAGATCCCTCCAGCAGTCACCATTCTGAGAATATAAAAAATGCAGTACATGTAGGACTGCTTGCTGTTCTATGCCCACTCTGTACTTACTGCAACTTTTCATAAATTCACAGAATCAAAAGAATCATTTGAATTGGAACGGACCCTTGAAGACCATCGGGTCCAACTCCACTGCAATGAATAGGAACACCTACAGTGAAAACGTATGTAATTGTCTAGTTCTTGTGCCTGGTGCCACTTACAGCCTGAATTGCAAAAAATAAAGCATTTTGCAGAGTAGTCTGGAATTGCTAGAGCAGTCTAACTCAGGGAACTTTTGTGCCAACATGGTCTGTGCAGATTGTCAGTAGAAAACTCAGTAGAAAACTATCAATAAGCATATTGTATAAGTGCAAATTAATTTTGAAAGCAATATTCAGTGTCTGTATTTAAAAAAAAATACGGAACTGAAGAAAGATGTATTGTGGCAAAAGAGGTTGAGCAGAGAAGAAACTTCTGTTGCTTTTAAAATTTGGATATTAGGATATTAGGACTCGAGTCAGGAGCTACAAGAAAAGTATTCGAACTCACTGCTACAATTTTGAATGTTGTTTTGAGTTGTTCTTTTCAAACAGGTCACAGCATCAGATGTGAGTTTCAAAATGTGTCTTTTGCACATTTGAAGAACATTCTTACAGATTGCCCACAAGTAACTTCATGGCACATCGGGTGAAACATTCATGGTCTGCAGGATAGTCATAATATACAATAGCAAGCATAAAGCAATCTCATAAATCCTTTGAAATAAAAGAATGGGCAACAAACAAACTACTTTGACCTCTGAGTATGCTTTGATTTTAAAACAGAACTCCAAAGTCAATAGACAAAATGCCTCTGAAATTGTCTAGAACAAATTATGCTTTCTGGAGAAAAGAGGTGAAGTCCTTAACCCTTTTAGTTTTCCGTGCAAGTGGAAAGCCTCTGAATAGTCCATACCTTTGTGCCTAATAGAATCCTCATTAGTCTTGTTCAGCTGAAGATGCTAGAGCAATACTAATAACGAAAACCTCCGTCTGTCTCATACATTTAAGTACAACTAATATGTTACATGGTACTATCTATAACCCAGTCCAGTCTGGTACAGACATTGCTATGCAACAGCAATACTTTTGAGTAAGGATCATTAGGTAGCCAATCACATCAAACCTATTATAAAGGGAGCGAGCTATTCTCTTTCTTGAACAGTACTTAAATTACTTACCACTGTTGTGAGTTCCATTTTGCTGAAGATGATATCTGTGCTGCTGGAAAGACATATCAGGTGACTGAATGTGTCTGTTCATGGTGAATATCTTTAATCACACAATTTAGAGTACTCCCCACACTGCAAGAGGTTTCTGTGGCTGCTGCCCCTTGTCCCTTTCTTGCTTAAGGCTGTTTTCTGTTCAAACAGGTTTTAACACTCACTGCAATGGTCCGTTGTTACATACTTGATAGCTTAGACGTCAAAGGATTATCCAACAAGTTGTACTGTGTCACTTCTACCTTTTGAGGATGCCTTAAATCTTTTTACTATCAAACTGTCTAAGAGCATGCTGTAGAAGAGCCTCATGGGCATTTGTGTTCCATGTGCCCAAATCATGTGTTTGGGTCATCACACACAGCCTACAACTCGGGATCTATAATTGTGTCATTACAGCAAATTTAGAGCACTAATACTGCTAGTAAGTGTATGGCTTTCAAAATATCTCTGAGTTAAATATACTCAGTGCTGAGAGGAATATTTTTGTTTTGAGATAGAAAAGGGGCAGCAGATTCCCCCAGAAGAAGTTAATACACATCCCTGCTCTTGCTGTTGGATCTTTTCTTTTTGTCAAATGAATGGTTAATCTAAAGCGAGTTGCAGAATTTAAAAATCAGTCCACAATACGTGAAAATTTGGATCATGGTCAGTCATCAGTGCATAATCATCAGAATATTAGGGTTCTTGTATAGTCTACTTACCTAGTTTAGATCTGTTATGAAGTCAAGCAAGATTAGGCAAACCTTCCTGTAGGTGAAACGCTTTCTGGGATAGCTGATGGATTATTCTGTCCAGCACAGCTGTGCAATGCTGCACAAACACAAAAGGATGTGTTGTTGTGACTTGTCCTTTTTTTGACAATGCTTGTCCCAAGAAAGAGGTCAGCTAAGACTTAGCCGCTATTTGCTCTACCAGGTATTTCACTGTGGGCCTGGCCCTAAACTAACAGGCTCTTTGACATCTGATCCTTTCCAAAAGAATATAAAGTCCGGGTCAGCTAATAGAACAAAGTATCTCATTCTAACACAAAAACATTTGCACAACTAGAGATTTTATTCTTATTTATGTTTCCACTGTTTCTCTAGTAGCAGCAAGCTTATTGATCATTTAGTGTTTGTCTTGCCCACAGTGATTGCCACTGATTTATTAGTTGCTGTTGCAGAACTTGATTCAGTAGCTATCAGTGGTGATTTCCCACTCAGTTGTTCTGTGGGGTTATGTTGCTTCCTTAGTCCAAAGAAAATCAGTGTCTGGTCAAGCTTCTTTCAGACAGAAGCTCACAGTTTATCAGACACCTTTCTGTCCCATCACAAAGAGACTGACATCGTTGCCTGCACTGCTGCCTTAGCCTGTCACAGGTGGTGACACAGGTGGTGTATCTCTGTGTTGACAGAGGATTACTCCAGTGATCATTCACTGGAGGCACATTTAGAAAGACCCTGGGAAGGCCTTGCCCACAAATATCTCACACATAGAACAGTAGTACATCTTGTCATAGAATCAAGAATATCCTTAGTTGGAAGGGCAAACCCAGACCCAGTTCCCCATTGCTTGGGGCTGGGGGTATGTGAGGAGTCGGGAGCAGCTGCTGCCCCCCCTTCCCCTCATCTTTATCTTGTGAGCATGTATCAAGCTGTAGCCCAATATGTAGTATGAATCAAGTCCAACTCCTAGCTCCACACAGCAGCACCCCAAATCCAAAACCTTCATCTGAGAGCATTTTCCGAATGCTCCTTGAACTCAGGCAGCTTGGGGCCATGCCTACTACCCTGGAGGGTGTTCCTGGGCCTGATCACCCTCTTCCTAATCCCCAACCTGACCCTCCCGTGACACAGCTCCATGCCATTCCCTCAGGTCCTGTCGCTGTCACCAGAAAGCAGAGCTCAGTGCTATCCCTCTATTCCCGTCATGCTGCAGCTGCCATGAGGCCTCCCCTCAGCTCCTCTGCTCTGGGCTGAGCAAACCCAGGGACCTCAGCTGATCCTCACACGTCTTGCCCTACAGTCCCTTCACCATCTTTGTAGCCCTTCTTTGGATGCTCTCTAGTAGTTTTACGTCTTTCTTACATTGTGGCACCCAACACTGCAGCCAGTGCTGGAGGTACAGCTGCACAGCACAGAGAACAGTGGGACAACCCCTCCCCTTTCCTGGTGGCAGTTCTGGACCTGGTGCACCCCTGGGTACGGTTGGCCCTTGGGGCTGCCAGGGCACATTGCTAGCTCAGACGCAGCTTGCTGTCAGCCATAACCCCCCGATTCCTTTTGGGCAGGACTGCTCTCAGTCTCTTGTCCTCCAGTCTTACATACAGCCAAGGCTGCCCCATCCCAGCTGCAGAATATGGTACCCACTCTTGTTTAACTTCATGCGGCTGGTGATTGCCGAGCTCTCTGATTTGCCAGGATCTCTCTGTAAGGCCTCTTTACCCACAAGGGAGTTAATGGCACTTCCCAATTTGTGTCATCCATGAACTTGCTTAGTATGCCTTCAAGTCCTATATCCAAGTAACTGATGAAAACATTGAATGAACTGGCCCTGAAATTGAGCCTGCAGAACCCCACTAGTGACTGCCTGTCAGCCTGATGTAAACCCAGTAACTATAATCCTTTGTGCCCAACCTGTCAGCCAATTGATCACCCATCACAACATTTTCCTTTGGTCTATGCTGGACATTTTATCCCCCATGACTTACCCACTAAACCTTCTGTCAGTTGCTGCACAGTAGTCTGTCAAAAAAACAGGATCTTAATACTCCAGAAAATAAAAATGCCAACAGCTTTTGGTAGGCTAGGGCAAAAATGCATGGAGCCACAGGAATGTTTTAAAAATGTATTTATTTTGTTCATCTTCCTACCAGGCCTGCCACCCCCTTCATGGAGAACACTTTTATCCTGCCCTTTCTATGTTCTGCCCCCTGCCTGGTAAGCGGTGGCCAGGGCTCGGCCATCAGTATTTTGTTGCAATTTTTGTTCAGTATTGCTAAATTTCCACTCTTTCCTGTCTCTTGTTTTCCTTTTTGAGAAAGGGAAGCTTTATATTTAATTGTAAGAAAGAAACCTTCACTTTTTTTCCCATTTCTCCATTTTGACCTCTGCTGTTTTTTTAAGATCATTGAGGCATATATTTGTATTTCAGGCACTTTACAGTCTAATAATCATAGAAGGGTAGCTTGCAAATGTAATCTTTCTGAAGTCTTCATATTGTTTAAGTGATATGGCTTTTAAATTTAGCAGACTGGATCAACTGCTTCTGAGTTAACAGAGGATTGTTAGAGTTGGAGTAGTATGGTTAGGTTGGACTTGATCTTTAAGGTCTTTTCCAACCTGAGCAATTCTATGATTCTGTGATTCTATGGACATAAGAGATGCAAAAGGTGAATAAACTGCTGATGGTTAACCTTGAGATGATGATATTTCTCTTATCTTGGAACTGTTCTTCCATTCCATTTCTAAAGGCAAAAAATAAAGCATACTTGGTAAAATATTTGTTTTTGCCATTGAAAAACAGCTGTGTCTGTATCATGAGTATCCTCATCGTATACAAAAAATGTGGATGTCATTCAGTAGCACCAGCTGTTTTTACTCTATAGATCACCTTTTATCATTGACACTGAAGTGGTAACACTAATGTGGAAATAGTTCCTCCTCTCAAGACTCTGGATAGGGAAATGCTTTGCCTTGTAGCTGTTGATATATTTAACCTTTTTTATGCCATCACTAGATGATCGCCTGAGGTCTCTTCCAGCCCCTATGAATCTGTGATTCCGTATAAAAAGTTAAAAGTGTTAGAATAGTTGTTCCTTGAAAAATTTACCAGAAAAATGGCCAGGTCATCTTTAATACCTTTCGGAATGGCACAGAAAAATGCATAGGAATAACCTTGTATTCTGTTGTGATACTTCTTGTCATCTGAATACAGAGAAGAATCAAACTGGTTGTAGGTCTGTGGTGAAGTCCTTGAAAACAGATATTCCTAAAAATGCCACAAATGCCTAAAAACTTCAAATCTGCATGCTTTATTCATTCTAAAAATACATTTTTGTGCTAAATCACATTTTTTTCATAGTTGTTAAAATGTAAAGATATTTTTCAGAGTGTGTGGTTCAGAAAGCTAATATAATTCACATGAAAAGCATTTGTGGTTTTCTTTTATTATGTTAACCAAAACAAAATCAATTGTATGCATCTAAATCAATAATGGGTGATTAGAATGAAAACAGAATATAATATTGAGCCAGCGGATCCATATTTGCAGTTGACAATCTATACATAGGAAGAGAAGACAGAAAAAATTAGGATTTTGATTTATTTCTTAGAAGTTTTTTACAATACTTTCAGGATTTTTCACCAAAAAGGTGTATCAGAATGTTCTCAAAATTTGAAGTGTCTTCTAAAGTTTTTAACAAAAATTTAGACAGTTCTTTTGCTCAGTGGATCTCACTGAGTTCTAGATCATAAGAATCATCTTGATTGCCATGGAGAAAAGGAATAACTGCATCTGTGCAAAACTAGATTTATTTCCCTTCTCTGAAGTGGAAGGAAGACTCTTCAGTACTTTCAAGAACCTCTACAAGAAATTCACAATTAGGTGGGGAACTTACTGTGAGAGGACAACTCCAGTGATAGTGAACATGTATCCATTGCCGAATTACCGAATAAAAAAATAAAATTGACATAATCACGAATCAATAACCTGCACACCAGAAATTCTTCCACAAACATCCCCTCTAGACTGGAGATCTCAAAGCCCATGTTTCAAGAATGGTAACATGGGTTTGTCAGCAGTATGTTACCAGGGAATGGGATGAGCAAAGCTCGTTGCTTTGTATGTAATGGGCTCCCAAGGACAGGATCATTCCTACTATTTATCTTGGGTGAAAATTGTCACCTTCATGGCTGATAGGTGTCTTCATTCTCACCATCTTGTTGGCTCTGTCTTTGCTCATATCAGGCCATTCTGAAACCAGTACAAGAAGGGAAGGAGTAAGTGTTCTTGGTGCTGTCTCCTCTCCTTTGGGTATGTCTTTTCCGTGGAAAATATAAGATTATGCTATAATACTACGGTAAAGGGATTTTGTTTCAGAGGGAAAGGCATGTGTTATTTCTAGCTCTTTCTCTCTTTAGGGGGACGAGTATCTGCCAAAATAGACAATAGTGTTGGTTGGGTTGTGTTTGATCAAGAAGAGGAATGGGTGGTCAGCCCTAAGCTCTTCCAATTCAGAGGAATACTTGATGTCTTCTATCACCCCTGTGGAGCCTGCCATGTCAGTGCCCTCTTCACTGAGCTCCATGAAGGCCCCATGCACAGCCTGGGATATTTTCAAGCTCTCTGCTGAAGAAATGCCAGTCAGATTGGCTGAACGGCTGAACAGGTCAGTCATTCCCAAAGCCATTAAGACAGATGTGAGGTTATATTTTTCCTCAATCTTCATACGGGGCAGGTACACTTTCACTCTCCTCTTCTCCATAGTATTGGGATTGGTCCACTCTGTGAGTTTTTCAGAGCTAATTGTCTTCTCAATCTGAAAAGAGAGACATAGAATAAATTGCCTGTGATGAGAATGCAACTTCTTTCCATCGTTCATTTTAATCAAGACTATTATTTAAAAAAAATCAGAAGGTTTCCCAAAGTGCATCCTATCAACATCTTCCTATTTTACCATTTGTTTCCCTAGTATTTCCTCTGTCAATGCCCCTTTGTTCTTTCCGCCTGACACATCCCCTTCTGTACAAGTAATTTCATGTCTCATACCAAACAATATAGCAATTTCACTACATAGCGGATTGGCCAGCTGGTGAGAGACTGCAAAAAAAGTGCCATAGCAATTTATATACAGTGGATAGTACCAAACAAACACAAGCATTTCTGTATCTACTTCAATATTCCAAGAGCAGCTTATTTAAAATATTCAGTGAGAATATTGTCAAAAATATCATTAGGGATAATTGAACCTCATCATTTCTAGTAACATTTGCTGAAGAGTTTATGTAAGAGGCCAGATGAAACTGCCTCTCAATGGAAAAAAATGTGCATACATGCCCTTCTGTAACATTACAGCAGCCCTAGGCTCCTTTACTGTTGTTTTGTTAGCTACATTCTTCTTTTAATAACATTGAGGCCAGGGCTCTCCTTAGAGGCCAACCTCTGCCTGAGCACCTGGAAGCACCTGGGCCACTGTTGTGCTCCCCTGCCTGGGCAGCACAGCACCTTCAGGGAGTGAGAGGACAGCCAAAGGTCTGAAGGCAGCCAGCTCCCACTGAACTCAGAACTAGTTGCCTTCCCCTGCCAGGGCCATACCTGCTCCAGGCCAGAAACCTCATCAGGCAACAGCACCAACATGCTCAGATCTCCGCTGGCATATGGGAGCTCCAGGATCTTCATTTTCTCTGCAGGCAGCGTGGCCACATTAAAGGTATCATTCAGACACATCATTTGCACAGGTTTGCTTTCTTGCTGCAAAACAGAAGCACGAGACAATGTGAGCAGGGAGCAGTTTTTCTTGAAGCTGGCAAATGTGCAAGCCCTTCAGGAGGAACTGGACTGGATCCTCAAGCTGTGTTTCCATTTTAATCTCTTGTCTGCAGATGTGCTTTGGATGCTTGGTCCGACACAGCTTTTGCCAGCCTGCCTTGGGCTCACCCCCATGCCTTGCCAGCGAGGGCCCCAACAGAACCATGGGCCGATGACTGTGGAATGGTGTATGTAACACCCCTGATGGCTTTCTGTCCTGCCCAGAAGCGTTGACTACATCCCCTACCTTTGTTATGCTGAAGGACATTTCTCGAGTATCTTCTGCATTAAATGCTGTCTTCCACATCCCTTTGAAGTAAATGGCATTAACAAGGACCAACGTTGTATCAAGATCAACAGAGCTTGATACAAGCAAATCTTTGATCTGTCCTGTAAGAAGAAAGCATTTCCACAGGAAATATTCATTAATGGAGATGGAAGGAATAGTCTTTCTAGAAGTTGTTCAAGTAAAGTAGTGACAAGGAAGTATATTATAAACTCTCCTCAGAGCTTACCTTCTGTCTGCTTTTCCACCCAGGAGTTAATGAGCTGTCTGGCTTGGTCTGATGCTGTTTTGAAATTCACTGTTTCCAGACCTGCTCTGTACAGTTTCTTCACACATTTTAGGTAAATCTGTGAAGACAGCAGTTGTAGCCACCAAATCAATTTTTAAAAAGACTGTGAAAGTGATACAAAATACCGTTAAAATATTCCATGATTTTTATAACTGTGCTACGGTTATACTGTTTTCATTGCTTATTTCCTGGACAAAAGGGTTAAAATGGCCAGCAAAATTATTCTTATGCATGATTTTTTAAGATCTTTAAGTTTTTTATTACTTTACCGGTTAAGATTATGTAGCAGAAATGCTGAAATATTTTCTTGAAGAAAGACAAATCCAAAACCAGGTTCAGATCCTTTAGCAAGTGCTTTGTTATAATAAAATTCTTTCTTTTGAAGCATTTTTCTTTATTTTTAAAGATAAAGTGTATTTGATTTAGAATATTTGTATGTTTTATTTTGAGAATGTCAAATGAAAGATTTAGACACTTTCAAAGACTGTTTTTTGAGGTTTTCAAGTGAAGAAACATACTGAAATCTAATTTTGTTCATTACTCCATTTGTTTTTGAGTAGGGCCATCTTTTCCCTTGAAATGCTATCTCTGAAAAGCTGTGGAAGTCTACACCTAGGAGAGTTGGATTAACAGAATCTCTGGGCAGTATTCCTGGATTATGTGTTTTTACAAGATATAGCAAGAAATCATTCTGATGTACAACTCACCGGTAGGACAGGACGTGACTTTTCTGCATATAGCCTATTGGCAATGCGGAGTGAATAATTGGCTTTTGGTGTGGTAATATCAGAGAGGAGTTCTTTAAACAGTATGTGTATGTTCACAGATTTGCCACACTGGGTTGGTGAAGAGAAGGAAAAAGGGTATAAATGTTAGCTTATTTTACTAGAAAGACAACTATTTATAAGCTACAAATCACATAGGAAAACACACAGTATTCAGACATTTGCAAACAAAATACAATAGAGTCTAAAAGCTCCATGGGAGAGATGTTCTATATAAGCAATTAATTATGTACAACTGATGGCATTTGCTGACACTCAGTCTTGGTGATAAGAAACAGAAAATGTGAGTGATTTGTCTGATTGCATTTTGTGAATTGTTCTACTTAATCCACTAAATGCTCTAGCAAAAAGAATAGAATGGAAGAGCTTCCAGATGAGTGTTATCTTTCCAAATGTATCAAGTGACCATTGAAAACAGCACACAGATGGTTCACGTGCGGTCCTCCAGCAAGCCCTGCAAGTGTGCAAGTGTTATCAATCTAGGAAGGTATCCTGGTGCTCAAAATGTCCTTCAGATATCCTATCAGTTTTTCTGGTGCAACATGTGAGACCTGCTTTCTTTTTGTGTTTGTTTGTTGTTGTCATTTCTTAATTTAACAAATTTGAGTTTTCCACTTGCATACCCTGGATTGAGAGCATTAGCTAGGGTTTGGGAAGGGGCTGGACCTATTTGAAGCACAGTCAGAACAGTTTTAAGTTCTGTTCTCCGGGAAAAAAAATGTGAGAGAAAAATAAATGTACCTTAGGTTTCTGTACCTTTGTCTGACTGCTTCCTCCAAGTCCTGCAATGCTGTCAAAGTGAAGGGCCTGCAAATGGAAGTAGCAGAAGAAGAGATGAAATATGTGAAGTCCACTGACAGTCATTGGATTTTGTGTTCAAATTCTGGGCCTGAAATAACCAATGGCTGAACTGAGAAGTTTCATGTGAGCTTGAAATTTGTTTTTTTTACTGCATATGCTATTCTGAACATTTTTTTATAGGATCTTTCAATCAGTTCACCTCATTTCTGAATGTTTCATCTTTTATACATGACAGTTTGTTCATTTTATCTGGAAGGAGTCAGGTTTGTGAGATAATATAAGCTGAAGCAGGAGATCTCCTTAGTAGAAACCATTGTTATCCTTTGTAGTGAAAAACAATGATAAGTAAAAAGTTAGCTCCAGATCCAAACTTCATGGCTCAGTGTCCTTCTTCTAGCCAAGTTCAAATCCAGTGGCAAATGTACAGTGTCTGGCCCCTCAAGTGGAGGAAGTCTCAAAGATATTCATGGATAATTTGTTCTAGTAACCAGGATCAAAATAGGCTTGTATTCATTTGCGTAACTTACTTTCTCCATCTGATACTCAGTGTTGCCTCTTGCTCCCATATAGACCATGGCCAAGGCTGCAATGATGCTCAGGGGGGAATACAACATGTTCTCATTTGTGTGATGGACTTTCAGCTCATTGAATACATCGAAACAAAATTCTGCGTTTGCTGCACTGATGGAGCCCATCCTGAAAACAGTGTTGTCTAAAACAAACAGAAATATAACTGTAGCATTGATCTGTGGCACTTGTAATAAAAAGTACTTTCTGTAGCCCAGAAGCTACTTGTTCATTGCTGTTTCTGTGATGCTAAAACAATAACGTAAAGCCTAAAAATTCTGTGATCATTAGAAATGTTCTAAAGACTGACCCACTGTTTCCCAAATGCATGTTTACTTTCCTTCAGAAAGGTACTGGCTCATTATAAAAACGCTATGTTGTATTTGCCCTTTAGGAAATGGACAATTTCATCTGTGCTTCTAGTATGACGAATACAGTGTGGACTGGATGAGTTTCCCTATAGCCATCCAGAGAACTCTGGGTGATTTCTGAGACAACTTCATTTCTTTTGTGTCTACTCTGGACCATACTCTGGATATTTCAATCAAATGTAGTCACCTCACAGTAGTCTTAGTTTGTTTCAAACTGCTTCTTTGTACAATTGGCCATAAAAATGGAGGTTGCTTTCTTGTAATTTATAGGAAAAATAGAAAGGAATTTATTTGTAAATCTACCCAGTTGCTTAGATGCCTAACTATAGCTTTAGTGGGCTTCTTCTCTATATTCTCATTTTTTGACATTTAATCTCTGCTGATTCCATTTTTTTGTTGACAAAAACAAAACCAAAAGCATATATATACCATAAATATAGAGTTTCGCTAAATTGCTTGATGCGCTGTAAAGCTGCGTTAGATCAGCCAGGTGAAGATCTTGTGCATGCAATTTAATGTTGTGACTTAGGGGAATTTATTGAAATCTATTGTCCTTCTCTTTCTTGAATCTGAGACCAAGAAAGCTGAATACTGCCCTCCCCTTTCTAAAACAATTTGAGTTGGAGTAATAGCATATCCATAGTTTGGAGCAGATCTACTACGTGACCTGAGAGGTTCCTGCTGCTAACAACTGAAGAACCACAGACCCTGCAAATCATCCTACTGTACCTCACCTGTGTTCTCTCCAAGGAGTGAGATTGAGAAATCAGAAATTTTTTCTTCCAAAAATATTTTTATACATCTGTCTTATATATGGATCACACTGAAAGTAATGCCTCCTATTTATTTTCATGGAAAATACAATAGATACAAAGAGCATATATAATATTATTATTATAATTACAATAACTTCATTTCACTGAGCAGATTCTCAGCCACAAAACATTGTTTTTCAATACAGCCACCACAATTAGCTATGCATTTTTGCCAACAGTGCACAAGAATCTGCACTTCCTTCTGGTAAAAATCTGTACCAGGGCAGATAAACCACAGCGGAGATGTCGCCACTGCTGAAATACACCACCCATTGCCTCATTGTGCTCACATCCACTTTTTGGTCTCCATAAACATTCAGCAAGCATTGGTGAATGCAATGGATGCCATTTTTTCCGCAAGGAGGAATTCAATGGCACACCTTTGCTTCAGTTGCACTTCCATGTCAGACACCATTCTGTCAGACTGCCCCTGTGTTGCCATCTGTCACACAGCAACAACATGTAATATAATGGGATGCTGGTGGGAAGGTTCAGCCTCTACTGCCATACCACCAACATCTGCCTCTGATGTCATGGGTTGACATCATAAAATAGAAGGCAGCCCTTTTTTTCCTTTAAGTTCTTACACATAATATTTCTGTGGTGGTTTTTTTGGTGTTTTTTTTTTTTTTCCCTATTCAAGAATACAACGTAGAAGTTATATTTTATTTGGAAAAGTACTTACAGAAAAACATCAAAGAGGCGCGTAATAATCCAGCTTGCCAGTTGAACCTAAACAGATTCTCTGAGTCCTTGGTGATATATACAGTACCCTTTCGGACACTCCCCCTGTTAGCCTTCTAAGAGTCATCCTTTGAGTTACTACCCTTGTCATTGCCTTTTGATTCATTGTGCTTGAAACCACTGAGTAGGCCAACATTAGACTGGTACTCTATTTGGAGAAAGCCAAATTTTATTTTGTGAAGTAAAACCTAATAGAAGAATGTAATTATTCAGGCTTTTCTTCTATCTTATAAAGCTGTACCAAGTTTAAGTCTAGCATGTCTCATACTCTATGTCCGAATTTATATATTAATTTGATTGAGCCATATCAATAACTAGAGCCAAATGAATAATGAGTACATACACATTAAATTAAAAAAAAATCTTCTAAAAAAATAATAAACATAATGCACTTCAAATAAATTTAGCTGTAAAATCAGGTTTAAAAAAAAAATAGATCAAGTGATTCTCCCAGTCAGATGTATCTAAGGATCCCAAAATATTATGAGAAAATTAGACATGATTGGAGAACAAGAAGACCCACCACCATTCACCATTTAATAAGCACCCACTACTAAAGCTGTCAAGAGTAGAGTCCCATATTACCAAGGAGTGCAAGAAAGTGCATCAGTCCCTGGAAGCCATACTTCGTTTTAAGACCGTATCTCCTTTCCAGCTGTTTAGTTTCTTCTCATCTCTGGGACACTGTAATTACATAATTTACTGTAGCACTGCTCCCAAGATGGATGAAGGGAAAAGTGTGATATATATGTGATATTTCACTACAGTATGCAGAGAAACATAGGGATGCTTCTCGTGAATGTAGAGAAAATAATGCAGTTCCAAGCAGAGCCAGCTGCAGGATAGTCATTCTATTCAGAGGATTTTGTAATGGATGGTTTTCTATGTAAGAATAAAAACAAAGCTTTATGAGTTTTTTAAAGAATAAAATCATACTGAAAAATGTTTTGGTTTGCTGAAAGAGTTTGAGGACTGGAGAAGCTTATAGTTAGTACTTGTTAAAAGCTCAGCTCCATCTGTTTCTGCACCTAGGCAAGACCAAAGCTTTTCAATGAAAGTCAGACTATATCCAATGTAAGCCAAAGGCTCTACTGCATACATGTGAGAGGAGAAAGCACATTTTGTTGAAACTTCAGAGCAAAGGTGTTGGGATGATATTAGAAAACTCAGTGTGGATGGGGAAGTGGAAGAGATTTGGGGAACAGTCTGAAAGTGTTTGCTGCCTTGTGAAAGCAGACCCCAGAGTATTCAGATATTCAGAAATGAATTCTGAAAAGCTAGTGGAATTCAAGGGATGGCTGGTGGTCAGGTTTTGATTTTCATTCTTCATAGGTCATGGCAATAAGGCCCATTGTACATGCACAGGCTATTCTCATAAATCTTCTGTACCTCCTATTTTACTATGACAGGTAAATAAACTACCAAATCTGTCTGAAGGAACATTCATGGTCTGTTAAACAATCATAATGCACAATATCAAATATAACTCAATTGTAAAAAGCTATTACTCTTTATTGAATAATGCTCCTGATGAGCACTAAAGAAAAAAATCCAGCTTCTGTAAAGGCCAAGGGAATGAATAATAGAAATCCCAAATTTTTGCACATTAAGACAGACAATATGCAGTGGTGGTGGTACCCCCTGATAAAGGTGAAAATCTGCTCCTTTATCCCAAACAGTGTGTTTTGTGTTGCTGAAATTCAGTCATGTATATATGTGCAGACCATGATAACTGGAGTGGCTTTCAGTTTCTACACTCAGAATGAGTATTTTTTTATCTGTCGATATTACTGTACTCATGTGGGGGAAAGGAAAATCTACAGATAGTAAGCAGCTTTCCTCTTATCTTGTTTAATGTTCCTTTTTCAATAGCTTTTACTTTATCCTATCAAACTTTTCCTGCCCAAGGGCGTAAGTTTTGTTACAGTGCGTAGTATCTTCTCTTATGCTCCCATTTTCACATGTTTACATCAGGGTTTCAGCTACAAGTCAGATGGGTACTCAAACATGCCTTCAAGGCTTCCTTGAAGAACTTTCCTGGATACCCACACTCCTTCATACGCTTGGTTTCATTGTCCTTGTTCTCTGTGGCTATCTATGGGGCAGGCACCTGTAGAACACAACCAGCCCTGCACATATGGATAATGTTTTCATCTCTTGGACTAACATCCACAATTTTCTCAATAAACATTTTGTTTTGCTGTCTCCTCTAGAAGAGGACATGAAGGTGTTTTTGTTATGTTCTCTCATCCAGTAGGTTTGCCTTCTTTGTATACTCTACCTCTGCAATAGCACAATCACCAAAACAGTTTTGCACAGGTAAGGTAGTTGAGGCAATACACCTTCTCCAGAGGGGGGTCACTACACAGGTCTTGCATTTTTTTCTATACTGAATGTTAGTGCAAAACCTGTTGCAGGAGCAGCCTCAGTATGTTGACCAGAATGGGCTATCCATGCACAGTCCTCAGCAGACTAATATGTGGTTTTGTAATTTTAGATAGGGTTTTAGGCCAGGGGAAATCAGGGGCACCCCTTGAAATTCAAGAGTCATGGATGCAAGCAAGACAAATTGGTTAAACTCGGTTCCAGATCTGTGTTTGTTCCAGAAAGAGGTCAGCAAGGACTCTGCTGCCCTTGTCCTCTGTCAGGCAGTCCATTGTGGAGCTGTTACTAAACCAATTCATGGGGTTTGCCATTCTTCCTTAATGTTGGCTTAATCAAGGACACAGAAATAGTAGAAATGCAGCTCTTTCCAACATTTATCTGTTCAGATTTTCACATTTCATTTCCTGTGGTTGCTTAGCAGTTCCTGTGTAGTGCTTGAGGGTGATGTTTTCTTATGCCTTGGACCCGTTCATGTCATAGCTTGTCCGTCTGCATCACATTTAGCAGAGGCTATTCTGGCATCTCTCAAAGTCCTTTAATGAACCAAGTTTGCTCTCATGTTATTTGTGCTGGAGATGATCAGCTCTGTTGCGCATACAGTCTTAGGCAGTTGGCAGTGGTTGACTTGGAACCACTTTGAAGTCAACCAGCACCTTGCTATAAACCACTCAGATAGTCAGCATGTCTGTCCCAGAGTAGAATTAATGTCTAAGCTGCCCTTCAGAGCTCATAGTAGCTTGTGTGGCAATGTGTATTGTGTTTGCACAGCAACCTGAGGGAAGAGGAGGCCAAGCACATCTAGCAGTCCGTTACGCACCTTGATAGCTGGTCATCTCCAGCAACAACTCAGTTTGATGTTATAGAGCCAGCAGTAAACATTTAAACATTGTTTAAAAGCTTTGTTGTTTTTAACTAAGAATGCAGCTTAAAAAAAAAAAAAAAAGGATTCCATGAAGAGAAAATAGAATTTTTCTTTGTAGTTGTGTTTTGTTCCTGTTTTTGAGGTTATCTAGATATCCCTGAAGCAAGTTAAAAAAACCTAAGATCATAAATGATTGTTTCTCCTGTAGTAAGCTGACTGACAGTTGTTTCAGTCACACTTTCTTCTTCATTCACATGCTGAATTCCTTTTCCTGTTATCAGACTGGCACTCTTTAAGATGACATTTTACAGTACTTGTCCTTATAATACATACTATAAATTTTGCTTTCTTTGAAGATTTATCTAAAAAAATGTATAGGTCTGATAATACAAGCTAATATATGCTAGCACTATTTATTTCACTGTTTGTTTTGTTTTAATACATATTTGACTCAAACCAGACATACACAGTGGTATTCACTGAAAAACACACATGGCTATTTTTTACATACTCTGTTCATCAGAACAGTTCGCTGCCTGTGTTTGGTGTTGCCTTCTTTTACCAACTAATTGATATGCAAACTTTGCCTCTGCCAGTAACTCTCTTAATTTAGGCTGTATTTCATCTGAAATTGCAGCCCTGCAAGACGTAGTCATAGACTGTCATGAGTCTTCTTTATTTAGCAATCAAAATTAAATGCCTCGTACTGTAATTTACAGGTTTTTTCCTGCGTATCTCAGCACTTGGGAAAGCTCTTCAAGTCTGCAATTCTGAAATAACAGTAGTATGTACCCAGCGGTTACTTTCTTCACAACTGAGAGTAACAGGAAAAGCAGGGTGAGTCATCAAAGGATTTTTTTTTTTCTTAAAAAAATGTAAATTAATTAATTTTAAAGGTATTTCTCATGAGTCTCTGAATGCTGGATGTTGGTGGCAGCTAAATTGGATGTGGTCCTTTCTTTTCTGCAACCTCTTTGCTATGCCTTTAAAGCACTTATCCACATCTGGATAAGTGGGACTAGGTTTATGGGACTAGGTAATCAGTATATTTAACAGATTTTTTTCACTTTATTTAGGTCCCAGTTATTTCTCATTACCAAGTAATAGTGGCAATGTAAGGGAAAAAAAGAACAGAGCAACACAAAAGGAAGGAGACAAGGGAAGAATCATCACCTCTCTCAGAGACATTGGACCATATGAGCCATGGCAAGGGCTGCCATTCAGCTTTGCTTCATGCTGCAGTTCCGTGTTATCACACACTTTTATACCGGACATCAGAAAAAATTTCTTTACTGTGAGTGGTCAAACACTGGAACAGGCTTCCTACAGAGGTGATTGATGTGCCACAACTGTCAGTGTTCAAGGGGCATTTGGATAATACTCTCATTAATATGTTTTAAGTTCTGGTCAGCCTTGAAGTTGTCAGGCAGTTGGACTAAGTGATCTCTGAACATCCCTCCCAACTGTTCTATTCTTAGATATCATCTCATGTTCTCAGTGGAGCTCTCGGTTCCTGGTCTGCCTGTGCCTCATGAAGATGAAGCACCTGTAATGCAAATGCAATATAAACCTCTGTGATCAGATGAAAGAACACATAGAGAAGGCATCAAGGCTGCACAGGAGCTTCATGGGTGCTGCAGGTATCCCATGAGTATGTTTGAAAAGGTGAACTTTGAGCCTTGTAGCTGCTGCCTGCCTCTTTTGTTTCATTCTTTATGAAGAATATGACTTTCCAACTTACTTGAAGTAGATTGTGTAAAAACTTTTTCCCTTTGTGTATTGCATAAAATATGAAGTACACTGCATAAAGACAAGCAGAGACCAGCAAATTGCCTTTTCAAGTCTTAGCCAAACTATAATGTGAGAAGGCCTCCCTCTGCTTCCTGAGGTGGAAGTGGCAATTTCATATCCTGTCTGCAATTCTAAGATATCTGCCTGGCTATTTATCTCATTTTGCCTTCTAAGAGAAAGGGATTACAAACCCCTTCTTGCTATTGGATAATGTCATTCACTGGAGCAGAAAATTTGTCTTCCTACATCCTGGGATTTCTGCAAGCATGAAATGTAGAGGTCATTACCATGAGGTCTCACAGCCTCCATGCATCACTGCAATGTGTTCTGCTCCTGTTCCAGGTCTCCTTTTAGTCCTGATGCTACCTCAAGGAGGATGAGGGCTGAACAAGCTGATTTCTCCTGGGCTTTGCTGGCTCTGACTGCTTGTTTGCTGATGGAGGGTCATGTTCTGCTCTGACTTAAGTGGAAACCGCTTCTGCAGAGTCAAGTTCCCTTCACAGGTTTTTCTGAGGAGAGGGGATGCATGGAGAAATGAAGGACTGACAGATAGGTTGCCAGGAGCCAATTTCTCTTGTCCCACAACAGAGCAGGAGGTACAATCCTAGCTATTCTGGTTTTACCCTCTAAAACAAATATTTTTCTCGTCTCAGGGAGAAGGCATTTCATGAGCGTACACTGCTGAATCGTGTCTAGGATGTGCCAAGTATCTGCAGGAAACATAACAGGAAGAGGGAAACAGAAAAATTCACAAAATAAGCATCTGACTCAGAGCATTCAGAGGGGCACTTCTGCCTCTCACTGAATAATTTGTGTCTGTTCTGATAATGTTTTCTTCAGGAAGCCTTGGTGCTCCTAGAACAGATGGCGGAGCTGCACTGATAATTACAGTACATTTTTCCTCTAACCCCTAACCCTTCATCACAGTTTTCAGAAGAACTGTGCAGTGAGCCTGAGGCTCTGATGTTTTGCCCTGGGTTTGAAATGTGTACTGGGTCAATGAGGCTCTTGAACTCCATGGTCATTTTCACTCTGCACCTCTGGATGGATGGCTTGCACAAAACAAGTCAAAAAGGCAGCAAGGAGGAGTTGTCCAGAGTGGAAGCATGGGGTATACACCAGAGGCGTGTGGTCTTCCAGAATCGTTCTCATTCATCATCATTCACGAACAAGGAAATGAGCACCACACATTACCAATGCACATCTTCTTGTCTTCCACCTCTGGAGGCTGTCATGCTTCAGGAGCAGAACCTGCTGTTTTTATAATATTCCTTCTGCTGAGTGTCTTGAGGCTGGTTGTGTTCTGAGTGCTGTGTTAATTTTCGGCAATCAGGTGCTGTGCTCAGCACTGCCCAGGGCACAGTAGTATATTTTCCACAGAAGACCAGCAACTGATTACATTGAGTATAATGGAGCTAAGCTCTGATGTAGATGTCACACAGTGATTGCTTAATTCAGACAACAGGAGTTGGGGGACATGGTACTAAGAGAAGACTAGGGAATTAAGGCAAGATTCATGCTATCAGAAAGCTTTAGAGCAGAACAGTTCTCTGTCATTATTGCCAGGGTACTCACCCATGTGTGAATACTTGTTTTCTCTTAAACATTAAAACAAGAATACTCCTAGCAGTAGAGACTGGAAGCCAGAACTCACCTACTAGGTGTCCTAGTTGTTTAACTGCTGATTTACCATCAGTCTTTGAATTTCCCATTTTTTTCCATTAACTTGCAATCATCCCAATGAGGGTAGAGCTTCAGAAGCAAGGGGTATATTTGTGTATATTTTTTTCACTGATCTTATGCTAAAACCTAGAGTCTGACAGTACTAGAAAATGCAAGCTCATGTTGCAACAAGAATATGGGATTCACTGAAGGGGGCCTTTTGCCCCCTGAGCCACATTATTTCTCCACTACAGAAGTTATGTACCACTTCCACTTAAAAACACAGTCTACTCTGATGGCATTTTCATGGAGCAGTATTTGAAGAGTTGGTGCTTGGTGTGCTTTAAATACATTCACTAGATGTTCTTTATTCTTGTATTTTAGCGTGGGAAAAGCACCTCACTGTTAACATCAACACAGCTCAGAGCAAGCAAAGCAAAATGCCATCTGCAAAGGAATTCGCAAAAGGAGAAAATAAAATACCTTCAGAATTTGGAAACTTGCACATGTGTCGTAAATGAGAAATTTTCTTTCAGATGACTTTTTGGAGGTATATGCTTCAAACCAGCTTACATCCTATTTAGGATTGCCACATCCTTATTTTGAGTGTTGCTTCTCCTTTCTGAATTTGTCTGTAGTATTAAACTTGTTTTTCGCAAGTTCTCCAATACATATACATGGAAAAATGCAGTCAGAATATCTCATTTCTGAATCTGTTTTTCAGAAACACTATGAATACAGTGATACAATGCCTGCTATAATGCTATTAGAAAATGAGTGTACTTTATTAAGAGAAAGGATTTAGGGGTACTGTTACATGGCATCGAGACATGAGTCAGTAGTGTGCTCTAGCAGACCAGAATGCCATCCATATCCTTGGCTGTATCAAAAGAAACACGGTCAGCATGGCAAGGCAGGTGATCCTGCCCCTTACTCTATGCTGGTGAGACCTCACCTGCAGTACTGCATCTAGATGTGGAGTCCTCAATAGCGAGGAGACATAGGCCTGTTGGAGTGAGTCCAGCAGAGGGCCACAAAAATAATCCAAAGGATGAAATGCGGCATGAGAACTGTTGAATCACAGCTTGAACCACTGATTGATCACCAGAAGCAAGCAATGAGTCAGCCCTGGGAGCACAGGTGAAGGTAATTCAGCTATGTGACTGCACCTCTCCTAGACCCCATTTAAGGGCTGACTGACACTAGGGAAGGATTCTTTCTGGAAATTCCTCTCTTGGGAGTTTTTTTTTGTTTTGTTTTTTGTTTGTTTTTTTTTTGCAAGCCTAGGACATAGGTGAGTATTTTTGTTTATTTTCATTTATTCCTTTCCACCATGATAATCCTTCTAGTTATATGACCTGTGAAATACCAACCTGGCTGTGCTACTCTGCTAATTGTGTATTTGTTGATTGTACAAATGCTTATCCTATGAGGATGGGTTAAGAGCTGGTGCTGTTCAGTCTGGACAAGAGAAGGCTCTAAAGTGACTAGAGAAGGGTGTTTCAGTATCTAAAGGGAGCTCTAAGAAAGAAGGAGATGGATTCTTTAGTAAGGTCTGTTGTAATAGGACAAGAGGAAATAATTTCAAACTAAAATAATGGATATTTTGCATGGATATAAAGAAAAATTCTTTTACAGTTAAGATTATGAGGCACTGGAACACACTGCTCTGAAATGTGGTAGAAGCGCTTTCCCCAGGGACGCTGAGGAGGCTGAATGGGGCTCTGAATAACAGTCTATCTGTAGGTCCCTGTTCAGTGGAGGGAAGTTGGACTAGATGACCTTGAAAGTTCCCTTCTATTAAGTCAGTACACGTGCTTAATAGCCTGACAGGTGGCAGGTGTGTGATTGCTGCACTATCAACAGCTGATTACCCAATGGGTGGTGTGAGTGCCATTGGCCCTGAGCAAATGGAGGTGCATGAGAGCAGAATGAAGAGGATAAAACCTGAAGAGTTCAGTGGTAGAATATGGGCCATTCTTCATTGAACTGCAGCTGTGTGGAATAATGAGATGTTGCTGGCTGACCTGCAGACCAGTGGGGTACTGCTAGATCCATGGTGGTGACTATTCCTTCTCTCTAGCCAGTTTGCTAGAATTCCTCCCTTTATTGTTGCTAACTTTGTCATTTTTCCTCCATTCTTTAACTGCTTAGAATTTGTAATAAACTAGCTGGATGATATTTGACCTCATTTGTGTCTTAATCTTGTTCTAGCTATATCATGAACCATCTCCTCCAAGAACTGGAGGGAGACATTATGCTATTTAACACTTCACCACAGAAGTCTGTATTCCCGTCATTGCAGAAGTGGGCTTGATGTTTAAGTTGTGGTGCTCAGAACTTCCCCAGGCTATGTAAATAGCAAGTAATGACATCTGGAGGTTATAAAAATGTAGCTTAATAGGCAGTCTGTGCTGTCAGCCTCCAGAATGGAAACATGGACACAATCTGGAAAAGTACTGCTTATGTTGTACTGTGCCTTCAGATCAGACAATAAGGGGAAACTGATTGAATAATATTGTCTTACCCCTGCCAGTTCTTGCTTGAATGTCATGCCTAGACTTCCTTATACAAAGAGCCCCAGGTAACTTTTGGTACGTAAACTGTGCTAATTACAAATTACTTTATGGAGCTTTACACTTAATTATATGACTAATGGCTAATATATACTTGCTTTTTATAGGTCACAAAGCACAGGTCGCAAATGTTAGTTAGACCTCATGTAGAACTCCATGAGAAGATATAACTTGTGTTAAACTAGCAGCGTAACAGTTATGTCTCTCAGTCAGCTGCTAATTCTGTTTTTCTCTGATTGTCTCACAGACTAAAGCATTTTCCATGTAATGTTTGACTGTGATTTCTATTGCTTATGTTGCCCTTTTCAAAACTTTTTTCATTCCTCAGGGCTGGAGAGACATGTATACCTATATAAATACATCTCAGATCATTAAGCTTCACCAGAAAGCAGAACTCAAGGAAGAAAACCAATTACTTCACTATGTAAGTAATTAATCTTCTTTAGAAATTTGTGCTTTCACCTCCCGTTCCTGCAAACACTGTGCATACAGAATTCTTTTTGGTGTCATTCAAAACTGTGGGAACTTAGAAAAGATTGTCCAGACAGGTGGTGAAGTCTCTGTGCTTGCAGATTATCTGGACATGATCCTGGGTGATGTGCTGTAGGTAGCCCTGCCTGAGCTGGAGAATTAAACAAAATGTCCTCCAGAGGTCCCTTGCAACATCATCCATGCTGTGATTCTTTAAGGGTAGATTTATTTTCAAAAAAGAATGCCAAAATGTCCCCTCAAAAGAGGGTCAAAATCTTGCCTTCCCACATACTCAATTGCTGTTGTAATCAACTCTCCTACTAGATGTGTTCATGAGGTATAATCTTAAGTGTTCCTACTGTTGCTATCATAAAAAAAAATACAGTACTCCAAACAAAACTCATGGAAAAAATCAAGGGCTTGTGAAAGGGGTACATGTCATATTTCATCTATCTTCCAGTTGATTAGATAGTACTTCAGATGAAGGCTTATATCTAAGTAAATAAATGAAACCAAAGCTGCTTCTAGCATAAATGTTTTATATAGCACAAGGATACATCCAGCATACATCGGGGGGGGGGGGGGGGGGGAGGGTAAAAAGTGGTACAGTTGTCAGTGAATATGTGAATTTGCTATAAATAATTATTTCCTGCTTGCTTGTGACTGCTGCTACAGGAAAGAGAATTATCAAAGTGAGATCTCCACTGCGCAAAGTATTTGCCACAAATTGAGTATGTATAAGTATAAAGTATCTCCAAAGCCCCTTTCTGCTAATCAAGACCCACCTTGCAGGAAGTTAGAAACTCCAGAGAAAATAAAATTACTCTGCTTTTACTGATGGTTACTGAAAATTGTTGCAAACAGTTCTCCTCAGGTAGCAGAGCACAAATTCCACCTTTGCCAGGCAAGTAGTGTACTACATTACATGGTTATGCTGGAGAACTGTAGGCTATACAGGAGTGTGTCCACCTTGAGGAAATAAAACGTTCTTCATATCCAGTCAGGTTAAAGGACAATTTACTCCTGTTTTGGTTTCAGATCAATATTTGCCTTTCAGGGATCATAACAGGAGGGCATTCAATTGATGGTTTGAAGCTAAAGTGGTTGCAATAATTACTTTGGTCTATGATCATTTATAGGATTAAGAAGGCGTAGGGGGAAAAAAGCATTCTGATTCTCATCCAGGTTTTTCTCACAATGCTAGAAGATGGCCCTGATTTTAAGGTGAGCAGAATTTACCAAAGAAAAGAATTGCACTGGTGGGGTTGTGCCTAATAAAGAATAAGAAAGGATGGTCAGCTATAAACACTTCTATGAGGGGAAGGGATCTCCTCACAATAGTAGCTCCTGTAGCAGCTGCTGCTGTAGTGCCCTCCTCATTGACTTCCACATAAGCCTTATGGACAATGTTTGACAACACCAGGGATTTCTCAGATGACAATGCAGAAAGATCAGCTTTGGATTCAGTGAAGATGTCGGTCATTCCCATTGCTTTTAATACCTCATTGAGGCTAAAAGTGTCTTCGAGCTTGAATCGGGGCAGGTACACCTCTACCATCGTCTCAAACATGTGTTTGGAAGAGAACCACAGCATTAAATTTTCATAGGTCATTGTGCTTTCCATCTAGAAGATGGAGAAATCAACAAGTTTAGACTTTTGCCCAGCTTCTGTTCGGACAACCAGCTTTCAGTCTGGCTTAGTGGCAGTCCTCAGCCTTACCTGTTCCAGCCCACTGGTAGATCCATCTGCTGTGTCTCCAGGCAGCAGGATGATCATGCTCAGCAACTTCTGAGCATAAGGGAGTTCAAGCACCTGAGTTCCCAGCTCCTCAATGTAGCCTAATTTAAATGTGCCTTTCTGATACATCATCTGCACTGGCTTTCTCTCATTCTATTTAAAAGAAATTGGAATGATCACACAAGCAATACAGTCCTTAATGTTTAAATGTCAGGTGCGGTACCAACAGTAATTGTTATAAAGCTAAACATTTATCTTTATTTTGTTGCTCATACAGTGAGGCACATTATACATGAATGGCAAAACTGATGTTTTAAGGGGATAATTCTATGCCAGACAAAATAAAGACTTTCCCTGCAACTGATCAGATAGTGAAGTGGCTTAACGCTGTTACTCTGCAGCCAAACTAGCTGGTGCTGATGGGATTTGCAAGTCCTGGTTTGGAATGGGATAAAGAAATAGTAGCACTGCAGGAATCAGGTTGTCATTTATCAGGTAGATGTTTTAGGCAGGAAGCAGTAGACAGATAAAGAGCAAAATGATAACCACTCTATCTCAGGCATGTTCTTCTAGGGCTTGTAATCCTCACTGTGTTTTGTGATGTGTTTGTTCAAATCCTGTGTAGAGGATCAAGATTCATTTCACCATTAGTTAACTTCTTACTTTCTAAATCAGCAGAAGAATTTTAATAGAGAACAGTATTAATAAGTGCATGAAGAAAAGTATATGCAGATTCTTCCTATCTCATAGTTCCTGTGACGGTAGCAGTGCTCTGAATGTTCCTACCTATAGTCCATTTTCAGAGTTTGTACTCAAAGACATATTTCAAGTAAAAAACTTAGTGTAATTTTGGTCCCTTGCATGTGTCTTAAATAGCAATGCAGCACTATAACTATAACATAGCAACATATATATTTCTGACCTTCTGTTTTCATAGGTAAGAAACACAAGACAGTTTTTCCCATACAAAGCTCTTCAACCTCAGAGCTAGATCTGTGTTCTTTGTAGGTTCATTTTTTTTTTTGGTGGTTTCATTATTTAATGTAATGTAGGCAAAGCATATGGCATGAAGACAAAACTGAATTAAATGAAATAAAATGGTCATCTTTTTCGGTCATCTTTTTTTGAAGACATTTGTTAGACTTGAGCTGTATAGTGCTTGGATTAATGTGGTTGTTAAAGAACTTTTTGCAGTTATGTTGACTTGGTTAAGCAATGAAAGCTTCAATTTTAGAAGTAGAGTGGAAAAAAGGAATCAAAATTAAAACATATTTAAAAAAAAAACCTCTTAAATGTTGCAAATACCAGAAATAAATCAAAATACTCTGTGAGGATTTTTCCTGTTTCAAATTCCATCTTTATATATGTGGCTTGTTAATATCTGGCCTCATTTTTTGGTTGGTTTGGTTTATCTTATCTCTTGCATAGCTCACACTAAAATGTGTGGGATGTGTAAAATCTAGGATGGCCCAAAGAGCCTGTGTGAAATGAGATGTTTGCAGTTGGTTCTATCTGTGGTTATTGGGTTCAAAAGTGCTGATCAGGGCTAGTGCTTTGGGTTTTGCCAGCTATTGAAACAAAATGTTGAGCTGTTGCAACTTCTGAGACTTGCACATTGTTTTTTCCAGTAAGGATTATGGTTTCCTTTGAAAAGCTTTCCAGCTCTCTCTACTCAGCAGGAGGTAAAGATTTAGTTCCCAGCACACCCATGCCTTTCTCACAGCACAGCTGAAAGCCCCCAACTTTGTATTTCTGTATTATGTTTATGCCAGTTTATTCTAGAGTAAATCATGCTAAGACTTATAGAATGCATATGTACCTGATTCAGTTTAAAATCTCTCTGTACTGTATTTTTCTCCTCAAACTTGTGTTCCCAGGATGCTTTAAAGTAGATCACATTTACCAGCACCAGAATGGTGTGTGAGTCAATCACTCCTGGAGCAAAAAGTTCCTTGATTTTACCTGGAGGAAATTTTGGAAAACAGGTATTTATTAGTTGTTATTAAGACTCTGGATTGAGACCTAATTATTTGGCTGTGAACTTAGCTTTAGAGTACATTAGAAATCCAGCTCTTTGTTTCTTCACAGAATGGGGACAATACGAGCAAAGAAATGGCAAACTTCTCAGCACTGTTACCTAGTACTGGTCTGTTTGGGAGAGGAAGGGGCACAGGGTCATCAAATTAGCCAGCAGTGGCAAAATGAATGTGCCAGGTGGCACCTGTTCACAGTGAAAGGGGCAGTACCATTAAGCCTCTGTTTCAGTTTACATGTCCCTTTTTCCTGTACAGAAGTTGAGGTAGGATTTCCCAAGGGCTCTGAACAGGCGCACAGAGCAATGGTGGTCCAGGGTTTGCAGCTCTTTCCCACATTAATCACAGGCTGCTCTGTCAGCCCAAGGACAGGTTTGGTAAGGATATGACCACTACGAAATCAGAAGCCTTCAAATCTATTCATCCATCCCTCACTAAGTTCTGGCTTAAGTTCACATGGAAGATTTATAAGATTTTTCACCCTGCTGATGTTGCAGCTCTGACAAAATTAAAGTGGCATATTTCATGTTCAGCTTAATCAGAAAAAAAGCCAATGATTTCTGTGCCTGTAAAGGGCAAAAGCTGGTTGCTTGTTATACTTGTAATAGTGAATGTCTCTGGTGGGCACATCACTCATCTTTGTTAGCATTGCACTGTGTATGACCAGGTCGTGAGGTGTCTACTCTCTCTGCTATGCTGTTCCCAGTCCCACTGTGAAGCTCGTAACTTCCGTATTCCACTTTTCTGTACCTGCAGCATTGGCTATTTGCAAAAGCAATTAATCTATTTAACCCTTAAAGGTACTGTTGCAGCTATCTTGCTAGGCGTGTGGGTAGGAGTATGGCAGTATGCAACAACAAAATAGTTTAGCTGATACATGACTCTAAAGAATGAATGGGAAAAAACAAACTATCTTTGAAAGGCATAAGAAATATAGAAACATGAACAAGACTTATCATATGATGAATTCTTTTTGAAGGAGCACTGGAAGAGGGAAAAGATAGCAGAACTGTAGCTGTTCTTTGTTTTACCTTGTGTCTCGCTTTCAACCCAATCATTAATTTTTAGTCTACTTGCTTCAAGAGCCCTTTGGAAGTCCACTGTTTCAAGGGCTGCTCTGTATAGTTCCTTACTGCACATTAGATATTTCTGTAAAGCAGAATAAAGATTGTGGATTAATCAAACCTGTTCAGAGCTTATTCTCTTCACAGTGAAGTCAACAATTCAGAAACATTTAAGAAATTATGAGGCTCTTCTTGACTGAATAAGACAAAAGAGGAAAAGAAAACCAGCAATGCAAAGCTGCAAATAGAAAGATATCCCAGAAGCAGCTTGCAGACAGCTTGAATAGGCCATTTTTTGCTATAATCACACTTCTGTCTGAATGTAGACATGTCAAAAGTGAAAGGTCTTCTATTTTATTTTTGCTCTACAACGTATTGTCTTGATTGATTTACTTTTTTTTTTTTAACAGAAGCGATTAAAGCTGATACTCTTGTCTCTTTCCCAACAACCCTAAGAGATATGGCTCCAAGAAGCACCTCCAATACTCAAAAATGCACATGAAGTGATAACAGTGGTGCATATGCTTACCAGAAAGCTGGGGGTCAGTGCCACAGAGGTTACAGGGTACAATCTTACCTGCTTTGGTTCAAATCCTTGTTGGATAAAGAGGTTGTTAGCCAGGCTTAAAATGTAGTCTTTGCCAAGGTTTTGTAGTTGTAAAAGAAGTGCATGGAATGCTTCGTGGTTAAGATTCCCATCTGTGTTACACTAGGAATATTTCAAATACACCAGTTACAAAGATTCCTTAGTACATCTTTGTTAATTTACATCCTCATTAGATTGCAATGTAGGGCTAACTCCCATTGTAATTATATTTACATTCAGTTAATCTAGGCTTTGTAGCCTGATATTCCTTCTGGTGGGGGCTTTGGACTTGACTTTATGGAAGACTTGGCTGATAAGATAACGCCTTCTATGATGGACCAGGCAGACGTTGTGCATGGGATTTTGACTCCCTCCAGTGGCAGACTGTGATGCTTTACAACTAGTAGGCAACGGTGGAGTGAAAGAAAGGCTCTTGTTTGAAGACATACCAGAGAGGAGGAAGACTCTCTTTCCTGGCTTAGTTCAGACTTGTTTTCTGGGACTGCACCTTCAAGTTCAGATTCAAGGCTTGTAGTTCCTGCAGCACTGCTGACGTGGAGAACCTGCAGTTGAAGAGGTCAAGCTATGGCAGTTTTAAGTGGGATAAAGGTGTTCTCCTCGTTTGAGAGATTTACTGGGCTGGATTTACTGGATAAATGATGTAAATATATTAAAGATACCAGGGAAAGGTTTGGGTTGAAAGGGACCTCAAAGCCCACCCAGCCCCAACTCCGTGCTGTGGGCAGGCTGCCCAGGGCCCCATCCAACCTGGCCTGGAGCATCTAGAAATGGAGCACCACAGCTGCTCTGGGAAGCCTCAGCTGGCGCCTCACCATCCTCTGTGTGAAGAATATATGCCTAAGATCTCACCTAAATTTCCTCTCTTTTAGTTTGAAGCCATTCTCCCTTGTTCTATTGGACAGGAAGGTCAAAATTGAATTTGTCCAAAATCCATATTCAAATTCACATTTCTATATTAGTGAACCAAGGAAAACTTTCTTTTAGTCCCCCAGAATGCTACTTTCTAGTACCTTTTTAAAATTTTATATTTGATTTGTATTTATCGCTATAGTTGCCTTAAATTTCAAAACAAAAAGTTGCCTCAGGCAAAGAGGCAAAAATATTTTTCTTCCGGGTATCAAAAGTAGCTTTATGCAATCATTCTTAATATTTGTATCAGCTCAGGAAATGTATCAAAGTCATAGCGCTCTTGATGGAAATTGAACCTTGTTTCCAATGTGCAAATATCTCACTGAAAAATTTTGAAATGCTTCTCCACAGTGATACTGTTGTAGTATACAAACACTTCAGCTCTTTTTTTTTTTTTTTTGAGTACTTGGTCTCCATCGCTTTCCTAAACTAAGCGAGTCCCTCAGAACTCCATAAGGAGGATGCGACTCCCTTGGCAGCAGCTGACCCATGGTAGTATTATAACATGATGGCTGGCTACCTCAGGAGTATTGGTCACTTACTGCTCTCAGAAACAATTAAGAAAAGAAATAAAGATCTCAGAACATGCATCTTGCGCTGTGGAGAATAAAAGGCATAGTGACCAGAAGAACAGATTTCTGCATGCCTTTCCTGTACCCTAGGCCCTGTGTGCTCTGTAGGTGAGACGTTTTGAATCATTTGAATGTCACAAGTGATAGGTGAGCAGGGATATCGCAGCACACCAAACACTGCTCTCAAGGCAGCAGCTGAACTTGTGTTTATCCTTGTTTCCTAAGCACGCAGGTTGTGCTGCGAAGCCCAGCGTTGCCGTTGAGGGAACAGCAAGCTATGTGGAAGCATCTCAGAACATTTCAGCAGTACTTACATTTTCTATCTGAGTGGCAGTGTTGTTTCGTGCCCCTAGAAGGATTAGGCTGAGGGAGGTAGAGATGCTCATTGGAGAGAATACAATGTTTCGGCATTCTGCAGTTCTGTTGACTTTATCGTAGAGATCAAGGCAAAACTCAGTAATCATTCTAGAAATGGAGCCCATTGTGAAGCCTGCAGCTTACTGGGAGAAAGAAAAAAGGGAAAGGAGAAGTATGAATTGGTTGATTGCTTAGCTGTATCACACTGTGAAGTATCTGTCTGCCCTAAAGTCATTCCATACTTGGTTGCTAAATAGTAGAAATGTGCTGGATTCTGAGTTTGAAATAGCCAGTTTTGCGCACATCTGTCAATTTACACTCGTGATACAACAGGATCTGGAAAGAGGCCCCAGTACTCATGCCATATGGGAATTCCTTAGAAAAAAATTGTTTTTCCATCTTATCACACAATGTATCCAATTTCTTCCAAAAGAGAGTTTCTCATGGTCCGACTTGTTCTTATTGTGAGCAAGAGGTTGTGGTATTTGAATCAGTCAGCTGTGGATTTTCTTCTACAAACTGGTTTAATGTATGGCATCGTATCAACTCTTTCCTCTTGTAACAACATGATTAGTGACAGATTGGGGTGACAGAAGCTACACAGGCATCTAACTGCATCTGGTAACCTGGGCTGCAAAGGGTTCAAACAGGTTTATGAAAATACTAGTAATTATTTTCATGCATGAAGAGGGAACGTAAACAGCTATGGTGCTGCTGCCTATGGAAACATGAACAATTTGCAGTATACTTCATGTCTCCTCATTGATTTGGTAGGAACCACTGATTCAGAATGTATAAATAATGGCAATTTCCCAACAAAGCAATAGCTCAGCAGCCCCAAAAAGTCTGTAAGCTTCCTGTTCAATGGCAGGACAAGATCTGTCTCATTCTTTTCTCTTTTACTGAAAATACAGCAGTCTGATGCCTTTCCTGTGGATCATTAAATCCACTCCAGTAAGAAGAATTTGGGGCAAAGTATCAGTTTGGTTTTTTTCATGAAAAATGTCATCTGAAAAAAAAAAAAAAAGGTTTTTAAGAAGCCCTTATCAGTTCTTTAGGGAAATAACTGTAAAGATGTTGTGTGGATAGCAGTGGAGTACTCAAGCTTTTCTCAAAATATTGTACCATAAAAAGCCCACATCAATTTTAGCATCAAACAAAGGTTGCTCTGGAGCAGAAAAATGTAAGAAAAGCAAAGCATATGCTCTTGACTGTTTGCAGACATAAGTAACTACAGCCTGTGTTCCAGAAAGATGCTTTATTTAGGGGAAAATACATAGCATGGTGTGGAGAGAAAGCACTCAGGTCAGGGTGGCTCTAGCTTTCAGCCTGCATTGGGACAAGAACTACCCAGTGTCCTGCACTGACTGCAAGGATGCAGAGCACACACTACATCTCGTTCAGGTATGAGACAGGCAGGAACTCTGCATGAGAAGCAGGGGCTCAGGCACCAAAAGTTGCCAGGGTATAAGAAGTTGCTATGGCTCTGCTGAAGTGCAACAAGTTGTCTATGTAAGCAGTTTAGCTTGTGGCAAGTGCCAGACACTGGGAATTAACTCAGCCCACAAGAAAAAAGGCTTTCCCCAAGATAGATTGACAGGAAAGTCAAGGTGCTGATACATGGTAAGTGCAGGCATTTCTTTCCTTTTACTTAGCTTGAAATAAAAAATTCGTACATGTTTCATTCTAAGACACTTGTTTCTCCCTGAAGTCCAGTAGTACTTCATATGAAGGGCTGACATAAATGGGCAGTCATCCTACCACAAGAAAGAGATATTGCAGTAATCATTTCTCTTCCACCCTTGTTAGCTATTATTCACAACCTTCTGAAAACAAAACTCAGCACTTCTTTCGGGTTAAAGTTTGTTTTGCTCCACCTTCATAGCTGGTGAGAAATCTAAAATGGATCTGAGAAGTTGCTTACTGTGAATGTAGGTCAAGATGCATGTTGTAGGTGTGTCCAGACCTCAGACAACAGGAGCTAATGAACTTCCTCATCAGAAGGGAGGAACCTCCACCCCAACCCACAGGGAAAGAACCAGCCACCAAGCTCAAAGGGAGAGCATGAGAGCTGGAAGCAGGTTTTAAATGCAAGTGTATGGCATACGGAGGTGTCCATGCCTTTAGAAAAAGCAGCAGACTGTCTTCAGAGTGATATTCAGGTACAACCACTACCACCAATTCCATGGCTTCATGTGAGCTATTTACAGAAATGCAATGTAACAGCGGAGAGAGAAGGGATGTGGGCTGGAGAAGGAACTTTCTTAGTAGAGAACCACAGGATTTAGTGAACTTTCTTAATGGGTATTTGGGGAGGGAGTATGTGTAGGTATGATTTCACATCATTAAGCCATGCTTATGATCTCTGTAATCATTTGTCAGTGAGACTTTAGGAGCCACTGTGAGGACAGAGTAGCTTGGAGAACACCTACATGTTGGTCAACAAATGGAAATGGTACTTTTAAAAGATCCTGGAATGGGAAGGAGAGAAAATACAGGATCAAAAGAAGTGTTCCAGGAAGATCACAGCTGTTTTGCCTCAGACAAACTGTTTGCACAGAACATTAGCAGTTGTGCAGAGGCAGCAAGCAGGGCTGTGGTTTTATGGCTGATGAAGGGAGATGCTTTGCATGATGGCTCAGTAGCTGTTAGCACAGTCTGGGAGATGGGATTGCTGGTGTTGTTATATGTGAGCAGGGAGCTACCCAGGAAAAGGGCCTCCTTCTGTAGAAATGACTCTATACCAGAAGCCTTGTAAAGATAACAAATTGTTTCCGTGGCTCTGTGAAGTGAAAAATGCTCCTTTTCGATAGCTATTCATGCTCTGTTCTCTCTGTAGAGCTTGTTTTAGGCTAAAGATGAAATCAAGGCAAAATTTCTCAAGGAATGAAAAGCTGCACTTAAAGCTATCATAATTAATAGATGAGGTATGTTACATTATGCAGTCAGCGGGAAGAGGCAGTCAATAAGATGTGGATGCTGGAGGAGTGTTAGCCTGGTTTGTAAGGCAATTCTATATGTAGAAAGGGAAAGCAAGAAGGAACCTGTTTTCCCTGATGCTACATGCTAATTCCAATTGCATGCTTACTCTTCTTCTCATTGAAGTGCTTTAATGTACATTTGGTTCTCGTAAGCAAAGAAGGAGAATTGGCAGAAATGATCCATGCCTATCCTAGAAAAGGAGAACGTGACAGATGTGTCCTCACATGAAAAGTCTATATTTGGTAGAAGTTACTTTCTTATTTTTCATGACCACTCATACAGAAACTTCTCGAAGTGTTTCTGTGGCATTTTGGAGTTAAAGTGACCCAATACACAAGAAAAATGAAATTTCCTTTAACACAGAAATTCTAATTTTCCCCATGCAACACAAAACATTTCTAAAGCAATGTGCTTTAAATTAAAACCTAGTACATCTCAGCACAAAATATCTTTACAAGAAAATGTTGCCAGGTCCATCTCCCAAACAGCTTAGCCTCTCTTGCTGCTGTTTTTATTACAGGAAAGGGTTCTTCCTGACTGGTTCTATTATTTTGCATCACTACCTCCAGGATGTGTCTTTTCTTCTTCTTTCTAGACTGATAATTTCTACTTGAACAGACATGGATGTACATTGGCCTTACAGTGGCAAGCTATTTGTTATGACAATGTGTAGTTACATAAACTTCTCAGCAAATTTCTGAACACCACTGCCAAAGCCAGGAGCAAATATGTTGATAGTGAAGCATCCTCATTACCAAATCAAAATCTGAAGAATACTCCACCCTTCCTATTATACACAGCCATTGTTAAGAGCGTAAACAACCCTGGAAGCAGAAACCAGGGTACAGAGAAAACACCCAGACACGCAACCAAAGAGGTGCATGCCCTCTCTTGTCTAGTGAACATTTCAAGGCTTTTCCTTGTGCCATGGAAACCTGAGTGAAGAAGTAAAATTAACCCGTTTCTATTAATTTATGGGTGAGTTTAGCCAGAGGATCTGCATCATCACTTCTCATAAAGCCCATTTTTTTAGAGTTGGGCTGTTCTAAAACAGCTCTTTGGTCCTTCTGGAGATATAGGCAGAAAAGCATCTGCATGTGGTATAAACTGCTCACTCTGTGGCAGTTACAGCTCTCCAAGCAGGCAGAGAGGACGTAGGGAAATTTCAGTCAAAAGTCTGAAGAATTTAGGCAGGCATCTTTGGATTCATAGCTTTGAGCCTGTGTTCCTAAATTCCCAGTCTCACCCCAGAGAAGACCACCTCCCTTCCTGAAGACCGCCCAAATTTTAGCAGTGTCTTTTGTTCTGTGCAGCCTGTGAAAGTGCCTCCCCCTTTGCCCCATCTGTAAACATGGAGTTTACCAACTTTTAGACTGATTTGTATCTGACAAAGACAAAAAAAAAAAAAAAAAAAAAAGACAAGTTATTTTTGAAGAAAAAGTAATGTTTACCTTCTTGCCCAAAGAGGTTAAATGAGGATCACAACAGCTGAGCTCTGGAGCACCTTCCTGTGTATACTCTATTACAAATTTCTTCCACTCTCTTGTGGGAAAATTCAGTCTCTAGCCAATTGTTGATAAAGGCAGCACGATGTAATTTCATGCAAATGTCATCATGCAGTTTCCTGCAGAAGACCAGGAAACCTATATCTAGCAATGTGCTAACAGCACTTCTCTCAAAGCTGCCCAACTAGTTTGGCAGGAGTCATCCTAAAAACGTCTGACTGCAAAGCCAAGTCATCCTTTGCTATAAAACAGCATTAACACTGGAGATCCATGGCTGTGTGTAGTTCCTTTTGAATTTGGTGGTGTCAGCACTTGGACCCTGGAGTGTGCAGGGTTCTTGCTAGGATTTAGAGATCCCTTATTCAAAGCTGAGGTTACTTGCAGAGATAGAGCAAATGAGTAGGAAATGCATGAGTTTTATGTTGCCTGCAGGTAGTAGGTACTTGTTCAGGTACAGAGCCAGCTTTCTGCGTGTGGAAGGATTTTAATTAGAGAGAGTAAGAAGTATTTCCTTGATCTGTAACAGGAATCCCCACCTAGGGGGTATTCTTTTAAATCACTGGAGCTAAGAATAGGAGTCCAAGAGAGGCTTATCACATAGTGTTATGTCCCCAGCATGCAGCGAGATGCAAAAAAGGAGATGGGAAGCACAGATCTGCACACAGTATCAGATCTCCTCAGTAACATATTTCTCCTTTTCACTTCTTTTCCATTTGCATTCACTTTTCCTTTCTGCATATTTCTTCAGACTTCTTAGTCATTTGTTTCTGCCTCTTTTTCTTTCTTTCTGTATATTGCCTTTCCCATTCCATTCTCCATCTTTTCTTCTGCTGCTTTTATGAATCCTAGCCATTTTTCAATGCCTTTTTTTAATACCTTTCACTACTTTACTTCTTCCAAACTGTGCTTTCTCCCTGCCTCTTATACTGACATAATTCCTCCACTCATTTATTTGATTTGCTCTGTATATCCCCTTAGAACTTTTTTGCAATCTGCTTCACTACTTTGCCTCAGAACATTTTACCATATGTGCAAATTCTGACCTTGCTAGTCCATTAGGAATAGTAAAGGTTGGAAGGGACCTCTGGAGATCACTGAGTCCAATTCACTGCTACAGGAGCTCCCTTGAGTAGGTAGCACAGAAAAGTATCCAAGCCGGTTTTGAGTACTTCCAGAGAAGGAGATTCCACAACCTCTTCAGGCAGCCTGTTCAAGTGCTCTGGTCACCCTCAAAGTAGAGAAGTACTTCCTCTTGTTGGTATAGAATTTTTGCCCCATTTGCTTGACTTCTGCCCTTTAAGTATTTGTAATCATTGATATGATCCCACTTCAGCCTTCTTTTCTCCAGACTGAACAGTCCAAGGTTTCTTAGTCTTGACTCATAAGGAAGATGATCCAGGACCCCAGTCATCTTTGTGGCCCTCTGCTGGACTCTCTCTCCAGTAACTCTCTGACTTTTTCAAACTGAGGAACCCAGAAATGGATACCGTACTCCAGATGTGGCTTCACCAGGGCAGAGGATCGCCTCCCTCAGCCTGCTGTTCACACACTTCTTAATGCATCCCAAAATACCACTGGCCTTCTGGGCCACAAAGGCGCACTGCTAGCTCATAGCCAACCTGTGGGCAGACACTGAGGTTCTCTGCACAGCTCCTCCCCAGCATCTCAGCTCCTAACCTGTACTGGTACCTGTAGTCATTCCTTTCCAGGTGTAGGACTCTACACTTGCTCTTGTAAAATATCCAAGGTTCCAAACTGCACTGCTTTTCCAGCCAGGCCAATCGCTTGTGTGCAGAAACTTTTTCAAGTTTCAAAACCAGCTGCTCATCCCCCAAAACAATTCCTGCTGCTGCAAAACATTTAGATGTACCAGTTCTCTTCTACAAACTGCTGGGAACAGGAAGTGGGCAATGACTGTGCAGCTAAGCAAGTGATGAGATGACTAGACTGCATAACACTACAGTTTGCAACTGCCTGCAAAAGCCAGCCATGGCTTGCTTTTTTCCATCAGGCCAGTTACCCATCATTGGATAGTAATGCTGTGTTGAAAGGTGAGGTGGAGTAGCTTGGTGATCTGAGCAAGTCCTCACCTATGCTCACTTTCTCCGTCACAGCCAACGCCCTTCAGTACAAATACATTTCTATACACCACTATACAAGCTCCCACACAGGTTTTCCCATGTCCTCCCATGCAATTTCTTGCCCACAGCCCAGAGGGCAGAATGGGTGGAACAGTACAGTTCCTTGTAATGGCATTTCTCACGTTAGCAGGAGCTGTTCTGATATTTCCCTCTCACATGCTGCAAGTTGAATAGGTTTTACACTGGGACTTCTAAGTTTCCATAGGACTGGAAGGGTCTAGGAAACAGGACTAGTACACTCAAATCCAATTGCTGAATGGATCAAGGATTATGGCATAACCCTGCTTTTTGGCTGTATGATGTCTATTATATCAAAAGCATTAGGCTGGCCTGCTGGCTTCAAAGGGCTCACAGAGACAGATTACATCACTGCTCTACCTGTAGCTGTACTTTCTGGCCCTCTGTGGGCTATTTGGCCTATTTGTGTTGTTGCTTGTTTGGTTTCCATCCACATTTGGCTCCTGGGCTGTGGCATAAGCCTAACACCTTATCTGAACTCACTTACTGTGAGTTCTCATATACTCAGGTGTTAATATATTAGATCATCTAAGATACCATTAGTAAAAGCTAAAATTCATGATGATTAGCAGCTTAACGAAGCAAGACTAAATATTAGTCTAGTCTGGACTTGCTAGTAGGAAATAATATTATTTTCCAAAAACAGAGAGAAGAAGCAGATATGGAAAATGAACCAGAGCTTTTCATGGCCTTTTGTAAACCGAGACAGCTTATTTATCTGAAATATCAGCTTGCCTTGCATAGGCTGGGGTATCTTAGTGTTAGTCAGGAGGTGGAGGCAGACAGGTCTCTGCCTGAGGCAGTGTCCCTGTGTGCTTTCATGGGATAGCCCTCCTTGGCAAAGGCACCAACAAGGAGCTCTCTGGGAACATAGGTGAATGCACTAAGTGTTCTGATCAGCATTTAAATGGAGTATGAGCTGGATTGAATGGCTCCTGCACTGCAATGTTTTCATGAACTGGAAAATCTGAGAGTGATATTTCAGCTTTTCTCCTTCAATAAGTCTTGTCCAGGCAGAAAAAGAGAAATGAGGCAGTCTAACAGAGATTTGCATCAGTCTAGCAGACCAGCACAGCAGTAGCAATAAAGTGTGATATGGCTTGCTGGACACCTGCAACTACTAGACCACGAGTCAGTGCTGAGACACAGAGGAACTGCACAGACTGTAGGCAACTAGTCCACCTTGCCTATGTACAGACTGCCCAGCTGCCAACCCCACCTGCAAAACCCCACCCGTGGGAGAACCGGTGGGCACCGCAGTGATGACAGCTCTGGATAATTACAACCCCAACTTCTAAAACAGATCAGCAATGATGGGGCACATAAAGCATTTTCCAGTCACTCGGTTATCACTGAAGCTATTGAGATAGTAAAGATCTTTGCAGGCTGTTTCTTCTCAGACAGAATGAAATGAATTCTTACATACTGCATTCTTCTATCCATGTATCAGAATGCCTGATGAAGAGCAGCAAAGACCCCCAGATGCCTGCAGGGACTCATCTCTTGTTGGTTTTGGTGAGTTTGTCCCCTCAGTGCCTTCAAAGATGTGAAAAAGTGTATCCACTAAATATCTGATATTAAGATAAGTCAGAGACCATTAGAGGCTCACAAAGGGAAGCCAACTGGTGAAACCACTTAATCTTGGTGAGTAAAGGCTACCTGTGGTTTGGGAACATCAATAATGAAAACAGAACTCTCTCAAAATCCATAATAGCCACTGTGCTGTTTTCTGGTATAAGAAGAAACGAATATGTATGAAAGGTTGCATGTTCCCATTTAGAAATCTCTTTCTAGGTTCTTTCAGATCTGAAGAACCAAGGAATAAAATGGTCCCTTCTTTGAAGATATATTATTGAACTCACTCTATATATTGACCAACTAATAACATACTCCTTAACTGTCACCTATTATCATGTGGTCCAAAAGGGCAATTCAATCACAGATTTGATTTTTTCATACATTTAACTGTGTCCTGAATTAATCTATCAGTTACTATTCCTATCTTCTTGGAGGCTGAGTGAAGGACAACAGACTGACACTGGTTGTACTTCAGACATTTGACACAGGTTTTGTAGTGCTTTATTCTGAACAGTGATTAGGTAAATCAGTACTGAACATATGCAGCAGGAAGTCTTTAGATAGAAATGAAAACTAATTACAATAATTTCATATGGAATTTGGAGACTGGTAATTACAATGTTAACCTCACTCAAGTCAAAGTCTTTATTTCTTTCTTGAGCCCCAGAGGTTAGTTAAATGTGTGGAGCCTTCTTGATGCTGAATCCAGAAGCAACAGAAAATCTATCTGGAGTCTGGCACTTTCAACATTAATCCAAGTGATATCTATCCTGGAACTGCATAACCTTCTTTTTCTCAGGATATATACAACAGAGTTCCTCTCAGCTGCAGTGAACTGGTCACCTCTACCAGGTGCCATGTCTGAAGGAGAATGAGTGAAAAAATCCCACACAGTAGAGCGCAACCTCCTCAGCCTACAAACTGATGTAGCTCACACTGCAGAGTCTTCTAGACGTTTTATTATTGCCTCTTGTTTCCATATGTGCAGCTGTTGTTTCACAGATGCAAACTCTGACTTGTTTAGCTGCACTATTTCACCGTGCCTTAGCGCAGGGCACCCTGGATCACCAGACTACAGCCAGGTACAGAGGAGTGTTATTATACCATGTGTCCACACTTTCCCTTTTTATACACTAGAAATCCACTGCGTATGAGTCTTGAGGGAAGGTGTTTTGGATATGAAACAGGAATGCAGCTCTTTCCCCTGGAGCCTTTTCCAGCTCCTGGTCTTTGGAAAACAGGCTTTTTGTTCATTTTGTTTTGGAAAAAGGTGTCACAGAGGAACAAAATATTCTTGTGGATAAGGATGGAATACTTCTTAGTAAAATATTGTCTGTTCTGCACAGTGGGAATCCTTCAGCTGAAGGGGATTAATAAAAGGAAATTAGTTCTGCTGCATATGTAGAGTACAATGTATTACCCTGCTGATATGTGAACCTCTTAAAATTCCTTTCAAAGGTGATAGTCAGGACACCAAGCTTTACAGGAACATGCATCACCATAAATGCAATTGTGTTTTTTTCATAATTAATAATCCCTACTTAAGGGGAACAGAATCTGCCAGAAAGAATCACATTGCGAGTTTTGTTGTGCCTAAACAAAAAGATAAACGGATGGTCAGCTTTAAATTCATCTTTGTGTTGCAGAATCCGATATCCTGGTACCTCTAGAGACTCTCCACCTTGTTCATTTACTTCCAAAGAGACTTTATGAATGATCTTCGACAAAACCACACCTTTGGTTTCACACATCTCAGAGAAATCTGATACACTCTCATCAAAGACATTTGTCATGCCAAGGCTTTCCAGGAGTGGCTTCAGGTCATAATCACCTTCCACACTAAACTTTGGAAGAAATACATTCACTTTGGTGTTGGCCATTATGCTGGGATTGGTCCACTGTAATAACGTCTCGGGGGTGAGTGCCTTTTCCAGCTGAGGACATAAAGAACAAAGGAAATTAATGTGCGGTTCAGAGGAAGTGGGAACAAAAAGACCATTTCTGAACTCATCACTCGTATCAAACACCAAAAAACAAAGTCCAAAACACAACTTTTGCTTGTAGCATTCAGAGTTAACTTACACTCTCAGTTATATTGATGTAAAGATTATTTAATCTATAGAGTAGACTTCCAGAGAAGCTCCATTAAATGTGCATACTCTGATTATTGGTTCTTCACAAGCGTTTGCTATGTAATCAGCTCAACAGCCTAATGGAGGAATCCAAGGAAGACAGTCCCTACCCAGGCTACGCACACCTGTGCACTGACAGAGCTGTGCACAGAAAGCATCATCTCAAAACTGTTGTTTTTCTCTCACCTTTTCCAGGCCAGTCGTCTCATCTTCAATGTCTTTGGGGAGCAGAATGAGCATGCTGATATGTTTGTTAAGGCATGGAAGTTCAAGGATTGCAACATTTAACTCTTTTACATAACCCAGGCAAAAGGTAGCTTCCAGATTCATCATTTGTACTGGCTTAGTTTCAGTCTGCAAAACACAAGAGGAGACAATCTAGCACTCCTTTTAATTCACAGAGAAGATGAGAGAGGAAATTTTGCAAGCTTGCATGAAAGTGGTGCATTGATTACCATCATGGAATTTGTTGGCTTTCATAAGTAATGATATCAGTTATAAGACTCTACTAGTGAAAGATGTTTGTACTTTAAGGGGAGCAGTTTTCCTGTGTACTTAATACAACATACAGGGGATGTGCTTTAAAGGAAAAAATTATCTACTGTTGGTGACCCTTAGTGCTTGTTTCACTAACAGCTTCAAACTAGCAACATAACAAAAAAACTGGCTAAGGTACTTTTGCAACAGCATGTAGGTTTTGATAGAGTCTAAGAATGCCATGTAGTAACAAACATTTCTCACTTTCTCTTATTGAAATTTCCTCAGCACAAAACTGGCAAACATTTAGCTGAGTGGAAGCAGTACTCTATTTTATTTTAGAACATACCTTGTTGACTTTAAAAGGACATTCTTTGATCTCTGCCTCTGGGAACTTCTTCATCCAGTTTGTGACAAAATAAGCTGCATTAACTAGGAGGATCTGAGTCTGGTCACTTACATTATCCTCATTCAAAATATTCTCCATTTTGCCTGTGAACATGGTTAAGTTGGTCATTAATACAATAAATTACCAACATATGTGTTGTTTTCACAGAACATGGAAACACTGTACTGAATTAAAATATTTCTGCCTTGCACCTCACACATAGCAATTTTAATTTTAAAGGGAAATTCCAAAACAGAAGCATTTAGTTCCCTAGCTGCAGCTTCATGCTTGAAGTGGAATTTGGGATCAAGACAGATCTTCCAAGTGACATTCTTACTCGGTTTACATAAAACAGAATTAAAAAATATGTCTACTGCTTTTGTTTAGTACTTTAAAGAAGGTACTGAAACTTCAGTGAAATTCAGCAGTTAGAACTGAAAAAATATTTCTCATTTGGAGAGCAAGACTTCAAGGGAAGTTCCTGCTTAGCTTCTGCTCACTTTTGGAGTGATACATGAGAATAAAATAACCCAAATAAGAAATACCGCTAACTATCTAATTACAGTTCATAACCAAACTGTGCTGTGGATTTCAAAAAAGGAACGGAATTCTTTCCCTCGCTTAATTTGGTGTCTGTTCAAACACTGTCATAAGATACTGAATTCAGAGTGCTGTGTATTTTAGTCTCCATTCATGCATAAATCACACAAGCAGTGCAAAGTACTTCCCCGTGGGCACCTATATCACCTTGGGATGGACCAGATGTGACTCAGGCACCCATATTTTCGTATTTGTACCACATGAGGGCAATAGGCAGCAACCGACCCTGCAGCTCCCTGTGAACAGAATGTGCAGAAGCTCTGCCTTGGGCACTGCGTACCAGACCTCTACCCCGTATAGACTGGGCAGCTTCTGCCTGGGAGCCCTGATGGTCACTGAGAGGTGCTTGTTGTGACTTAGTGGCTCAGAGATACTGCAGGAAAAATGCAGCCCTATTGCCACAGGAGCATCTCCAAGTAAGAAATATTTGTCCACCTGCGGTCAAAATCAGCTGTGCTGCTGAGATGAGCTACTAATTAACAGCCTGAAATTCAGAGTCCAGCACATACTCCCCATTAGAGAACGGGACCAGGATTTGATGTACTGATGTCAGATGTTTGTGAAGCTCCACAGCCAGGAGCTGTCATTCTCCCACACTTTCCCAATGAAAACAAATGAGATGCTTTGCCAAAGGCTAATGCAAGGTCTGCCTCCAGAAATGCCACAGTAGTAAAGTAAATGATTTAAAAGCATGCTAACGTGGCTAATCCTCATGAATCCAAATAATAGGTGTAGTCCCATTGCTTTCACTATATATTTATTTCTAAAAGCAATAGTTAGGAGATGTCATGATGACAAAGATATCATTCTTCAAAGTGGTAAGCAGCATCCCTGAGGTTAGGCCCTACTCACCGTCAGTTAGCTCTGAGAGAGATTTGTTGATCTTCTGTCGTGTTTCCTCAGTTTTTTCTTTGAATTCTACTAGTTCCAGCTCTGATGGAAAAGGCCTCTTTGTGGAGTTAACAAAGTCCTGAAAGACACGAGGTACCAAAGCTAACCTCCCTTAAATGCTCTTCAATAGATGACTCTACATGGCCTGCAACACCAATATCCCAAGCTTCATTATGGTGTAGGCGGAGAGTATATTACAAAGGACAACTAATAACAGCAGGTGACAGCCAGGATACACAGCCGCATTCAGCAGATTGCTGTCTTCATTCCAGTTACACTGGCTGCTGAAGTAGCTTTGGTATTACAGGAGTGAATATGTTGCCCGAGTTAGAAAGGATAAAGCAGCCTTCAGTCTAGACCTGGGCAAAAGAAAGGGACAAGACAAAGGCCACAGGCTGCTCACAGTGTGCCTATCCTTGTCAGATGACATGCCCACTGCTGTGGATGGGACCAGAGAGCAGGCAACTTAATTATAACACCATTTAAGCAGGTTGTGAGTCTTCTGAAATATCACTTCCAGGCTGAAGTTGCCCTTGCTTGGAGCCCTATTCAAAAGCAACTCTGATAAATCAAACACAACATTTTTCTCAGTTGTTTGCAAGGTTCTTAAATTTCATGGCCAAACAACACCTTCCTCACTTTTGTTGTTTGAATAACCAGGCTTGTGCCTCCTCAGTTAGTTTAAGAAGATTACTCTATGCAGTAATTACTTGGGTGTGTGGACTAGACACACACTTGCACTAGCATCTTTATTTAAAATCCTTCCCAGTCATACTTACATTGCAAAGCCCTTGATGTGGCATAAAAGTCACACTGTATTCAAAAGCTACTGCGTCTATGACCTAAAACATATTAATGAAAGAACTGCAATTGTAGCAGTGGCTGCATTGCTTGGGGTCGAGTAGAACAATCATCCTCCTACAAACTTTTATTATGCTGTTCATCATTTGACTCTAGTCCAGTAAAAGGTAATAGCGAGAGAAAGTATTTTGAATAACATCGAAGTCTGGTTGGTCAAGCAATTCAAGCACTTTTCTGCAGTACTTACTGTGGTAGGACTTAGAGACTTGTCTACAAAGAGTCGCTTCACCATTTTCAGCGCAAAGAAAGAGGTGAGTTTGGAAACATCTGCAGTTACCGTTTGAAACCCAAAAGAAACATCTTTGACGTCTTGTAAATGGAGCACCTGATAATGAACATAAGAAAATACTGATCACCTTTCTTTTTATTATCTAAAATTTCATAGAATCATAGTGTCATTAAGGTTGGCAATGACCTCTAAGATGATCTAGTCCAACCCATCACCATCATGCCCACCAAACCACGTCTCTCAGTACTGCATGTACACATTTCTTGAACAGCTTCCTGGGTAGCTTGTTCCAATATCTCACTGCTCTTTCAGAAAATAATTTTTCCTAATATCCAAACTGAACCTCCCCTGGCACAACTTGGGGCGTTGACCTCTCATCCTATTAATTCTACCTGTGAGAAGAAGCCATCTCCAACCTCATCACAGCCTCCTCTCAGGCAGTTGTAGAGAGTGATAAAGTCTCCCCTGAGCTCTTCTTCTCCAGACTGAAATGGTCCCAGTTCCCTGCTGTCCTGTAAGACCTGTGCTCCAGACCCTTCACAGCATTGTTGTCATTCTCTGGATGTCCTCCAGGCCTAACAGTCTGGCAATAAATAATGTTTGTTTGTGACCAGAGCTTTGACTTTCTGTATTTAAGCTAACAACACAATCTCTCACTTCTACTTATTACTAAAAAAAATAACTCATTTATTTGACATCCCCACATAAATCTAAAGACTTGATTCTATCAAAACTTCAACTGAAAGTGTTTCCTTCCTGTGAGCAGTCCAAAGAATTCCATAGAGCTGTTCATACTAGTAATGTGATTTAGTGAAATACAAATCTGCACTGTGGAGTCATGTTTTCATCAAACTCACATTCTTGTCCAAAAGCCTGGTGTTTAGAGGCGAGATAAGCAAATGTCCCAGTTAGTTTCCTTTCTGCAAATGGGCTACTTCTTTGAAAACAGCTTACCAGATGGCAAGGTTTGCTGAATATTGACACATGCCGTCATGTTTCAGCAGAAATCAATCAGATAACCAAGTGAGCTTTTGGTAGACAGAATGTAAGCTGCAGAGGTACAGCTGCTAACCCACCTCCCATCTCCTGGGAATCACATGCCCAGTTCAGGATATTTTAACATGACCTAAAACTCTCTGCTTTTAGGTGCCTCCCTGTTGCAAGATCTTTGGGAGTGCATGTTCCATTAAAAACAGCCTGCCCAACCCTTATCATCTTTTCCAGTCAGCATTAGTGACCTTTTCCCTTTCAGCCTCACTCCTGCTCTTTCTCCCTGAACACACCATGTCTTTACAGACACAGTAAATTGCCACTTGAGAAATGTGAAATGTAAGTGCACTTGTGTAGCAGAACTATTTGTGGCTGTGGATGTTCACTTACTATGGGACAGTTCAGTGCAAATTGCAGGCAAGTGAAAGTGAAATTAAGCACAGGATAATATTTTAAGCTCTTGGAAAGACACTGCTTAAATTTTGAAATGGTGAAGAAGCTTTGGGGTGTCATTTAAACTAGAAATAAGATCTAAAAATCTTTTTTTTTTTTTAATAATCCTATTTGGGAAAACACCCAGCAGGCCTTTGTGGGTACATCACTTTGTTGCTGTGTAGATAGGCTCATTGCAATCTGTAGGATCAGTGGAAGCATCAGAGGCTGTGCTCCAGCAATGTGCCATCGGGGAAACCAAAGGTACAGGGAGGAACTGCTAAAGGAAGCAAAATGTATTCAAATACATGGAATGCCCCTGAGACCCAGATGATAATCAGCATATAAATGCACATTGAATTTGCTTCTCATTCACCTTTAGGTAACTGCAGAGACTGTGGGCACTGGAATAAAAAGAGGCTGTGTAAATCCTGGCTCTCACAGAGGCAGTCGTGCAGCCTCTCCACGCCACAGAACCTCGATACACTCACTGCACCATCACCATCATGCTGCTTTGAGGTGCTGTAAAACCCTTGAGCATCTAGAGCTATTTGCAAGGCAAACTACTATTCAAGCTGTGCTACCTCCTACTGCGTTATCTTCCTCTCAGCTGTATGGCAGGAGAAAGGGAAAATGGCAGACAGAACTGCTAAAATTACTTGGTAATGGCAAAATTATTTCCAGTCCTGTTAAGCTTAGGCAATCCTGAATCACCACAAAACAATTATCCAGAAAATGCAGTGACTTCAGCTGTGACCTTCAACCATAGTCAGCACTCTGCTGAAAGGAGACAAGACCTTAGTGCAACTGCTGAGGACACTGCCATGTCCCAATCCACCTTGTAAATGCTTGAATAAGCTTTTTTTCCATGATTTTCTGCCTCCTTGATTGTGTGGAGCCATGGAGCGTGGAAACATTCTGGAATTTTGGATGGACAGTTTTCTGCTTGTCTTACAAGGGAATCAGCATTATTGTACAGTATTAACAAAAATAAATAGGAAAGCCACCTCTGATAGTCACATAACTTTGCAGCTACAGAGCAGGATGCTGACAGCTCACCTTTTTCATTTGGTCTGCAGTGTCACCCTTTGTAGCTTTATATGCCAGAGCCAAAGATGTGGAGGTACACAGCGGGGCGAAGACAATATTGGCTGTTTTGTCCTTCTCGCATAGCTTTTTGAACATATCAACAGCAAAGGCAGTGTTTGCTAGTTGCAGAGCATCCATTGTCATCCTGAAACAGAAAAGGATAAAGAGAGATGACCCACAGAGTGAGCTCCTGTTGCAGCGGGTCTGGTAGGTCATTGATTTCCTTGCTGAAGGAGTCTGGACACCAGTATGGGGACTGGGCAGCTTGAACCTACAATGGAAGGCGAAAAAAGCCTGACCAATCCTACCCAGTCTCAGACACCACCAGCAGCTTTTGAGGAGTCTCATCCATGCCCAACCAAGGTAATGCAAGTGGCTTAGTAAAAGCCCTTACCTTCAAGTGACAGCTGGCAATACTGGAGCCAGTATTACCAGATATACGTGGAGAAATCTGGGTTGGTCAGGGTGACCCACACATATCAAGTCACATTGGATAACATATGGATTTAATCTGTTTTTAATTGATAGTCTTCAAATGTGCCAACTTATAAGGCACTTTGCCTATGCTTTGGGCCCTTCTAGTGCTTTCATAGGCCTTTAAAAGTCTCACAATCTTTCCTGTCTCTTGCTTCATGTCTAATTGTTCACTAAAGCTTTAGCTGTGGCACGTCCTCTCTCTAAGGGGTGATTCCCTGTTCTCCCTACCCTTGCTAGAAGTCTCCAGAAAGCTGTCTGGTCCTGTAGGTTGAGATCATCCTAGAAACTCTAAGTACTTAGCCTCCTACATAAATACTGCTATGTGCCCTCTCATCACTTACAATGATGACTGCAAATGTTTTCCTAGCTGTTCAGAGTAACTGCAATTGCTGCAGGGCTGTTAGCTGATCTATGCAGTCAGGAATGGAAAAGGTGGTGCCAAGCGACAGATGTTCTGGAGCATGTTCTGGGAATGCCATGGAATATTCCGATCTTCCAGACTGCTTTCATAGATCTAAAACTGCACTTTGGTGCACAACTCCATTTCTGTAGATTAAAGACAGCAAAGGTAAACCATAGAATTCAGTCAATATCATATCGAGCTTAAGACCAGCATGGATATGGAAGATGGTGGCTCTTTAGGCACAGTGAGTTTGACATTCTTCTACCTCCAAAATCACATGTCTCTAAAGAAAGGGAAAGGCAATCTGATAAACTGGTGCTCAACAGCTCTGTCTATTGAAAGAGACAGAATGGAAAAGGAAAAGATGAATACTGCAAGGGACTTCCAAAGAGCAAAGATTTCAAACAGAAATTTTTCTTTAATGTGCTCTCCCCAGAAAAATAAATGTCAAAATATTGGAATTTATCTGGCATAGAGAGGTGATTTTAAAAGTTCTGTTCTTATCCAGACATCTATTTACGATACATTTCAGGCTCTGACACAGTAGATGCAAACAGGAAAGTCAGCTATTTATTTGAAGCCTTACCTTGGTGAGAGGTTTGCTGATCTTGCAAGAAGCACCTGAAGGACAGGGATTTCTCTCAAATGACTACTTAATACTGCAGTCTTAAATATTTATCTAGTTCATACCTTTTGCATCCTAGATTGCAACAGATGACTAAAGATCTCACCAGATGAGAGCAGTTAGGTAAGGCAAGACAGAAATGGGAAAATGGGACATATGGGCAGGGAACTGTCTCCAGAGCAAGGATCCCTCCTGACCACTCACACTCATCCCTGTTTAGAATGGCATTTTGAATGACAAAAATCTGCATTCAAGAGCATGTGTCGTACTGTCCAAATTTTGTTGAATATCAGACACCACTGTGTAGAGATGCTGTGGCAGTTTTGGTAGTTGAGAGTAGAGATTTCCCAAATAATCCGTGGTATTTATTTTTACAGAAGTAACAGAAGAGGGGAGTATTTTGTCTGCAACACAGCAGAGAAAAGTTTGATTTCCACGTGAGACCTGTAGAAAAGACCTTCACGTCTTTGTTTTCATTAACTTACATATGTATATATTCTATATATTTAGTAAGGCACCTGGCTTAATTTTAGCTAAAAGGCGCTGTACAAAAGGTTACTGAAATGTATTGCACAATCTAATTAAGTGAAAAAGGATACTGGCATAAAATCAAGGGCTTTTTAAATCCAAACTTGAAGAACACTTAGCCAGCAGTGTCCTCTCACACAGTGCTCTGATTGTTGGTATTAGCAACAAAGTATTTCCTAATTGCCTCCCAATGCAAAGAAAGCAATTTATCTTGAGGAGGAAAATACATATATATATATATATAGCACTGGAGAAAGTTGTCCCCAAATAAAAATGAAGAGGACGATGTTTGCAACATGTAGAGGACTCCTGTAAGACACTTTTCAAGCAGAATGGGTCTGTCCATCTCCCGTGACACTGGCAGTGTTCCAAGATGCTTGGTAACAAAGATTACCCTGGGAGATCCCGTTTCATAGTGTCAGCAGGAATCAAGATGGTGTCAGAGTGAGGTTTGGGAAATATTTTCAGAGTTTTTCTGGGTGTAAAAGTGAGAACTCAGTGCCAGTCAGCATTACAAGCATCTATGTCGTTCCTGTGGTCACAAAAGCAACTAATTACCAGAAAAGTCAAGCTTGCTAGAAATGATGGACTCTGCATATGTCAAAGGAGAAGAGAGCTTTGGGCAAAATAGTGGCAAAAGGCAGTCAAAACAAATATGAAGATCTGGGAGCGCTGCTAGGGGAGTCACTTGGAACAACAGGTCAAAGAAGCATTTCTCACTGAGGAGACAGTGGAAAATTACCCAAGGAACCAAGAATGTGTCATTCAACATCTACCACTCTCACGAAGATAAACTATGCACTTAATCTCCCAGTGCCAGAATGATGTGTGCAGTTTACCTGAAAAATATTTCATTTGCGAGTGGAGTAAAATATCCCTCTTTAATTGTGATTGGCCTGATACTATTTTCACTTCCAAATCTTCCTTACAGACTAAGAAACTACATGAAATCATAATAACTTCAAAAAATTTCAGGTTTCTTTCTGACTTCATGCCAGAAATGCAATCCTGCCTTTCTAACATTGTCATTTTCAGCTATATTGGCAAATGACCTGCAGTGATATTAAAATGTGCATGTGCTACCTGTGTTTCACTCTCCTTGCTGGCAAAAGATTCAGAGTTAGGAAACTAATTGTGAAATTTTGCAGAATTAAATGACACCCTTCTACCTTACACCACTGAAATTCTGCACCAGGACACAGAAATTTCTTTTGAATGGTACCATTCAAGCTGGATCATTTTCTGCAAGGTTTCTATGTTCCTCTTCAGTGAGGAAACCTGAAGGTACTTTGTGGTGAACCTTTTGCAGACCTTCTGTTCACTCAGTAACTGGTGACGTTTCTCAGTGCCTTTCTTACACCAAGAGAATCTATTCCTGGCAATGGCGAGGCTTATCACTCCTATCATTTCTTTCTTTAAGTGCTACTACTGATAAAATGCACATTCAGAGGATTTTGTGGGGGGAAAAAAACTCAGTTTCACCCCGCTGTTTCAATAAGGGCTGGATAGCAGAGAATAATCTCTATCTCACCATCTTTTTTAACTGCATCTGGTCGGTCTTCTTTTTTAATTCTCCATTTATTAATGGCATATGACACATAGGAGCTCATGGCATTCGTATGCTTGAGAGGAATTTACTGCATGAAATACTACAAAATCTTGAACCTCTTTAAAGCCCCAGGCTGTGTCAGTGACCCCACTACAGCAAGTTCTGGCTGAGTGAGAAGGGCTGAGCCCTCCCTCAAGACGAAAGCCCATTAGGTGCTTATGAGCAGTCCCAGAAAACAGACGCATCTCCTGAGTCAGTAATCACAGGAAACTCTCACACAGGGAGGAGTTAACAAAATTGGAAATGAAATTTCAAGAAGGGCTGTTTGGACTCTGGCTGAGTCCCTGCTTTCCCAGGAGAGCAGCAAGTCAGCATTCTGAGAGGCCCGCGGCCCGGTGGCACCTTCTATGCACAGGCAGCCTGTGATCCACCCAGCTTTGTTTAAAGCTGTGACGGGGCCGCAGAGTTCAAGAAACACGTTCAGATACAGGAGGAAGCTGAGAGGCTCTAGAATCAGTTCAGAAAAAAATAATTTAAAAGTGCTTAGTAGCATAAGACACTATTTTTGCTTTGTTACTCCTGAATTCAGCCAACAAATAAGGCTCTGTTTACTGTTTGCTTACTAAGTGAAAAGCTAAATGTAGCTTATCTTCTAAAAATTAATCAGAAGAATGGCAACATTTCTGTGGAAACCTGACAAGTCACGTCAGCTGAATGGTAAGAACCATCTGATAAAGCAAAGCAAGCATTTATTTTATTCTTGCCTTTGTTAAAGAGCCCTGAGGAGAGCACACCTGGGGCAGACAGGTTGGTGGCCATCTAAGCTGGGCTGGTGCAAGACTGTGCACTAGGGCTGCAGCTCAGGAGCTATGAATGAACACCCCGCAGTCATTTCAGTTTAGATAAATGATATGAAAGAACACTTCTTCACAAGTGGGACATTCCCCCTCCAAACTAGTTCATTTGACATGACCTTACTGGAGCTCTTGCTCGGATAACACAAAATATAAAGGCACAAAACTCTTGTGAGCCTCTTCTTCCTACTTCTACACAAATTGCAGCTCTCCACCAGGAAGGCTACACAGCGCTGTGACAAATACATGATCTCCTCTGAACAGATGTTTCTCTGAGGAACACAAAATATCAGACTGATGCTTTACTTTAGAAAGATCAGAGCATTCATCAGGTTGTGGAAAAAGCACCATCAGCAACACAATTGAGAAAGTCATGCCAGGAATTAGAGAGTCTCAAGAATATGCTTTATTGTGCCTCATAGTCAGTGATTTTTTCCAACCGGACAAGCACACTGAAGATAAAGTAGGTAATTAGCAGACTTAAGTACTTGTCCTTTGAACAAGCAAGGCTTAGACAAAGCAAAGAGAGTAAAAAATACAAAACCCATGTAGAAAACAAGAATACTCTTTTGTAAACTTCTAAAACAGTCTACACCTACTTAGAGATATGGAGCATTTTCATGGCATCATCTACAGCCTGCTTTTCTGATTCAGGAAAAGCCATTTGGAACAGTCAACAGGTAGTCTAAATATTCTCAGTCTCACCTGACGGACCCCACTCACCATTTGCAATGAACCTTTCCAAGGGTAAGGAATGTAGACAGACAAACACAGCAATGCTGGGACAAAACCAAAATGTAGTTTAAGCAGGCTTTTTTCCACCTTTAATTTCATATGCTGTCTTTTCGTACAAGCTTCCTTGTCCTGCTCACTCTATGCGATTACATTTCACATCGGAGATTTTATAACTATTAGTTAGGCATCAAAGTACCAGAAGAAGAAAAAATGTTGTACTTACTTTGCAAGGGTATAATCCTGGTAAATGAATCAATGAAATGGGTCTGACACGAAGAACTAGAGACCTGTGGCGAAACCTTGCTGAGCAGAAGAGTCTGTTAGCTTGCCTGCTCATTGACACCACTCCCACTTTCCCAGCCCTAATTACGCACACACTCTCGCTTTTTTTTCTTTCTTTTTTTTCTTTCTTTTTTTTTTTTCCCTTAATCATTCTTCAAGCAGCTCCTAAACTGGAGGAGCAGTATGAGTCACACCAGAGTTGTCTTTGTCTGCCCAGCTACTGAACACAACAACATGCTCCAGCAGGAAACAGCAGCCTCGGCACGTTGCCTGCAGCAAGTGCCCTACAAAAGGCACCAGACAAGAGGGAGCAAAGTCTCTGAAAGAGAGAGTACTGGAGTGAAGGAGCAATTGAAGGACTTTCTGAGCAAAACCAGTGCTCCGAGGTACATTGGAATTGCTGCGATTTATAAAAACTTGTAATTGTGAAAAAGACACACAGGAAGGCAACCAAAACGTGTGATGGCAATCGAGTACTTTGCGTCTGTGTATGCATAAAGATAATGTCTCAGTGTTGTCTTTGTGAGGGTTGTATGTTGTACTTGGTTGCCTCAAAAGCCCAAGGCCATAGTGGAGCTCACGCTCAAAGAGCATGCCCATCTTTTTGCTCTCAAGCAGGAGATTTCAGCGGGGAGGGAGGAGAAAGTCACAGCTCTTTTCCAGCATCTCAAGAATGGGAACCACTGGGTTCAGGCCTCAGTGGCCACATGATTACTGATGAATCCAATGGAGAGGGAAGAAGAAAGGGAGAGGGAGAGGTGATCATGCAGCATAACAGTTCTATTTGATTTCAAAAATGCATGGGTTCTAAGCAAGGAAAAGGTAGCCTACCCTGCTCCACACTGCTTTTCCCATCTCGGAGTCTAGCTACCCACCACACTGACAAGGACTTCCTGGAGTCCAAGTCAACTTTCATGAGGAAACTGCCAACCACAAAAACAGCTCCTGTCCGCACCTTACCCACTCCAGGTGTCCCTGCATGCCCTTATGATGTGCCACAAAAAAAAAGTAAACACAGTATTACTGAGCTTGCTTTCAAGATTGCTCTGCTGGCAAATGAAAGTGCTAGGAAACCAGAGCGTGTGTCTTCTCTGACATGATACCTTCTTGGTGGCAGTGGCTACTGAGGAGTTGTTATCTCCTTCTGGAATGACACACTTCTGTTTTGTTTTGAGTGCAAATCGCACCACAGCTTCCCAATCAGATCCCAGAAATATGTCCTCCCAAAAGACTCATTATTACCCAAAGGAAATCTTATTTTCCTTTCTACTGTGATGAAGTAGGGTTCAGCTTCATTTATTTACCAGACAGTGAACATAAAATTAGTATTCTTTACCATAAGTAAATTCATAACAAACATTGAGGTGTGGATATGTTTAAGTAATTCAAAGAACGTCGAGAACAGCTGAATAAAATGTGTCATGTGGGCAATTATTGTCACGTATCTAATTATGCCTTGTACTATGAGAGAAATTTTGATAAAAATCTGCAATAATGTTGGCTGCCAGACTCTTCTCAGATGTCTGCAAGTAATCTAGACCCAGAGGAACAAACTTTCCTTCAGGCCCAAGTCTACCAAAGGCAGCCCTCTGTGGAGTGGTTCAGGATACACACTGGTGGGGAGTAGCTGACAACTCAGCTACCTTGATGGAGATAGCACAGCTCACCACCTTCACCTCCTATCACCATCAGCAGCTTCATCACCATGTAGGCTGGAAATACAAATACAAGTTGGTGCACTGGTTTCTTCTAAAGGCTGAGCAGAGAAAGGTGAAATGAGGCTGAAGGTGCACAAACATTACTACATTCCACTCAGTAACTTCTCTTTGATAGCTGAGCCTTACAGAACCCTTCAGCCTGACCTGCTGCTGAGAAATGACTGCTTTTTGATCATAGTGCCATGAAAGAAAAAACCAATTGCTGTGCTTCAAAGAAAGGAGTCCACATGGGCTCCAGTAACTAGTCCTACTTCTCCAGAGAATGGATATTTGGGGTTAATTTACAGTTGGAGATGACATTCAAATAACATTAGGATGTCATATATAAAGACAAATAACATCCTGAAGTTATCTTATGTATGTGTTATATGTATCTTCACATTAGTATTTATGGGAGAGCCTGTCACTTACCTGGATCTTACAGCCCAACAGGGAAAAGCAGTAAAGCAAAAGATGCTGACTTGAAAAGCAGAAGATGCTGAGCCTTAGGTACCTGAGGTTTGCAATGGGACAAGCACTGGAGCTTGGCCTCCCAGTTCATCTTCCTCATTCTGACTGTATGACAGCTAACTGCATCTGCTTGTGCATCTCCTGCATTTACTTGTCACTGAATTAGTCTTGTTTGTTTTGTCCTCCAAGAATTTTCAACACACATCTATTGCAACCTGTATTTTAAGCAAGTTTAAAAAGATAATAGAATCAAGAACAGGATTTTTCTTTACCAGGAAAAAAATAAAAATAAAAAAATAAATCAAAGCTGTTTTAAAGCTCCGTGTGAGTTGGACACCTCCTGTCATGATGTTGTCTCAGAAAAAAATATGGAGACAAAACAGCATAGGAAAGTGAAACACCGTCATTATTGCAGTCCAAAGTTTCATAACACAGACAAGCCACGGTCTTTTGACAAAGCAGCAGAGGAGCTTTGATCTTCCTTTTCCAGGTCACCAGCATTTTCAGGTCTTCAATAGCCCAAGGGGAAACACAAGCGAAGGCCTTGCAGGGCACCAGAACACAGCAGCCATCCCCATGTGCCACCACCTGGCTACGCGGTGCTCCAGGAGGGACACAGCCACCCTGTGACACTCCTGTCATTCTGTCTGCTTTCAGCCCCAGATCTCGGCTCACCCTGCCACTCCTGCAGGGCGTTGTTCCTACACGCTGCTGAGTGGAAAAGACAAACAGCTTCCCTCCTCCCACCCCTTGGACAGGCTTGTTTGGGGCAAGGAACGCTCCTGCTGCTTAACACAGTGCTATGAAGTAGTTCAGCTCCTTCATGGACTCCAAGTGGCTGCTGTTGTCTTTTTTTCTTGTTTTATTTCCCTAATGCATTAACGCTCAGGACATGTCTGACTGCAGATTTCGTGCTTTGGAGACCACACAGGAAATTGGCTACAAGTGGGCTGGAATAATGAGCAGAATAAACTGGGGCGTTTTTATTATGCTGCCAGTCACAAAGGGTGCAACCCCTTTTCACCTAGCTACAGCTTTTACAGCAAGCCTGAGACCTTGGAGGGAGCAAATAACTGGTTGTTTGCATGCTTTTATTTCAATACAACAACCTGCTTCCTCAGCACAATTAGAAAAAAACAAAGGGTAAAATCACAGCGCCTGTAAGTTGGCCTATACAACTAAAGTACAATAGCACTTAGAATAATCAAATGTCATTCTATGATTATATTGAGAGAAACACAAACTGAGCAGTGGCAAACTGACCTACCTTTTTTTCCTCTTTCTTTCCAAGGCATTTATTTGTACTGAGATGCATGAGGGATGGTGTCACATAGCAATGCGCTGCTTCAACATGTACAGCAAGAATTCAGGCTTCTGCAGGCACGTCTGCTGACATAGAGGTGTTCCTCACCAGTGAATATTTCTAGTAATAGACAGGAAATTAATTGTATTCATTTATTTTATGAAGCCTGTTCTTGTTTGGGGTATACATCTCATCAGGAAAAAATAATAACAATAAAACAACTCTGAAATAATAGGCGACCAAACAGCTGCCAGCTTTCAATGAGAACAAAGCCTTTAACCTGGAGAAGAGGAAGTGAAAGATCCCATGTGCTGGAATCAGGTCATTTGGCATCTGACCTTTTCCCTAAAGACACTGCTCCCAGCTCTTAGCACTGGGCACAACTGGCCTTGGTATAGCAGAGATAAATCAGATGCAGAGAAACAGTGCTTTGGATTAATTACTTCCAGCTGAAGCATTGCAGGAAGAAAATACTGTTAACCCCTACACATGAGCACTGTGGTTTAGAGCGTCTTCTCACAAGGAGAGGGACAGCACTGTTCTTCCTTCATCCCTGGTACCCATAGTGACTGCACCAGGTTCCTTTTGCCAGGCTGTGGCTAGGGCTCAGAGCAACCTGAATGCTGCTTGTCTCAGAAAAAAAATAAAAATACACCTAGGTTTGTCACCTTTCCTCAATTATTTTTTTTTATATTCAGAGATACTTTCAAACCTTGTTTGCCCTGAATTTTCAGGCTCTGATGTGCTTCTTTCTAGTACTGTTTATGTGAAAAGAGCTGCCTTATTAAAAGCATATTGCCACTGCAATAAATTTATTGAGGATGCTTCCTCTACTTAGCCACATTATACTGTACTTGATTATAGCCCTGGGGAGAACACTGACCAGTGAACTAACTAGCACCACAACAATCCATCAGTTAGCTCCTAGCTGAGTGTAGGCGTGATTTTCAATTTATCAGGGGCTCACCTAACAAAGGGAAACCTGCATGGGGGTAGGACTGCTCACGTAAGCAATGTGGAAACTTTGAAGGGAGAGTAGCTCACATTGGCAGAAGTACTTTTCCCACGAGTAGCAGAGACCAGACAGACCTCTCCCTCTGGCATTGAACTGGTTTCAGGTTGGAGCATTAGCAGCTGACATGTCCAGGGATTAGATGGCCTTTGCTGCCCGCATCAGTAGGGCTCTCACACACAGCTTCCCTTCCAGCTCTGGGTTTGCATTATGCCCTTGAGTGCCTCCTTACTATGTGCAGAGGAAGGAGGTGTGAGAATTGGGGATTTCTTTCCCCTCTTGCTTTTATCCAGTGTCATCAGTAGATGAGTCACTTTCTCCTGTAATCCAGGTAGTTATGAAGTGTCTGGGTGATTAATGTGGGTGAGGGCACACACCTTCCCAGAGTTCTTCAGCATAGTTTCACAGCATGAATATATGCATATTAAAGGACAATAAAAGCTTAGAGTCAATATTTGCTGAAATAAAGACACTGGAAATGGGCCTACCTCCATGGTCTGAATTTTCTCCAGCTGTGTGTTTTCAGGGGAGGACAGAGTTTTGCTTGTCCCTGAATGCAGCTAAAAAGAAGAACATGTTAATTCTTGCTTCTTCAGTTGGTATTTGGCAGATCTGCTAAAGGCAACAAAATCAGTGTACATTTTTATGCATTACTTGAAGTAAAACACCCTACACTGTCTCTGTCTCATCAGTCATTTTTAAAAGTTATACCTGCAAACCCATCTTGACATCCAGATGTAAATCCTAACAAATAATGGCCCTGAACCTCAGCTAATGTAAACTGATTAGCACCCATGAAAGCAAGTGAGCTATTCCCACATTCAACAGCTGATTCCGCTCATAACACCACTAACCCAGGACCCCTAGATTTGTGTAAAAAAAACATAGAACATATTAGCCCATAAAAAGGAAGTATGGAAAATTGTGAATGATTAAAAAACAACAACAAAACAGCCTAAGTTTAACAAAAGAAAGTGCCTGGAATTGATAACAGAATGCTTCTTTTTCTCTTTCCCACTACATTTACCCAGGTAATATGTAACCTACTGAGAAATAGCTTTCTTCATTCTTCTGAGATCTAATGGTCCCATTAAGCTTGATGGGGAAACTCCAGAAGATACTACATGCATATTCCAGTGATTTAATAAACTCCACAATAACATTAACATTTATATAACAGGCATAAGTGACCTGGAAAGCTGCAATTAGGTCCATAGGATCCTGTGACCATGCAAATACCCTTCCATCTTTCTTTCTTGGGTCAAGATTAAAAGCCTGCTGCAAAGGTGGCTTCAATGGGTTCAATGGGTTGTGGATAAAACACAGAAACAGGCTTGTTAGAGAGATAGATATTGGAAGAAGCAGACAAAATGTTGTACACGTAGAAGAATTATAGACAGTTTATGGTGGAATAATAGCCTGGCTCAAAGAGCTGGCTGCTTAAGATGAAAATTACTCTGGTAAGAGTGGGTAGGATGAAGAGAAAGATAAATGACTTCCTATACAGTTTCTGCTACTTTCCATACCAAGACTTAATTAAAAGGCTTTGGGATTAATAAGGAGGGATCTAAGAAGAAAATGCTAACCTAGAAACCTGGTGTAGACCAATTCACAGCAGCACAAGCTACAGCAGTCATTTAGCTTGAACCCTTCATGACAGAGACTGTAGAACCCAAAGTACCAATTTAATGGGGCCCATATTTTTGGTGTTTTTATCAGACTAATATGAAGTCTATAGAGAGGGTGTCATCACAGCTCAGTGACTGAAATCAAACAAAACTTAATAATTACTGGTGGCCTGGAGCTGGCACTATGAGAGGAAATTAGCCGAGCCCTGATGATTGGATTATTATTACAGTAACAAAAGTTCCTTTTTCTGCTTGTTGAAGCCCTTGCATGTTTTGTTAGTGCTGACATGAGTGCTGATTTATGGTTATGGAAATAAAGTTGTGATTCTACGCCCTCCACCAGGAATGGAAGAGGGAGGAAGCAGCATGGGTAGGGACAGCAACAGCAACAGTCTTGTCAATAACACAGAGACTTCTTCTTCTTTTTTTTTTTTTTTTTTTAATTTATATTTATTTTCTTGCAGCATCTGAGGCATTTGTTGCATGTTCTAATATCTCCTAAATACATTGCCAAGATTTCTCTGGTATCTTTCCCATCTCTTTTATACATAAACAAAACATCCCGCAAAGTCACTCTCAGTCTACTCCTTAATCACGCATGTGAGCACTTCTCCAATCAGAGTCATGAGTCGTTCCTAGCCATGTGCTCTTCTTCCAATTAAATTGGCATCGTGTGGTGATCACGCAGCTCACTCGACTTTTGTCTCTCTTGGAGGCATCCTCTGTCCTTGGCATTCCTTTCCCATGCTGTTTATCTTGTTCTGCAGCTTGTGTTCTAAATATTCTCCCTTGAATCCCTACATTGCCTCTGCAAGCAGCAGGCTGAGAGGTAGCTGTTGTCCTCCCAGCCCATCAGAGCCGTGCAGTTACCTGATGCATGTCAGGGATTTTTGTCCTGGTCCCGCTTAGTTTGTGAAATGCGATGAAATTAAAGCCTAACATGCCTCACGTGTAACTTCTGGTCTGTTAGTGTTCAGCTGATGTTGCCCAGTCCGCGCTCTGTGGACGTGTTGGCTCTGCTGAGCTCCCGACTGAGGCGCCAGAAGGTTGATTACAGGTGCACTTGCTACAGCTTTTCATTGCATTGAATAATGTGAGATTGTTTCTCATTTCTCCTACGTTCACTGAGTGGTCACCGGTGCCTCGTGTTATTTGGAGTTTTTCACGGAACAGCTCTTAAAAACTGACATTCAGATTCTCTTTCAGTGTGCCAGAGGTTTGTGCAACAACGCTTACTAAAATGAGAAACTTGTGGAAAACAGCTTGGCCAAGGATGAATACATCATGCTTATTATGTATACGATCAGTAATTAACATACATTAAATACACACACATATCTTAATACACGGAATTACTGTATGCATTCCACCAACGTCAAATTCCCTTGTGGTACACACTGAACATCCCCATTTTTCTGCATTACCCACCAAGTGGTCCCAGGTTCCTGAACAGAAACAGTTCCACGGCAAAGACTTCAAGGCAGTATGTTTGCAGTATGACTCCTGCAGTACTGATAAGCTTTCTAACAAAGCTCTCAGAGAGAACTGAGAAGTTTCTTCTACAAGTATGTCTTTCCTGGCCAATGGACCTATAAAAACATCAACAGTTTCTGGGCTGGTTCAGCCTGATTCTGTGACTAATTGGGGCGGAAGGGCCCATGGACCCACGGCCATGTCCTGATGTGGAATACCAATAACACCAAATGATAAAGCCCTGGTACTACAGAAATGTTTTCTTTTTTTTTTTATTGTGCGTGTGTAATACGCAAAACTCATGTCTGATTCTACCTCATGCTTCATTTTCAAGTTTTATTTGATGTGAAAATTCTTTTTCTAAGATACCTCCTGTGTATAAAATTGCTTTACTCTTGTCCTTCAGCTGCTTCCTCAACGCTCCGTGAATAGATCCCAAAGCCATGTTTCATGCCTTGTATTTTCTCATACCTTAGTTTGTGTGAATAAGGAGACACAGATATAAGATCTTCTTCCCAACTTTTCCTTCTTCTCAAGGAAAGGTTACATAGTATCAATTGTTTGCCCTGTAATGCTTAAGAAACAGAACAAACCACTCTTCCCTTTATCTGCTATTGATCTGTTGGTGCGGTGATGCACATGTGAGAGCATGAAGGTGCAGAAAACACTGATGAACAGCATGATCCGTATTTAAAGAGAACTTGGAGAAGTAGATTATGTTTACCTGCTGTGATCTAAGACAGTACTTTCTGTTCTCTTAAATGTATTTTGCTCCTATTTCCTCCATATCTCTCTCCATATCTGTGCTCCTCCATTCTAAGCAGGAGAAGAACAATTACAATTGCATCTCCGCCCTGCATAAGTCTATGAGAGGCTCAGATAAAAACGTGACCCTCTGCTGGTTTGCCTGAATGCTTGAAGGTGGTGAAGATCCACTCTACGTGGCAAGGAGGCTGGGAGGGTTTGCAAGCGAGGATACAGGTACACACTTTCAGTATTTCTTGATTGGGATATTACGTTAACTATCATCTGCCAGTCTTCTGATTTCCAAAGATAAGTACTTGGAAAAAAACAAGTAAATACCAAAACAAATACTCCATGCACAACAGGTATGAAATACTAAAATGGATCATGTCCAACAAAAAGGTAGTAGATGCAGACAGCAGCCTAAAATCAATGTGCCTGTGGTGACAGCTGCAGGAGGAACAAAGATTTTTGAGGTTAGGTTTGGACCACGTGTAACTATCTGTGCTTTCAGTTCTAGCCATGACTGTAGGACACCTTGTGTCACAGAGAATGTGTGTGGCAGGGGTGCCTGGGTTTGTTTTGGCCTGCTTTTTTTTTCATTTGTTCCCTTGTTTTAATGACCGTGAAGCCAGAAGCTTACGATGACATGCAAACCTGATGATAGGTAGGTCAGTACTTGTGAGGCATGATGGAATGTCACACCTGTGGGGCGGTCTGGCTCCTCTCTGAGGCTGGAGAAAAGCCCTGCTCCTCACAGCAAGCCCCGCTGCCCTCCAGACTCAGCACAGATCCCTGCAACCCCTGAGCAGTTGGGATAGGGTCAGTTAGCACATCCCAGGGCTGAGGATGCACAAGATGATCAAGGGCAGGTCTCCCCTGCACTGGGAAGCCTATCGCTGGGCCCAGCACTCCAGCTGCGGCCTCCTTAGAGCTGAGCAGAGGGGCAGGATCACCGCCCTTTGCACGCTGGCAGCACGCTGGCACCTCGTGCAGCCCAGCACAGCACTCACCTTTGCGGGCAGCTCCTTGCCGGTTCAGCCGAGTGTGTGGCAGGACTCCTGGGTTCTGTCCAGCTGGGTGGCCCCAGCGGCGGTGTGGCCAGGAGGTGTTCCACCCCAGGTGCAGAAATTTGCCCTTCCTCCACTAGTTTAAATGGTGGGATTATTGGAGTAACTTGTGCTCCATCTCCCAACCAGTTGGGGCCCTCACGTTTTGTAAGCACTGCCATGAGTGCCGATTCATGGTAGTGGAAATAAGGTTGCATTTCTATGCCCTCCCCAAGGTCCAGAAGAGGGGGATGGCATCATGGGCAGGGACAGCAGCGCCACAGAATCACAGAATCACAGAATCACAGAATGATCCGGGTTGGAAGGGACCTCAAGGATCATGTAGTTCCAACCCCCCTGCCTAGCAGGGCCACCAAACATACACCTTTACTAGATCAGGTTGCCCAGAGCCCTGTCCAACCTGGTCTTGAACACCTCCAAGGACGGGGCATCCACAACCTCCCTGGGCAGCCTATTCCAGGACCCAACCACTCTCCTAGTAAAGAACTTCCCCCTAACATCCAACCTAAATCTTCCCTCTCTTAACTTAAAACCATTTCCCCTAGTCCTGCTATTATCAGCCCTTTCGAAGAGTTTACACCCCTCCTGGGAGTAAGTTCCCTTCAGGTATTGAAAGGCTGCAATGAGGTCACCCCGCAACCTTCTCTTCTCCAGGCTGAACAAACCCAACTCCCTCAGCCTGTCCTCATAGGGGAGGTGCTCCAGTCCCCTGATCATCTTTGTGGCCCTCCTCTGGACCCTTTCCAAAATCTCCATGTCTTTTTTGTGGTGAGGGCTCCACACCTGGACACAGTACTCCAGATGGGGCCTCACAAGAGCAGAGTAGAGAGGGACAATCACCTCCCTATCCCTGCTGACCACCCCTCTCCTGATGGAGCCCAGGATCCCATTTGCTTTCCGGGCTGCCAGAGCGCACTGCTGACTCATGTTAAGCTTCTCATCTATCAGGACCCCTAGATCTTTCTCTGCCGAGCTGCTTTCAAGGACAACTCCTCCCAGCCTGTACAGGTGCCTGGGGTTCTTCCGGCCCAAGTGCAAAACCTTGCACTTTGCCGTGTTGAACCTCATCAGGTTCACCCGAGCCCAGCTTTCCAGCCTGTCAAGGTCCCTCTGAATGGCATCTGTTCCCTCCGCCGTATCGACCGCACCACTCAGCTTGGTGTCATCAGCAAACTTGCTGAGGGTGCACTCCATTCCCTCGTCGATGTCATTAATAAAGATGTTAAAGAGCACCGGTCCCAAGACAGACCCTTGAGGGACACCGCTCGTTACCGGCCTCCACCTGGACATAGAGCCATTGACCACCACCCTCTGTCTGCGGCCTTTCAACCAATTGCTTATCCATCTAGTTGTCCACCCATCAAATCCACTTCCCTCCAATTTGGAGATGAGGATGTGATGGGGGACCATGTCAAAGGCCTTGCTCAGGTCCAGGTAAATGACATCGATCGCCTTCCCTTCGTCCACCAATGCCGTCACTCCATCATAGAAGGCCACAAGATTAGTTAAGCATGACCTTCCCCTGGTGAAGCCATGCTGGCTGTCTAGGATCACGTGCTCGTTCTTTATGTGATCAAGCATGTTGTCCAGGAGGATCTGTTCCATAATCTTCCCAGGCACGGAGGTGAGACTCACCGGCCTGTAGTTACCCGGGTCCTCCCTGCTCCCCTTCTTGTAAATGGGAGTGACGTGACCCTTCCTCCAATCATCCGGGACCTCACCTGACAGCCACGACTTCTCAAATATGATGGAGAGCGGCTCAGCAACCACCTCAGCCAGCTCCTTCAGGACCCTGGGATGCACGCCATCTGGCCCCATAGACTTATACTCATTCAGTCTAAGGAGGCACTCTCGGACTTGCTCTACCCTTACAGTGGGGAGGGATTTACCTCCTTGGTCCCCACATAGAGGTATGGGGGTGCAAGACTTAGGGACGTGATAGAGACTAGAATCCTGGCCACCAGTGAAGACCGAGGTGAAGAACTCATTCAGCACCTCAGCTTTCTCTTCATCTGTTGAAGCCATTTCTCCTTTTAAATTTACCAAAGTAGGTACGCCCGTTTTGGCCTGTCTCTTCTGGCCAATGTACCTGTAGAAGTTTTTCTTATTGTTTTTCACATCCCTTGCCAAGTTCAGTTCTGCCTGCGCCTTGGCTTCCCTGATCCTACGTCTGCAAGTCCGGACGGCATCCCTGTACTCGTCCCAGGTGACACAGCCTTGTTTCCAGAGCTTGTACACCCCTTTCTTCGCCCTCAGTTCTCTCAGCAGGTCCTTGCTGAGCCATGCCGGTTTCCTACCTCGCCTGCCCACTTTCTTATTCAGAGGAATGGAGACCTCTTGTGCTTCCAGGAGGGCATCCTTGAAGAGCAGCCAGCTCTCCTCAACATCCTTGTCTTTGAGGGCAGTGCGCCAGGGGATCTTGGCCAGCATTCCATTGAGTAGCTTGAAGTCTGCTCTTCTAAAGTTCAGCGTCCTGGTCCTGCTCTTTGCCAGGCCCACATCGCTTGAGATCACAAACTCAACCAGGGCGTGGTCGCTGGATCCCAGGCAGCCTCCAACCTTGACGCCTTTGATGATCTCCTCAGCGTTGGTGAGCAGCAGGTCCAGCAACGCTTGACCTCTGGTCGGTCTGTCCAATACCTGAACCAACGGCCTTGTCAATAAGACAGAGACTTTTTCTTCTTTGTTGTAACAGATGAAGTTTATTTGGACTACAAACTGAAGCGGGCCGAGAGGTAGCTGTTGTCCTCCCAGCCCGCCGGAGCCGTGCTCTGACGGCAGTGCGGTGCAGCCTAGCGCCGCCGCCGGGGCCGCCTCTTGCGGGGCGAGGGCGAGTCCTGGCGGCTGCTGCTGGCCTTCCTCTTCGGGGGGCGCCGGGGCCCCCCACACGAGCGGTCCCTGCCCTGGGCGGAGGGGCCCGCTGCCGCCGCCTGCCCCGGCTCCTCCTGCGGGTCCTGCGCCGAGGGCGCGGTGGCGGTGCTGGGGTGCCCGGGTCCCCCAGTAGAGCTGCCGGGCAGCTCCTCGGTGCTGGGCCTTGCGGGGCCGGTGGAGCGACCCGGGCCCGAGGCAGGAGGCTCCCGATGGGAGGTGCTGGTGATGGGGCTGGCTGCAGGGCTGTCCTCCTGTCCTCCAGCAGCATGGCTGTCCTGGTGGTCCAGCTGGTGGCGGATCGTGGGGCCGTACAGGGCTGCGGCGGTGCTGATAAGCCTTCTCACGAAGGCCTCCACTTCACCGCTGGTGATCGGCTGCAGCGCCTGCACCAAGGCCGCCTCGTCCAGTCCATGCTGACACAGGAAGTTGACAGTGGTGCACTGTCCCGCATAGACTTCCCACCAGTCATCGCTGGACACCTGCTGGATCTCCTCCTGCAGCCATTGGCGCAGGGGTTCGAGGTCCTCGGGATGTTCCCTGAAGAATGCAGCCCAGACCTCGGCTGGGAAGCTGTGCTCAGGTGGGATGAGCACCGGCTCTGCAGGCCCCTGCTCGTCCTGCAGGCCTTGTCCTGAGTGCGCTGCGGGCTGCGGGACAGCACACTCAAGGTAATCATCATCCGACCTCACCGAGTATCGGATGGTTGTTATTTCGTGCCCGCATACGGCACAACTCGGCTTCTTGTTTGCCCACCAGATGGCACAGCCATAGCACAGCTGGTGTTGGCAGGGGGTCACGTAGGTGACATCTTCCCGAATTTGCCCGCAGATGGGGCAGATCCATTGGGATGCCACGTCCATGGCCCCGGGCTGTGCGGTGGGCTGGGGAGAGCTGAGGTCGGGAAGCTGCTCCCCTCACAGGTGCTGCAGCAAGCAGAAGGTGTTACGAACTGCAAAAGAGAGAGAGAGGCCACGGTCACTGGCTGCCCCGCTCCCTCAGCGGCAAACCCTCCCGGTCCCTGTTCCCCACCAGCTGCTGCAGGGGCCACGGTGCTGCAGGCACCACTCACCTCTGCCGCTACAAGCGCACCCTGTGCGGCCCCAGCTGCCTGAGGCAGGCAGGGCTGGGAGAAACGCTGGTGATGCTGTGGGATGGGCACCAAGAACTGGCGCTGGCAGCCCCACAGCTCAACGCAACCAACTCGCTCAGTGCTCCAAGTCTCGCAGCTGTGCTCAACTGGAGTCCAGGCCCGAGTGCACACTGGCCTCTGCCAGAGCCTGAGTCTATACAGCGAGGGCTAGCGAGGTCACAGTCATCTCCATTGCTGACATCACAACCCCTTGGTCAGTGACCTCACCGTCCACCACTGCGTGTGTTGGGGCCCCAGTCTGGGCCTCCATCGCCCCCTATCATTCCGTGATTTTCCTTTGTAATGGTGATAGACTTGGGGAAATAAAATTTGCACATATTTACTCTCTCCACAGCAATCCATCTTCTGTGAACTGATCACACTTTCTGAATCTTAGACACTTTTTTGCCTCTTCTAGTTTTGATGCAAAACAAATTGACGTTGGTCTTCACTCCAGGCTTGCTTTTTATACTGAGTGCTAACAGCAGGGCTTTTGCTCACACTCTCTTATGCCACCTACTGTAAGGAGCCTGCTTCATCATGGCACAGGACTAGATGATCTCTAGAGATCCCTTCAACAATCCCACTCTACATTCTGTGATTCTGAAAATTTGATGGAGATGAAAATTGGTGATAAATGTGGCTAGACATGTATATAGAGCCTGCTTCACTGCAGAAAAAATGAAACTTCTTGATGCTTTCAACCCTAACTCTTCAAGATCTGTTATACTGGATGTTGAGATTACTTACTGCTCATCTGGTGATAGGCAACAATTTACAAAAGCTGGACCTGTTTACTGATTTGTGTCTGACTCTGAGACACAAGCTACAGCAATCATTCCACTTCAACCCTGCCATACCAGAGACTGTGGAACCTGATCTACAGATCCAGTTTCGTGGGATCCATAGTTTCTTTTTTGATTCCAGCACATATTTTTGGAAAACTGGGAGTGATTTATTACCCCTAGGGAATGAGAGCATCTACCATATACTTAGGAGTTGTTCCGAAGCTTCTATAGCTTATCAAAATCTTAAACGATGTCAACACGAAGCAATCCAAACTGTACAGTCTAAACTTTTAGATGTTTTTAACTGGATGAAATATTAGCTGGGAAACTTCTCTTTTTCTTTTTACAACGATATCTCTGAAGGCTGTTAAGCCTGCTAGGCATTGCAACTCTAAAAAAAATTCCAAGAAAAATGCTACGTCCTAGCAACACACAGTACAAAATCCCTCCCTATTATGCATACATGGGTAGAGGAGTTGGCAGTTGCAGATGGCAAAATTGGATGATGTAGGTCAACAATACAGCGCTGAAGCCACATTTATTCAATCACGCATGAAGTCATCACTGAGGAGATTGTATTTTGTTCAGTCGTAATGCACTAGCAAGACCGAATGTATAAAATGCTATGCAGAGAAGACAGAGGTGAAAAATTTGTCCTTGGCTCGCTGTACAGACTATCAATATGAGTGTCCCTTTCTGATGAGTTCACAAAGAAGAAAGACTCAGAAATTGCTGTATGTATGCTGTTTAGGGCAATGATCACCCTTGAAGATAGCACATGCAAAGCTAAGAAAAAATATTTTTTCAGATTCCATTTTTGTTCCTGACAATTTCTGTTGGAATTCACAGAACTGTAGGAAAAAATTCCTCAGATTCACCATGCTGAAGCACATTAAGAAATACATCGAAGTAGTGGAGTATGTTTTTCACAATTTCAGAAAGGCTGTTTTCCTGATGTGCTGGATTTATCTCACTGTGAATTACGAGTGTATAAAAGTGAAGTCACCCCATTTCTAGAATAAAGTAACTTAGTCCGGAAGGTAACACATTTCCTGCACGCACATACCTGGAGAAAAACATAATACATTTCCAAGCATTTCCATATTTTCAGTTTCCAAGCTTAAAAATGAAACAATTTACACAGGAGTGGAGTTGAAATTAACAAAACTAAGAAATGCAATGGAGTTTAGCTCAAAACGTACAAACTTAGACTTTCCTTTCCAAACAGGTACTACCAGACCCATTCCTGTACTATACCAGAAGAGACACTGCCACCATCTGCCACTAACTGTGAATGTCCTTCCCAGTGAAATGCATTAGTAAGGCCCAAGTCCACATTAGGCTTCTTGAGCCAGCCTGTAAGAGTAGGAGATGGAGAGGCAATATTAATTGTTGAATGTCAATTTTGTCAGAGCAGATGATCTGTCAAAGGTTGAATTCTCAGCAGCATTTAAAAATGAATATGGGCTTTGGTGGCATGTGACCACTGAGCAGCACCAGTGGCACTCAGGCAAGGGAGGAACGGGCCATGGAGTATATCACTGTCTCAAAGCCTCCCTCCTGCCGTGTGCCTCTACCGTGCTCTCCTAGCCTCTGTCTCTCCCAGCTGCTGTGGGAGCATCATCCACGGGGATGGAGTGAGAAGGGTCCAGTCATGGCTGGAAGGGGCTGGCTTTCAAAGGGAGACCTAATTTTCCTTTGGCTGCTGCTGCAGCTGCACAAGGAAGTGTGCAAAGACCAAGGGCTTTGAGAGGAGGATGCCTAACCCATGCAGGAGACATTTTCACTGACACTTCAAGCTGCAGGTTGGGGCACAGTAGAGTTGTGGCACATCCCCCCGACACAGAGTCTGAGCACTCCTCAACACCCAGTACATCAAGTCTTGCCCTCAGGCTCCCCTTTGCCTCTAGTGCCATAGGTGCAACACGGCTTTATTTTGGCTCCAGTCTTTCTAGTGTTAAGTACAGCTTTAAACCTTTTCTTCCTAGGCTTTACAGCTACAACACCCTGCCTAAAATCTAGAGTTCTGAGTGAATTTGAAGGAAAGATTCTTGGGACCCAGCTCTCCTCTGCCATGCTGGTGTGCTTCTAGTGCAATTAAAAGCGGTTACGGATGGAAGCCACTCATCCAGGACTACTGTACCAGCAGCACTCCCCAGGGCACTGTGCTCCAGGCAGACCTGTTCCCTACAGCCCATGGTCTGGATCTTTTACAAAAGCAGTGTTTGCACTTCTTGTCACACCACACCCCAGTGCAGAGGAGGCTTGAAGGCACTGTGGCCAAACTGACTGTGTGCACTCAGTACTCACAAGCTGCACACCTGCTGTCAGTTTCAAAGTCTCCTGAAATACAGTGAAAAGACAAGGCGTTACAGAAGAGATACTGCTTTATTTATGTGCAGGGTGAAAGGTGGACAATAGCACAATCCACATCCATAAACCGAAAGTTCTCAATACTCGCCTATCAAATATATAAGGCACACCTATCCATTACATATTCACAAGATTACTGCGTTTACAAAGTTACACCAACATATCTGTATCTTCTGTGCTTGCCTGCGGGTCTTCAGTGTTCCCTGGTGGGCATTTAGGGAGCTGTCCCCCTCCTCACTTTGCCCATGTATGGGCACAGGTTGTCTAAGAGCACCCAGCCTCCACCTGCTTTCTACTGATCGATTACTGACTACTGTAGGCAACGTTACTCTTATTATAGAAGCCTTGTAGTTAGGAAGGATACTTGTCATAAATAAGCCATACATCTGGAAGCTTAATTAGACAAAACAGTGGATCTTCAAGGACATCACTCTAATAATCTTGTGTAGAATTTCATCTGCAAATGATAAGCAGCAATTAATTGATTTCGTGTCCAGTGGAGGTGCTGTCTTGGGTGAATGATCTCATTGCACATATGCTGAAGAGGATCAAGGTAGCGTAGTGGGATTTGGACAACACGCATTTTAACTCCTAGTTTTCTTAATGAAAGTTTTTGTTAAGCTATGTCTAATTGATCTTTCTGCATCATTTCACTAGGTAGAAAACTAGAGAAAAACAGTGGTTTTGCTTTCCTGCCTTTCTCCTTATCTTTCCTTACACTTATCTTTCCTGCCTTATCTACCTGCGCTGTTACATACTCTGCAACAGAGATTCCCTTTCACTGCATTCCTCTCACCTCATCTGACAACAAAGTCCCACACTAACGTTAGTCATTTGTAGCCACTTTCAGCTACCACAGTGGAGCAGTATTGCTGACAGGAGGCCTGGCTGTGCTGTAGACATGATTTATTTTCTTGATGCATTCACCTATTCTTGGCACAAGGTATTCAACCAACCTGTGGTTTGGCTCCTCTCCTTCCGTGCTGAAAATTGATAGCAAGAAGCATTCTCCGCTATTCACTCGGCCTTAAGGAACGTGGAGATCCTGTGTGCCTGTGCCACCTAGTGTCACAGTGATGTGATTTCACAGAGACCCAGACAGCTAACAGATGGGCCTGGCTGAGGGCAATAGGTACTTGCTGACAGACAGTTGAATGGGACTCGCTGTTGTGCCCTGGCAGCCCAAAGCGCCAACCATACCCTGGGGTACATCAGGCCCATCACTGCCATCGAGTGTGGGAAAGGGTTGTCCTCTCTACTCTGTGCTGTGCAGTCGCACCTCCAGCACGGGGGGCAAGTTTGGGTGCCACAATATAAGGATATAAAACTGTTAGAGACTGTTCAAAGGAGGACCACAAAGATGGGGAAGGTGTGTGAGGGGAGGGCAAGGTGTGTGAGGAGCAGCTGAGGTCCTGGGTTTGTTCAGCCCAGAGCAGAGGAGCTGAGGGAGGCCTGATGGCGGCTGCAGCTCCTCACAGAGGTGGAGGAGCAGCGCTGAGCTCTGCTCTGTGTGACAGCGACAGGGCCTTAGGGAACGGCATGGAGCTGTGTGAGGGGAGGGCAGCTGGGGTCTGGGGAAGGGTCTGCACCAGAGGGCGGTGGGCATGGAACGGGCTGCCCAGGGCAGCCCCAACCTGCCAGAGTTCAAGGAGCACTGGGACAGTGCTCTCAGACACTGGGTTTGAATTTTGTGTAGTGCTGTGGAGTTTGTGGAGCCAAGAGCTGGACTTGGTGATCCTTGTGGGTCTCTTCCATCTTGGGATATTCTATGATCCTATGATATCTTCATTTAACATCATTACTATATTCTATTGTCATTAAAATGGAAAAACAAGGATTGTGAATCTACGGCAGTTTCCTTAACAGTATTACAATAGCATGGGGAAGGGTAATGACACTAATTTAACACAACTGCTGCACCGACTTAGCAGAAGTTCCTAAGTTTGAAATCCATGTAGCAAGTTTACTGGACTCCTTTATAATGTGCAGCGCTTTCTGAGTCACGCCATTGCTCTTACTCTGCAGACACTACCTGTGAGCGGAGTTTTACTACTGAGCCGCAGGTGACTAACGCCTGACTGCTTGTGACTGTCAGGAGTTATTAAGGGCTGGTTTTCCGAATCAAAGCATTCAGTTCTCGCATTATGCAGAAGACGGTGCTGCTGAAAGCAAGCAAATGGTATGAGAAAGCAGAGATGTAAGCAAAAAACGTCTTTGCGTCCCAAACGTGAGGCATGAGGGAAAAAACGAGATTTATTCAAAACCCTGCAAAGGACCATTTAACATCTTACAGAAACGATCGCAGAATCGCAGGGACTGGAAGGGACACCTGGAGGGCGTTCGGCCCAGCGCCTGCTATAGCAGGCGCCCCACAGCAGGTAAAGATCAGATCTTAACCCGGCTCAGCCCTGTTCCCCACGACAGCGCCGGACCCGACACCACCCCCACTCCCTCAACCCCACCGCTGCCCGCCAGCCCATCAACTTCCGCTTCCGGCTCCCCGTCCGCATGCGCACAGCCCCTCGGGTAGGGCGGGGCGGGGCGCGGCGTGCCGACGTCAAGTTACGCGCGCTGGGCGCTGCCCGGAAGCGGAAGCGGGCCGGCCGGCGCTGAGGTGCGGAAGCGGCTGGCGGAGGCCGGCGTTTCGGTTCGGTGGGCGGCGGTGGCGGGAAGGGCAGCTCCGGTCAGCCGCCGTCGGTGTCGTCTTGTGTTCATCTCCTTCCCGGCGCCCCGCCATGGCGGGCAACCTGCAGGTACAGCGGGTCCTGCTGGACCCCGGCGGCAGGAGGGCGGGTGTGGCGTGGTGAGGTGCCGGGCTGGGCCTGGGCCTTGGGGCAGAAGCGCCGTCACCGACGGTCGGGGCGTCGAGGAGGCCCGGGAGGGGGCTCGGCAGCGCCGCAGGACCCCAGGTGGTCCCTTGTACGGCTGGGGCCGGATGGTCCCGTGGCCTCTGGGGCGAGACTGCGGCCTGCTGTGTGCTGGAGGCATACTTTGGACTGGGGTTCTGCTGAGAGGCTGCTCTCACAACTGCCTGTCTGCTCTCTATTCCATTTTATTTCTTTTATTTTGGCCTTCTGTTGTGGGAGTGTTACTGCTCGTGTTGTGTGTTCAAAATAGATTCAGGAATAATTTGTGCAAAAAGTAGTTTTAGGCCTGTTTGTACCATGTTCATGCCTGTAAGCTTAAGGCTGTGTAGTTCTTATACTGACAGAGCTGCGAGAGATCTCACTGCGGCTTTCCAGTAATTGATGGAAGCTTATAAACAGGAGGGGAACTGACTTTTTGCATGGTCTGATGGAGATAAGGTAAAGGGAAATGGTTTTACACCAAAAAAGGGGAGATTTAAAGAAGATGTTAGGAGGAACTCCTTACTCAGAGGGTTGCCAAGCTCAGGCACAAGCTGTCCAGAGAAGCTGTGGTGCCCCATCCCTGGAGGTGCTCAAGGCCAAGTTGGATGGGGCCCTGGTCAGCTGAGCTGGTGGGGGGCAGCTCTGCCCATGGAAGGGGGATTGGAACTGGATGGGCTTTATGGTCCCTTGCAACCTGAGCCCTTCTGTGAAATTGCAGGGCCCAGAGTAAGCAGGAGAACAAAGTCAATGTTCATTCTGAGGGTGGTTTTCATCCAGCTATCAAACTGTAGCTCCGTAGATATAGCTTGTGCCTCATCTATGGTTACAGCTATGCCTTATTTCATACAAGTTTCATATAAGTTATTTCCTATTTGATACTGCTGGTTTTCATCACAGTAGCAGGCTAAGTGCCTTCTTAATGTAATCAAGTACCAGAGCTGAGAGTCTAATACCCAAGTGATGGTTTTCTGAGTTTTTCTTTAAGAAGAGAAACACCAGAAACAACCAGTACATGATGTAGGCCTTTGTTTTTGTATTTCAGAGGAGCAAGGCTCAAAGATGCTGTGTTAGGAGACTTACCATTGAACAGAGGCAGTCTTTATCATTTAGAACATGGAACCATAGCATCATAGAATATCCTGGGTTAGAAGTGTTTCACAAGAATCATCAAGACCAACTCTTACTTGTTGTTTGGATATAGAGTCACTTGTATCATAGCTCTGCTTTTGTTGTACTGCATCCAGGAATCATTGGACTGTTCTTGTGGTAATTAAATCACGAAAGTAACAGAGATTATTGTTTAGAATTTATTTTTGTTGTGCTGAATTTGAATGGTTTGTAGAGGACAGCATAAGGGCGGCAGTGAGGAAAGACTAAGTTCTGTTTCAAGGAAACAGATGTTTGCTCTGTTTTCAACACTTGTCACAAAGGATCCATAGTCTTACTTGTCAGGCGTTTGTTTTGAAATAAATTACTCTTAATTTCAGATGGATCCAATGAGGTGATTTTTACTTCCAAAAAGGCAAGACGAAACAGTAGAAAGAGAAGTTTTGCTCCTCCTTCTCTGGTGGCTTCAGTTTATCAGCTTGGTTTTGCCCGAGATGCATCAGAGTGCCTGGTTGAGAGTACGTGCACAGCAGTGTCCAATGAGAACCCTGTGATGAGGTTGAACATCTTCACCCTGCTGCCTGATGTTAGCACAGTCGTCACGAGCATGCTATCTGTGCCTTGGGAAATAAACTGGCAGAAGGTAGAAAAATGCATATGGGGCTGTAGAAGTTCTAGGTAGCATTAGTCAGCTCTGGTTTTTGTAAGCATACATGCCTTAGTCATTTGAATTGTCATTTTTAATTGTCCTGAAGAAGTACAGATGTTCCAAGAAACGAAATGTAATAATAAGCACTCAAGAGCAAAGGAATAACAGTAATATCAATGAATCCACAGGCCAGTGTGGTGCCTTAGATTACGACCCGATGCATTTGAAATTAGCTCAGCAAACAAATAAAAATCCATCTCTAAATTGTCCTTAACTTCCGTGGTAATTTATGTCCATTGGGCTCCCTCCAAATGCACACTGAAGAGATAGTTAGAATTTCTCACTTGATATCAAGGACCTAAAGCCTTCCAGAGAAGCTTACCAAATAGTGAGTCTTTGAAACTAACTTCTGACATTGGGTCAGAAGGGAAAGCGTGCTGGTTTCATTGCTTTGTAGTCATTTTCTTCCAGTAGTGACTCAATGGGATTTGATGGAGACAACTGACAGCAAATCTTCAATAACTTCAACTGTTTATGGTAAACATTAAAGAGCAGAAAAGCTGGCCACCAAAAGGTGGTCAGAGCAGCAGCTTAAAACCTTTGTTCGCACAAAACGCTCACACAGCACTCATTTGAATTATTTACCTGTGTTACAGAAAGCGATAGACCTTGCTAGTAAGGCAGCACAAGAAGATAAAGCAGGAAACTATGAAGAAGCCTTCCGTTTGTACCAGCATGCTGTGCAGTATTTTATCCACGTCGTTAAATGTAAGTGTAATGCACTGGGTGATGAAGTCAAGTTTTATATTGCCTGGAGTAGCCTCCTTTATTGGCATCAGTGTTTAACTTCTGACGGTCTTTGTCAGTTGACACTTGCTCTCTGTAGTTTGGCTGAGGTACTGTATTATGCAACTTCTGTCTTCGCTATACAGCATGCCTGCTCCCTTCTTGTAAGAACTCTTAGTAGCATCCACAGGTTGTTTTTTGCTCATTAACTCATGCCTTTTACTTTTCTTTGGTTTTTCTACTGGTGTTTTTTACTAATTTATATCAGTCATGCTAATCACCTTGGCCAGCAAAACATATGAGGTGGACTTGTATTCTCTCATTTTCCTGCAGTTTTCATTCCCTCGTAATTTATGCCTTTGTTTTCTCATTTCTGCGTGCCTTTTGCCTTGTGTCCAATGTTTGTATGCAAAAAAGGCATTTCCTTAGTGTAGGTAACAGGCCTAACTTGAGTGGGCTAGGGTTGCTGGCCTGACATGAGTGTACTCAGAACTCCTATGACTTGGAAAACAAGACAGAGACCACTATTTCCTTTACAGTTACTTGGGGATTGATAAACATAAATTATATTGTCTGTTTATTTCTTTTGGATTTTGTGAGTATGACTTCCTGTGCTTTTAACAGTACTGATGTACTTTCGGGAACTTAGCACATGATCTTCATATTTTCAAGCTTGGCTGCTGATCTGAAATACTGCAGTAGTGACTAACAGAACTGTGGCTGTTAAACCACTCCTCATTTTTTTCAGATGTTTAAGACATTGTGTAGCAGTTTGAGAGACTGACAGAAAAAGCTTCCAGTGCCATTGTCCTTACTCCTGTTCAGTGAAGTTTTTAAGGCAAAGCAGTGTTCAGGTGTATGTTTGATTTGTAGGTGATTATTTACCTGTGATTTGTAGGCGTTAACTTCTTTCCTATCACTTCTTTCCATGGCATAGGGGAAAAAATAAGTAAATGAAACATTTGGATATGTGGTAAGCCATGAGAGAGGCATCTTGGTAAGACATAAAGATGTTTTCTGAATGATGCACGTGTATTTTGCTGTTAACAAATCATTGTTTCTCTTCAAACTCTTAGATGAAGCACAGGGTGATAAAGCAAAACAGAGCATTAGAGTGAAGTGTGCAGAATACTTGGACAGAGCAGAAAAACTGAAAGAATATCTGAAAAAGAGAGAAAAAACTGCACCAAAGCCAGTTAAAGAGTCTGGTCCTTCTGATGGAAAAGGGTATGTTTTGGGAGAAGGTAAAGCAAAATACTTCCTGAACTCAGCTTATTCTAAGATTCAGCTTTTCAGAAATTGCTTCAAATAGTGTTTTTCAAGTGCTTCACCTCACGTAGCTGCTAATGCTGAAGTACAGTGGGCTTAAAAAGGAAAAATAATGTGAATTAATATCACAGGCTCTTTTTGTGCTTGTTTGATACATCTTTGAATGCTTCCATAGGAAATTCACTGAAGAATGAAAGCTGTTTCACACTAATACTTGCTTTTTGGGTTCAATGACAGTGAACCTAGTGACACAATTTTTCTTCATGAGAATACTTAATAGCTAGAAAATAAATTCAGATTTGGCAATGATTACTGTGGTTTATTTGCCTCACGTTTGATAAGAGGTAACAAGGTTCTGTCGTAGGCTGATGTTCTGATGGTCTGAATTGCTCTATTACCTTGCTCCTGCCTATCCACTGCTTTCCTTTTATTAGATCTGTTTTTCATTTTGCACATCTGAGAGCTGATTCAGCCCACCTGAACAAGCAAGAGCCTCTTTTGTATTTGCTAAGGTAAAAGAAGTGTTTCACAATGGTGTCTCTGTGTGAGATTGCCTGTTTTGGTAGTTTTGAACAGCTAGAACTGCTCAGTTATCTCTTGAAATTTCATCCAATTTTCAGTATCTTTCATTGTCTGCTCATTTCATGGGTTATTTTTTGAGCTGTACTGCATTCTGGTTTATAGTAGTAGGAAGTATAGTATAGTACATGAGGCTACATGTCTCCATTCCATTTGTTCCTTATCTCGTCTACTTTTTTCTACTTGTAACTTCCAGTTTCCTTTGCTTTGACAAGACTAGAGAGTTTCATAGTACTAAATGAAATTGACAAAGTCCAGTTGCAATTCCGGACAAGGAGTAAGTGCCAGCATTTACAGTGAAACCATTTTGCTGCTTTTGTGATGTTTTTGTTTCCTAGAGGCTGAGTCAACACGTGTAGAAGTGAGTTAAGAGGAAGAGCTCAGGTCTGTGCAAGGAAGTTGAAATGGTTGGGGTGGGGGGAGTCAGTGTAGAAAAACAAGACTACAGTGATGTAAACTTGTAGAGAGCTGAAAGAATCTAAAATTGTAAGGTTTTTCATTCCTTAGAGTGATGTCTTTTCTACTTGCTTTCTGATTCGTAACCTAGGACAGCGTCTCTCTGTGTATTTCAGCGTTTTATTTCTTGTTTCCATATCAGGAATGACAGTGATGGGGAAGGAGAGTCAGAGGATCCTGAGAAAAAGAAACTACAGAATCAACTTCAAGGTAACTTTGAAGCCTCTGTTTATTTAAATAGAGGTGTCTTTGGTCAAGTGAATTTCTAGTTGTTTGGTTTTGTTGTTTTGGGTTTTTTGCCAGTTAACTTGTTAACTTTAAGTGGTTCAACTAGTACATACTCTTTACACCCAGAAGTACCATCTTAGTGACGATGTGGGTTTGCATGCCATGAAATTCAGTGGTGAATATGTTGAAATTGTATTATTTATCAAGAAAACATTTTCCAAAGGGAATAGTTGCAGGATCCCAGATAGCTATTTTGTTAGACTGTGCCGGTTTTACTCTTAGGTGCGTTGCCATATTATTGCCTAGAGGCCAGAGTAGCAGATGCCATCCAAGTACGTAGAATAAGCAGGACCATTTTCACAGAAAGGCTCGAACTCAAGTTGATAAGGTGGGAAGATGGTTTCTTGTTGGTTCATAGCAACCAACAGGATTTCCTCATGTTGCTGTGATGAGGGTGTTACTCAGTTGAGTAACATAATTGTTTGTTTTTGAAATAACATGCTGTACACATTCAGTGATGCAATATATAGCAGCTAGCAGTAGTTTTTTACACAGTAAGGAAGTGGCTTAGCTTGGTATTTATTACTCCTTAATGGTAAGAAATTGGTAAAAGCTTCCCTGCACATGATGTGTGTTGATATGATATACTTCATTCTCCTTATTTTCACTATAACAAAGATGAAATGGATTTGTCTGATCTCTCAGTTTCTGTCATTACAGGAGCTGCTGTACACATTTGTAATCTGTGCCATAGTTCTGCCTCTCTGTGCATTTACTTAATTCTGTGTGTGGTCCTACGGGACAATTTCCTATATTGTAAAATCATTAAGTGTTGTACTCTTAGCCTATGTTTCACTATAACCATTTTGTTTCTTCTCAAATTAATCTGATCTTCAGTTAGTTCATCAACAAACAGTGTCTTGCACCCGGCACTTCTTGAAGAGTTTCCTATAAACTATAAGGTTCTTGCTTTCAACGTCTGAGATGTGAGATCTTTGGTGTCTTTAAACTTAGCATAGGAGTTTCCTATTCAGTGTAAGCTCTGGGCAGACTTCACTTTATTCATCTGCATTTTACTTCCCGTGACAGCTACAGATATGTCCTGTTTTCAGTTTTACTGCCTTGTTACTCTTAGCTGACTTACTCTTAAGGAGCCTTCCACATCTATGGTTATTTATCAACATTTTTATTGTAACAGCAACTTGACTCATTGTGGGAGTAGTGGCCACTAAAATTCAAACTGGAACATAGTTGTGGGTTTATTGTCATGAACTCTCAGAACTTTAAAGACCTTTTGCACTCTGTTGCTTAGTCTTCGAGATGTTCTTTTACACCTACAAAATGAGGAAGCCACAATGTCCCGTTCCATTTGTTTCCTGGTTTGGTAATGTCTTGGAGTGTGCTGATTTCAGGTACCACAGCACGTCAGGTCCAGATAACTGATAAAATGGAACTAATCTCCTGTTCCTACCTGTTCTACTATTTAATTTAGTGATGGAATCTGATTATGATCTTAAAGAAAAACTGAATTTAATCAACCTAGCAGAAATATTTAGGGCGTTAAAAGTGAGCGGTTGGATACCTGTATACGGATTGCAAGCAAAAAATATTCCTTTCAATCTGAGGAGGAAGGCATGCAGGAAAAATAAAAATTTCTAAGGACATCGACAAAAAGTGAATCAATGTCATTTGCTTTATTTGTTAGCCATGAGTAGCAGTACACTTTCCGTTGTAGAAAACAGACATCAACCAATTCACAGAGCTCTGAAGGGATAAGGGGAAAGTGACAAGAAAATAGCTAGCAAAAACTGCTTGTGAATTTATAGAAAAACCATTGTAGACAAAAATGGCAACTGAAATGATAAGAGTGCTTGATTACAGAAAGATAAGCATTGAGGTAGTTCGGAATAGTTCATTTTGAAAGATTTCCAATTAGAGTCATGAGTAGTTCATAGCCACGTGCTCTACTTCCAATTAAATTGGCATCATGTGACGATCACGCAGCTCACTCGATTTTTGTCTCTCTTGGAGGCATCCTCTGTCCTTGGCATTCCTTTCCCATGATGTTTATCTTGTTCTGCAGCTTGTGTTCTAAATATTCTCCCTTGAATCCCCACATTTCCTCTGCAAGCAGCAGGCTGAGAGGTAGCTGTTGTCCTCCCAGCCCGCTGGAGCCGTGCTCTGACGGCAGTGCGGTGCAGCCTAGCGCCGCCGCCGGGGCCGCCTCTTGCGGGGCGAGGGCGAGTCCTGGCGGCTGCTGCTGGCCTTCCTCTTCGGGGGG
>JAPSGF010000030.1:1208487-1244332 GCA_035772895.1 Perdix hodgsoniae | reverse complement strand
GGTGGTCCAGCTGGTGGCGGATCGTGGGGCCGTACAGGGCTGCGGCGGTGCTGATAAGCCTTCTCACGAAGGCCTCCACTTCACCGCTGGTGATCGGCTGCAGTGCCTGCACCAAGGCCGCCTCGTCCAGTCCATGCTCACAGAGGAAGTTGACGGTGGTGCACTGTCCCGCATAGACTTCCCACCAGTCATCGCTGGACACCTGCTGGATCTCCTCCTGCAGCCATTGGCGCAGGGGTTCGAGGTCCTCGGGATGTTCCCTGAAGAATGCAGCCCAGACCTCGGCTGGGAAGCTGTGCTCAGGTGGGATGAGCACCGGCTCTGCAGGCCCCTGCTCGTCCTGCAGGCCTTGTCCTGAGTGCGCTGCGGGCTGCGGGACAGCACACTCAAGGTAATCATCATCCGACCTCACCGAGTATCGGATGGTTGTTATTTCGTGCCCGCATACGGCACAACTCGGCTTTGTCTTGGCCCACCAGATGGCACAGCCGTAGCACAGCTGGTGTTGGCAGGGGGTCACGTAGGTGACATCTTCCCGAATTTGCCCGCAGATGGGGCAGATCCATTTGGATGCCACGTCCATGGCCCCGGGCTGTGCGGTGGGCTGGGGAGAGCTGAGGTCGGGAAGCTGCTCCCCTCACAGGTGCTGCAGCAAGCAGAAGGTGTTACGAACTGCAAAAGAGAGAGAGAGAGGCCACGGTCACTGGCTGCCCCGCTCCCTCAGCGGCAAACCCTCCCGGTCCCTGTTCCCCACCAGCTGCTGCATGGGCCACGGTGCTGCAGGCACCACTCACCTCTGCCGCTACAAGCGCACCCTGTGCGGCCCCAGCTGCCTGAGGCAGGCAGGGCTGGGGGAAACGCTGGTGATGCTGTGGGATGGGCACCAAGAGCTGGCGCCGGCAGCCCCACAGCTCAACGCAACCAACTCACTCAGTGCTCCAAGTCTCGCAGCTGTGCTCAACTGGAGTCCAGGCACGAGTGCACACTGGCCTCTGCCAGAGCCCGAATCTACACAGGGAGGGCTAGCGAGGTCACAGTCATCTCCATTGCTGACATCACAACCCCTTGGTCGGTGACCTCACCGTCCATCACTGCGTGTGTTGGGGCCCCAGTCTGGGCCTCCATCGCCCCCATCATTCTGTGTTTTTGGTTGTTTTTTTTTTTTGTAAATACATTATATTTGGGGAAATAAAAATTGCAGGTTTTTACTCTCTCCACAGTAATCCATCTTCTGTGAACTGTTCTCTTTTTCTGCAGCTTAGATACTTCTTTGCCTCTTCTGATTTGGATGCAATACAAATTGATATTGGCCTCTACTCCTTATAGTTTTGGAGTGCTCACAGCAGGGTTTTTGCTCATGCTTTCCTTTGCAACGTACTTTAGGGAGTTTGATTCATCGCGGTGTACATCTTGTTGATCTCCTTTTAGGAGGTGTAGTCTTCTGTAACTGCTGTTGGCATGTTTGCTGATCAGTTACCGAGTAGCTTTGCACATTGCAGAACTTTGAACAACTCTGCTTACTAATGGTTTATTGTAGTAAAAAAAGAAAAAGCCAAATCTCTGTAGAAATGATATCTGTTTGAGTAGCATTGTTTGATGTTTAAATTTGTGTGGAAATGGCTTTTTTTTTTTTATTTAAGCATACGTGTAGATTTCTTTTTTCAAATTTATGGTATCAAACAGTGGAAGAACGTGCCTCACTGATTTATCTTTTCTTATAGGTGCCATTGTTATGGAGCGACCAAATGTAAAATGGAGTGATGTTGCTGGCCTTGAAGGTGCCAAAGAAGCACTTAAAGAAGCAGTGATCTTGCCCATTAAATTTCCACACTTGTTCACAGGTCAGTGTTACAGCATTTATTTCCTATTCTAAGTACTGATGTTGAAGTGAGTAGTGGAGCAGAGTCTGAGTAGAGCATTATGCTGATACTTCAGAGGCTCAAGCTGAGCTGTTCATGATCTGTCTGACAGATGCTTCTCAGGTACATACAAGGAACTTAATAAAATAGGAAGGCTTAATGAGGAAGATAGACTTGCTCTTGATACAGTGTTTTGATGATTGCTGATTTCTTTCTTGCAGGAAAGAGAACACCCTGGAGAGGGATTCTTCTGTTTGGACCACCAGGAACAGGAAAGTCTTATCTAGCAAAAGCTGTTGCAACAGAAGCAAACAATTCCACTTTCTTTTCAGTATCTTCTTCTGACCTGGTCTCAAAGTGGTTAGGAGAGAGTGAAAAGTAAGTTGGAGTTTCCCAAGTTCCAGGAAAATATTATCAAGAAGAAATTAATATTTCAGAGCTAGATAGGACGCTCTAAAGAAATTAAATTTGAAGGAAAGTTCATGTGTCTTGTTAAAGCAAAGCTTAGGTGTTTCTGTGCTTCAGAGCAGTGTCAGATGAAGGTACCATAATGCACTGTATGTTGTGCTGTAGCAGCTGGACTGCTCTTCAGTACTCAAGACTGTTTTTAAAACTAGTTCAGGCAAAGGTATCAGGAGCACAATGGTGATCAGTGCCCTTCTGAACCCAGCTGTGATTGTACAGCGAAGTGGTCTGAAGTGTTGGGATACTTTGATTCTTATCCCCTTCTGGCTTATCTGTTGCAGTAGCCCTGCGTATAACACATAATGTTTCTTTCTCTGGGTGAAGGTGTTTGTTTTTTCCTACTTTCTGTTTTCAAACAAAATCTTGACGACATGAAAGATGGGCATATATAGGTTGGAAGTGGTGACCACCCGTGAAATAGTCATTCTGCATGTTTGTTTGTTATGATGCGATATGTTAATAAGACCAGGAAGCCTAAAGTTACCTTATTCTGTGGTATCTCCTTCAGCATCTCAGCATATTGCAGAGTTATTGGAGCTGAAAGGGTATTGTATCTTTGAGTAGCTTTGTTAATATCTTATGTGGGATTCATTTTATTTTTTATTTTAGCTTTTTCTTAACAAAATCACTGCATCATAATCCAAAGTTACGTGTTCTTGCTGGTTTGCACATTAAGATAACTGCAGCTGTTTCCTTTTTTAAGATTAGTGAAAAACTTGTTCCAGCTTGCCAGAGAAAACAAGCCCTCTATTATCTTTATCGATGAGATAGATTCACTGTGTGGGTCAAGAAGTGAAAATGAAAGCGAGGCTGCCAGACGGATTAAAACAGAATTTTTAGTCCAGATGCAAGGTAAGCTTAATAGTTTTCAGAATCAAAGGAGTTCGGCTATGCATAAAATACATAGCTTACACGTGAAAAGATCTGCAGCTTTACTCCATTACATTTTGTAAACGTTCTCAAATATTATCAGGCAGACTGTTTATTTTCTAAATGGTGAAATTATTTCTTCCTTGGTATAGGGGTCGGTGTTGATAATGAAGGAATATTGGTCTTGGGAGCAACAAACATACCCTGGGTCTTGGATTCTGCTATCAGGAGAAGGTATGTTGGCCCATGATTGATATATTTATGTTTATGGTCAGAAATTTGCAGCTACTGTGAGAATTCATTGTGAGGCTGTTTGAGCGAGTGATTTACTTGATCCTTGCAGACATGGCTCATGAGATGGACTGAGTCAAATATCCCCTTCACTTAAGAAGTGGATTGTTCACTCTTATGTTTGTCCTGTAATTTGTGATCTCTTAGTCAGCTAATTCCATTTGACTAAGCAAAAAAATTCTGCTTTGCTGACTGGTTTCTTGGTGAGTATGGGGGGTAAGAAGTCAGAAGGGTAAGAGGGGGCAGGGCAATCATTTTCAACTGTAACAAACTGTTGAATAGCTTGAGTAATTTCACAGAATTTTTTGTAACACAGAAGCATGATTTTTGCTGTCCTGGTCACACAATTTGTGTGATCTTTCAGTGTTTGTTTCAGCTGCATTTCTGTAATGGGATGATGTTTGTATTTGTGTCTGATTAGCTGGATCTTCCAGCTGCAGAGCAGCAAAGGGCAAATGCAATTATGTGCCAGATGTGGTTATGTTGTGATGATAATACAACCTTTATAATGGTAATTTTTGTAGGCTAAAGAAACATTGCTTTTTGGTGACAGTGCCATTTTATCTATGTACTTAATTCAACTTGACCATGCTTTGACTGGAGAGTTTAAACCATGTGGCCTCCAGAGGTCGCTTCTGTTCTGTGAGTGTAGTTTCATAGAAAGAATAAGGAGTGAATGTGGTACTTGAAATTTTAAGTCATTCTTTGCAGTGTGAACAAGTGTCTCTCACTCTTGTCAGTAAAGCATAAAGGAGCTGGTAGAGCATGGCAGTAACAATTAATTTGTCATGGTTTTAGCTCGCTTTGTTACATATGGGAAGTTACTAGTGTTCCACAGAACTTGGAGTTGGTCTTCTCTGGTTGGAGGTCGTCCTCTCTTTGAGAACAGATGCTTCAAAGGAAGCACTGCAATTATTAACCATTCCTGCCAACAACTATATTGAGAGTAAGACTTCAAATCAGTTTCCAACTACAACGTTCTCTGTAGAAACTGGTTGTGTGAACGTGTTATCAGGCAGCTCTTTCTCTGATGGTGAAAACTGTTCAGATATACTTAAACACTAAAAGACTCCTTTTCCTTCAGTTATTTTCTTTTAAAGCACAAACTTTGCTGGTGTGAACCTGGAGAAACTATAGTCTGAAAAGACTTTTTGTCATAAAAAGGAAGTAGTTATTCAGTAGTAGATGTTAGCTTATGATAGCTATATTATTATTAATGAGAACAGGCTGCAGAATATCTGAGAAGTATTTTTAAAACATTTATAATACAACATTAGAAAGGAGCAGTTTCATTTAGGACCAAAGTATGTGCTGATTTGCATAAACGTCTTTCCATTGTGCACCTGCGTGAGCCAGTGTCTGTGGAGCGTTTTGCTTTTATCTTTTTGAAACCAGGTTTGAGAAGCGTATTTATATTCCTCTACCTGAAGACCATGCCAGGGCTGCGATGTTCAAACTGCACCTCGGGTCAACTCCAAATCTCCTAACAGAAGCAGATTATCGGGAGCTTGGGAAAAGAACTGATGGCTATTCTGGTGCAGATATCAGCATCATTGTACGCGATGCACTGATGCAGCCTGTTAGAAAAGTGCAATCAGCCACTCACTTCAAAAAAGTAAGTAAAAATCAAATGTTTTTCATATTGCTTCAACTCTGAGAATTAACTTGATCTGAAAACTTCTTGTAAGTAAGCCAAGTTCAGGTTGGGGTAATACCATGTGCTTACAGATGTGTGTATGCTCTTCTTCTTACCTACCAAAGGAGTACTTCTAAGTCTTGCCATAAGTTTCTAGCTATTCATGCTGTGCAATCCAAGCTCTAATGAATCTTACCCTCTGTTAAAAGCATTCAGTTTGAATTTCAACTTAAATCAGAGTGTTAGAGTTGAGTTGTGCTCTTCTTCTATATTAAGTTATGTAATTGTTTTCCGTGTGTGTGTGTGTAAATGTATTCCTTATCTACATGGGAATAGATAAATTACAAGTGCACAACTGCTTGCTCTGGTTGTCCTTCAAATTGTAAAATTCAGATTCTTCTAAGATTCCAGTAAAAGCATTGAGTCCCCTAATGTTACTTGTGACAGTAGTAAAGATGCAAAAATTGCAAGACAGCTGAGCAAGGTCTGTCATTGCTGGGGCAGCAAGGAACATCTTATGGATGCTGGTGTAAAGTGGAAACTGCTTTACACTTAATTGGTGTCTAAAAAGGGTGTTGAAACTGTAGATAGATAAGACTTTTTTTGCTTATCTTGCAGTTACACCCACATTGTATAAATAACATGATAGTATTTTTCTTGTCTAGTTTTTTCTTGCTGTTGTTTTGGTTTTTAGGGATCCAAACTAAAATAATCTCTGCTTACATTTTTACTGCAAACTTTGTTTTTATAGAAATTCATGTATTTCAGGTGAAGGTTGTTTCTTGTTATCTGTACAGACTTGTGACTCTGTGAAGGGAAGCTTCCAAAGTTTTCATTTTGTTGCTCTTTGAATCATACATGCAACTTGTATTGGCAGCAGTTCTTGCTCATCAGTTATGATAACAGATTTTATATATATATATATTTTTTTATCATTATTTATTTATTTATTTATTTATTTTACCAATAACTCATCCAGGACCCTAAACTGAACAGCTAGGGTTAGTGTGAATGGAAGGTGGGCACTTTTCTCCACATAGTTAAAAGGAACACAATTGGCTTAAGACACCAAGAGAAAGGAATGCTTAAATATAATATTGTTCAGAATATAAGAGATCTATTTAAATTTCAGTGCTTGAAGTGAGGAAACCTTATCAACTTGTTAAAATATGCCAGCAGTCTGTCTGTGGTGGGGAGGAATATTTGATAGGTTTTTTGAGGAACATTTCCAGTTTAAAATCTTAAAATCAAAGAATATTTTGAAACGGTATTTTGAAGCTGTGACATTGTTGTAAACTGCATTTGCTTTAAAAATAAGCAGCTGTTTTGATATATCAGGGATTTTCCGGATTATTCCTTCCCTTAAGCAGTGATGCCTGAAGTATTTATCCATTGTTGTCTTTAAACGATGATGACATTTCTGGCCAATGGGTTGTCTCAGTTTAGCCTTTCATGGACATTTGCAGACATCTGAGGCGTGTCTCAGACTACCACAGAACAATGAAATAATCTCAGTTACCACAGTTTGCAGAGCAGCCAAAGGCAATTCTTACCTCTTTTGCCAAACAAGAAAAAAAAAAACAAAACTACAGTGCTTTGAGTGTTCTGATGCAAGTCTATTCCACTTGTTTTGTTTGTACTTTAATTGGATGCAGACTTTTATTTTTATAAGGAAAATCTTTATTAACTATTTCCATGATAGCAATTTGTCCCAGTTAAATAGAATCATGGGATGGTTTGGGTTGGGAGGGACCTCAAGGCCCATCCAGCTCCAACCCCATGCCATGGGCAGGGCTGCCAGCACCAGCTCAGCTGCACAAGGCCCCATCCAACCTGGCCTCGAGCACCTGCAGGGATGGGGCACCACAGCTTCTCTGGGCAGCTGTGCCACTGCCTCACTGCCTTCTGAGGAAGAAGTTTCCTCCTAACATCTCACCTAAATCTGCTCTCTTTTGGTTTAAAACTATTCCCCCTTGTCCTAGTCGTTATCTGCCCCTGAAAAAAGTCAATCTGCCTCCTGTTTCTAGCACTTTGCTCCATTTTTGTAACTCATTGTAACCCATTGCTTGTTGCAGCTGATTGCTATTAGTTTGTCCAAGTGAGTTTCTAATGTTATAATCTGTGCTTTTCCTCTCTGTGCTTTAAAAGCAGATTGGAACAGCAAATCCAGTTCTCTGCTGTTAAAAACAAACAGTTGTTTTTGATCTTTGCGTATGTTCTGTGTTCATGGAGATGTGTGATACTTCACTGGCTGACGAAGGAATGGTAGAACTACAGCTCCTAGATATGCATTGTGAAATGATAAGAGGCAGCTGGTGCAGCTGTTGAGGTTCTGTGTGTGTATTTGGAAAAAAGGGTGGTTTCTGTTCTCCCACTAGATGGCCCCATTTTCTATCAAGCACTGTTTGAGATTGTGTTCGAAAAGGTGCCCACAACTTTATAGTGCAGTAAGTAAAAGCTTAAAAGGACATCCATGGCTGCCTAACTTGAGGGACGCTCAGCGGTAAATAATGAGAACTTTTTTTGAAATGTTAACCAGTGGTGAATGGAATCCGAAAGTGACCAAGGACTAAGAAGAGAGCGGTCTTCCCCAGATGGTAGTCCTGACACATCGGCTTTTTACAAACACTCCTACCTTAAAGACTCATTGGTTCTGACATCATATGAGTTTAAGTATCTGACTACTGCTGTGTGTTTTTGAGTGAATGATGCCAGCAGCTTTACACAATTCCATTTCAGTGGATAAGACTTTCCTATGGGTGGGGCATCTACAGAAAATGAAGGGAATGCTTTTGCTCTAAAGATGTTCAGCTTCAGTTTGTTTATTTATTTATGTGTTTATTTATTAGGTAAAAGGACCATCAGTGTCGAATCCAAATATCATGGTAGATTTGTTCACCCCTTGCTCTCCAGGTGATCCTGAAGCTGAAGAAATGACATGGATGGATGTTCCAGGGGATAAATTACTGGAGCCTAAAGTTTCCATGGTATGTATTATTATTTTGTGTGTGTGTGTGTGTGTGTGTGTGTGTGTGTTGGAGGCGGGGGGGGGGGGTGTTCTTGCCTTGCAGAATCCTGAAAATACTCTAGATTTTTTTAGAGCCAGCATGCAAGCCAGTTGGCTTAGCCCTTTGTTTTCATACATGCTTGGACATACCAGATGACATTTCAATCTCAACATACAGCACGACAATACAATACGTTTATCAACAAGCCAGCTCTCCATCCCTGATAAGCATTTATTATTGTCTAGTGGCATGCAGTATAGAGAGCACCTGACCCTTCCTCCCTTCTTTAATTTTTCTTTTATTTATTTAAAATCTTCAGAATTCCTGCCCCATGATATGTTACTTTCTCATTGCTCTATAGCATTATTATTGACACTGAGAAGTGGGAAATTATATTCAGTGTAAATTGGGAATAATGTGCTGTAGGTAAATTTTCCCCAGAAAAGAAATGCAAGCATAACCAATACAATGTAAAATGCTGGTGGGTGCAATGGTAGTTTGGGTTATACTTCATCACAGATGATGCAGCCAGCTCTCTCTAGCTTTTAGATGGATTTTTTTGTGTATGTTAAAATATTTGCTTTTGTTTAAAGAATAAAACATCATATTTGAGACAATTTGAAATTTATTGCTTAAAAAATTACAAATTGTGAGCACTTGTTCTGTATTTTATCCGCAACCAGCAAAAGATTTTGAATATAATTGCATTATTTGAAGGAAAGACTTGATATCAAATTTCTTGCTGATTTGTGATCCTTATGCAATACACACCTCTAAATAGAATGCACTGCTTTGTACATGTAACTGTTGCTGTATTCGAGGAGAGAAATATCCGTGCATATTTGCACACAGAAGGAAGCACAAAAAGATGTGAACAAGTGCAGGCCTGCCTTAGAACTTCTGCCTGTGTAAACTAAGTGGATTTTTCATCAGCCTTTCCTGGAATTAAATACAATTCCTTCAATGCTCCTAATGGAATGTGGGCTCCGATGTGCTACGTTGCACTGGGCCTTGTTTCAGAGTCCAAAATCAATCCTTGTCGTTAAAAAGATCAGACTTCAATTTTTTCTAAGCAGGGTATCTGTTGTATGATGAGATGAGAAAGTCTAGAAAATCACGATGATGACTTTTAACTTATCCTGTGTTTTTATAGGAACGTGAGATGTTGAGCATCTCCTCATTTAATTTGCCTTTGGCCAGGACTTTTCTTATAAATTTTTTTTTAGCAAGGTTTCTTAACTGCTGATTTTCAGTTCACACCTCTGTGATTCTTTTCTGAACTCCTCCATTTTCTAGTAGCCAAACGTAAACACAAGAAACTGGCTGGGCTGAAGAAACAGAAGTTACCAGTCATGAGCAGTAGAACTTTGCAGGAGATCAGTGATGAAATATTCTGTGTTGGTGGACACTGAAGAATATGTGGGAATGTGTGATTGTTTTCCACTTTAAACTGATGTCCTTGGAAGTGTATTGAAATGTGTATCTGAAAGATGGGAAGCTCAGTTTGTTGCAGTAAGCAGTGGTGAATAACGCTTGTTGAATGGATGAATTGTTTTAAAGCTAAACCTCAGACTGGGGCTTCATTCCTGAAAAACTCGCTAATTGTCTGTCTTTAGGAAGTTAAAAAGCGGCCCATGTACAAAAATGATCAGGCTTAATCAAAGTTTTGTTTAAGTAAGAGTTCCTACAGCCAACTTGTTTCAAAAGGCTTTTTAAAGCTTACTTTTCTTCACAGCAATGTTGTTGTTAGCAGTGTTACGTTTTCTGAATGCATGTTTTCTTGCTTTCTTTCCCACAGGCTGATATGCTCAGCTCACTAGCTAGCACAAAGCCAACAGTTAATGAGCAGGACCTGGAGAAGTTAAAGAAATTTACAGAAGACTTTGGTCAGGAAGGCTAAGCCAAAGATGTCTGTGGATCACTAGAACTTTTTCTTTCTTAAGTATTCTCATGTCCTTATCAATGGCACTCCAAATAAATGCCAATAAACTCTCCTTTCTTACTTTGCAGGAGGAATAGAAGATCTGTTTGCAAAGACCCTTATGCTTTTATATTGTATTGTTTTCTTCAGATGTCTATTAAATGTCTTCTATTGAAAAATGATACCGAAAATACAATTTTAGCAAAGTGATGTGGCAACTCATTAAATATTTGTAATTTTTAAATGATCAGTTCAGTTTTAGCTATTATATTAGACCTGGGCACAAGTGAGTTTTGAACTTCTGGTAGGCTCAAGAAGAAACCCTTTTTTTGAGGGTGCAAGAGTTCTGATTGGTCAGGTGTTTTCAATAGCAGTCAGCCTATGTGTTAATTACTCCTTTCATTTAGGAAAATGCAACAAGATTTGCTAATTGAGCATACTGTATGGGTTTGCTGTTGAAGAAAGAAAACATTGTGAGGAGAAGACTGTATGGGACAGTGCTTTGTTTAAATACTGATGAGCCTGGTATTCGGCTTTTTCTGCTGTGCTGTGTTAAAAATTTTGCCTTAAGCAGCAAGCTTTTGTTTTTAACTCTTTGCTAGCTGATACACATCCCACTATGCAATTGAACAAAGGTTCACTAAATGCAAGTACGTGAAAGATTTTCTGATGTCTGGGTTTTTAAATCTGGTTTTATCAGAGGTTTGGCTAAAGATAGAAAAAAGCGTTGAGTAGTACCTGTAAGATTCTGTGTGTTGAGGATAGCAAGGTGTGGGAAGTCACTGAAGAGTGTAAGGGAGGCATTTTGGGAAGCAGCATAGTCTCAGAGGTGAGGAGCACATAGCCACAGACTTTGCAGTGATAGGTTAATTCAGAACCTCGCTGATCATTATTGCGTACAGGTTATATCGACTTAATGCTTAATCTTTGGGAAGAGGCTGGCACTTTAGTACAGAAAGTAGCACTTCTGTTGATTATTATTCTGAAGAACTACAAATTGAAATGTGCCTGAACTTACAACACTACAGTGTCAGCATCGAGTTTGTGCCTTGTAAGTTTGCACTGGCTGCAGATGCGAAACATCATGAGGATACCCAGAACACTCTGTTCTGTAATGGTTGTGCAACTCTGTTGTGCATATGCTTTGTTTAACTTGCATTAAAAGAAAATTGCACATTTCATGTGCATATGTTATGTGTACATATGCACATAGATGATTGTCTTTTTATGGGTTTGGGTTTCCTCTGTGTACATATTTTCTGTACTCGATAAATCATAGGATGGGTGAAATTTGCTGTGCTTAAATGAAGTAAAATGTACAATATCAGTTATGTTCTGTGAGTATTCCTTCCTTCCATGTTACTCTCAAGAATTTATCACTTTTGTGTAGATTTTTGTTTCCATGTTCCAACAGCTAAACAAAATACTTAGAGACAGATTCTTTCATCTGCAAGGTGCTGAGCTTTTGTTTACTAACATAATGTTCTTTCCAAAGGCATTCAGTTTCACACAGCTTTACTTTGGTCTCGCACTGGAAAATGTGAATGTGATTCAGCGGGCTGCAGATCTTTTTGTGGGCAAGCAGGGAAGTTCCAGTGTAGATGCAAGCTACTGTGATTTGTAAACTTAATCTTAGTTGCAGCAGGTTTGTTCTCAGTTGCCTCTTGTGAACACTTGAGAAGTGAGCCACGTGCTGGCAGGGCTCTCACCTGGAGGTTTGAAGCTACTGTCTGATTTACTTGTTAACTGACCTTTATAAATGACAGTCCTTATGGCAATCTTAAAATTCTCAGGAAATGTGTTTCTTTGTTGTTGTCGTAGGTCTGTTTGTCTGATGGGTTTCCCTAAACCTGACTGTGTAATCCCTTATCTTTAAAGTAGAAAAGTATACTGTATGTTTTAAACTTGCATCTTGCTGCTTGGTCGGTCGTGGGGCGACATCTGTAACGGAAACATTGTTTGGTGTTTCAAGTTGTTTTTAGAAATATTCCAAATAAACACTGCTGGTTAGAACTGCGGCAGCTCCAAGGTAACTTTCTGGTTTTCTGTTTTTGTACAATGAGAATAAGTTGATATATTGTCACAGATTCCTAGCTAAGTCATCCCAGAAGATGTAGCTAAACGGATGCGGGCGGCAGGGGAGAGATGTCATTTACTTCAGTTTTCAGGGTTAATCTAAACTGTGAATTCTGCTCCAAAGGCAATGCCTCCTATTTTAGTATATCAGCCCAAGGTGTTGGAGGCGGATGATGGTGGCATGGCAGTAGTGGTTGAACCCTCCTACCAATATTCCATTATGTGCTCTTGCCTTGCGACAGATGGCAGCAGAGGGGCAGTCTAACAGAATGACATTTGGCATAGGAGTGCAAATGAAGCAGAGGTGTATCACTGAATTCCTCCACACAGGAAAAAATTACACCTGTTGACATTCATCGATGCTTGCTGAATATTTATGGAGGCCAAGCAATGGGTGTGAGCACAGTGAGGCAGTGGGTGGTGCGTTTCAGCAGCAGTGTCAGTGGGGCACCTCCACTGGTGCAGATTTCTGTGAGCACAGCATGTGGGCTCTCATTGCTGGCGAAAATGCAGAGCTAACTATGATGACTGAGTTGAAAAGTAGTGTTTTGTAGCTGAGGATATGCTCTATCAAACAGTGTTACTGTGCTCTTTGTATCAGTTGTAGTTTCTGTGGAAATAAATAGGAGGCGTTACTTTTCAGAGCAACCTATGTACTCTAAACAGTGCTGCTTGGTTTATAGTTGATTAAAGGTTATATTTGCTTTACATAACCAGAACCTCTAAGCACTGGATAAGTGACTTGTATATCTTTCACGCTGTCAGCTGTGTGTGACTATTCTTTGACTACTTGGCCTACATTTTTTTCCTAACTTCTAGTGCTATTGCTACCTCTGACTGTAATATGAAAAAATATTTTCTGTGGGTAAAATAGTTTTTAAATCAGTTTTATCTATGCTTGCTTTGTTCTCCACAGATGTTTCTTCCCATTGACTAACACTGGATTTTCTGTCACTCATTACATTTCTCGCACAAATATTCATTGAGTTAGAAAAACTCATTAAATTCTCTGGTGGTGTCTTTTCCCGTGTTGCCTGATTAACCTCTGAATCCAGAGTTCCGTTCCTTCCCTGATTTAAGTGTTGTCTATCTTAGAAATTGGTAAAGTTTGTTTGGTTTTGATTTTATTATTATTATCAACTACTAGTCTTCAGGGTTGACTTGATTGCTTTTGTTATAATTAGTGGAGCAGAACACATGTTGTTTGGGCAGATACCCTTGAATCAGCTTTTGTTTGTGCTCTTATCAGTCAGATATGCCCGGTCATAGTTTGCTCTTTGGCAGCTGAAGCAAAGAAACTGCTTAAATATTCTGTTTAGCCACTGTTTGATCTATTTTTTTGTGTTTATTTAGTCTTCTTCCTAATGAAAATCTGCTCTGCTATGTATTTTATTCACATTATTTCTGAAGATTATCACAACAAGAAGCTTTTTAATGGCTCTGAATTGTTGAAATATGCAGGAACACCTTGATTTTGCTGCATACTCCTTCCTTCCTCCAGAATGATGGCCGTGGTTTCATGGTTGGCTTCCAAACGTGTTTGTCTTAACCACATTCATCCTAGTAATCATGGCTGACTTAGAGCCATTCACACAACTTACATAAACTATTGCAAGCACTTGATAGACAGTTTGCTTCCAGTTGTGCTGCTTTTCCAACAGATACTTTATTATTATCAAAACATTGCTCCTTTTATTCTTGAGCAGGTAGCCTATGTTGTAGCTATTGTGCTCTCACCTCAATTTTTCTTTAAAAATACCTTTTTACTAATAACATTTCAATTATTATTCCACAAACCCTCTGTCGTCATAATTACCTGTGTAAAAATTCTTAATTGTTCCTGTTCATTCTGTCCTGGCATTTGTGTACTGACATTCCAGGTGTTAGATAAGCTTGTCCTGTTATTTTTCTTTGACCTAATTACAGTTTTGCCTGCCTACCTCTACCCACACACCCTTCTAATAGTCAATTTTTTACTAGGTCACTGTTTTGTACATTTTTCTGTTTACTAGAATCACGGAATCCTTGGAGTTGGAAAGGACCCCTTGAAGGTCATCTACTCCAACTCCCCTGCAGTGCACAGGGACATGACAGCTAGATCAGGTTGCCCAGGGCCTGATCCAGCCTCGGCTTGAAGTCGGGGGCTTCAACCACAGTACTGGGTTTCAGTGCCTCACCACCCTCACTGTAAAAAAAATTAGCCTTATATCTAACCTAAATCTTCCCTCTTTGAGCTTGAAACCATTTCCCTTCTCCTATCACACCAGACTCTGCTAAAAAGTCTGTCCCCTTTTTTATAGCCCCCCTTTAGATACTGCAAGGTTGCTATCAGGTCACCTCACAGCCTTCTCCTCTCCAGGCTGAATTGGAGCCATCTATGCGTGGTACCTGCCATGTGCAGGATCTGCTATGTTCTTTTGCAGGAATACTAGATGTTTTACAGCTAATTTATTTGGATGTCTCAGGTACTAGTCATGAAAATAAATATCAATATCCTACCTGCATCATAGCGGGCACTAAGCTCTCCTAGAAATCCAAACAGGTGTTGGTCATGTTTTGAGACTTCTCCAGGAAATAAGTCACGGGCACCTGAGCATAGGGCTGATGTTGATAATGAAGCCAGGGTTGGGTTTTCTTTCCTGCTTGGTGACCGATCACCAGGCACCATGCCATGGATTGGCAAGACCTGCTTTTGCTTGCCCTCCCTCCTCCTCTGCTGCCTCAGCTAATTTAAATCTCAGCTATTCAAGGCAGGGACTTTGCTTTCAAACATGCTCAGTGTCACATGTGGTCTGTAAACTATAAACAGTAATTTCCACTGACTCATACTACTGTAAGCAGATGAGTGTCTACAGGTAATGGGTTACAAAAACCGGTGCTGGAGCAGTCACCTTTTGCTACTGTTTTGGTAATGTAGTTGCAAGAACCGTAGCAATCACAAGTCAACCAAGCAAGGGACTGAGAAAGTTGCTATAAATATCACCATCTCACAGAGGAAATAAAAATGGCAAATGAAAACTGTTACTTACAACAGTGATTTGAGCTCTGGAAGAGACAAGTGAATTATTTGCCTACTTGAAAGCCAGGGGAAAAAAATGAAAATTCCAACTAGAAATGGATCATTTCCCTCTACCACCTGAAGGCTGGAGCATGGGCTGCAGCCAGGAAGTTCCTGCCTGTCAAGGATTTTTTAAATATTTTTTCATTATTACATTGTGGTAAGATGTTAGAGAGTCTAACATCTTGAAACAGGTTGCCCAAGGAGGCTGTGGATGCCCCATCCTTGGAGGCATTCAAAGCCAGGCTGGATGTTGCTCTGGGCAGCCTGGTCTGGTGGTTGGTGACCTTGCACATAGCAGGGGGTTGAAACTAGATGATCACTGTGGTTCTTTTCAACCCAGGCCATTCTATGATTCTATTCTGAAAATCTGGAAAGCTACCTGGCTGTTTTTCAAGTGTGCCATTCATAATGCCAGTTGCAGTGGCTTGGAGTTCTGATGTGTAATGAATTAAACACAGCCTTGATTTGCTCTGAACATAAACTGCAAAGCTGTGATTTTTTTTATTTTTTTTTTCCCCCTCTTTATACATGCACTTGTTTTGGTATGGTTTTTTGCTTGTTCATATCCAGCCTTGCTCTGCCTCTATAATTAAGAAATGTTTTTGTTTTTTTTACCTGCCTGGAGGCCTCCTGCCCATGGTGCACGTGGCTGCTGCTGATATGGAAACAAGCAGGTGGCCTGTCAGTCAGACTCATGTAGTTGCAGAACTGCAGGAGCTGCCGCAGGAACCACAGGGCTGGTGTCACAAGCTAGCTAGTGTTCAGGGAGGAGCTGCTACACATCTCTCTTCATCCAGCATTGGCAGCGCAGAGAGGTGCCTGCTTGTTCCAGGTATAGATGGGCTCTGTCCAGCAGGCAGCTAACTTTTCGGAACTTCCACTCACTTTCTGGGCATAGCAGTTTTGTTTTTCCTGGGCAATCTGAGGGTCTGCGTGATGCAAATCTTTCCATGAAGAAGTGCACAGGATGGGAGATGCTGACCTGTGCTGCAGCTCTCCTATAGCTAGCACAGAGGAGGAGTGACTGCTGGAATGACTGCCACGGTGCTGATGTTCTGCACTACTATTTATTTATTTATTTATTTTGCCTGGGGTGTCAGCTGTGAAAAAAAATGATTTCTGCGGGCTTTACTGGTATTGGGATTATTCTCTTGATTCTTAGTCAAAAGCACGCTCGCTTGATTGCAGTATATAGTGAAAAGGGGTGATGTTTCTTAATAGAGGAAAAAGGTTTTGATCGGGCCTTTCCTTTGATTGAAGTGTTAATTGGCAATCTGTGCCTCCCTCTTTCCTGCTGCTTTTGGGTATTTTCCACCTCCTTCTTTCTGCCCAACCAGTTCTCTCATGTCAGTTTCATTATTTTTTTTGTCTGATTTATTCTGTCCTTCACACTATTTTTTCCCAAAGGGAAGATAAAAAGCTGATTCCTTTAAAATCCCATTTCAAAGCATGTTCCTATTTCTTCAACTTTTCTACTAAAGCAAGCTTACAAGCAGTAGAACAAAAGCTGTCAGTTTCTCTGATTTTTTCCCTTTTTCCATTCAAATCTACAGGGCAAATCTGTACTTGCTGGCCTTTTTGCAGGCTGACAACAGGAGGGCAATGGTTCATGCCATTAGAGGATGGAAACAGACTTAAGAAGTGCAAGCAGTTCTGACGTATTTGGTAGTAACACATTGGGGAGAAAAGTTTGCAGGTGCAGGTTTCCTTACATTCAGCAGGCTATATTGTACTCATTTCTTGGGTTAGAGGAGAAGTAAGCTAAGAAAAAGAGATCTAAATTTCCACAAAAGCAGCTGCTTTGCAGTAAATGCCAAAGATAATGGATCAGGGACTGATAACAAGGGCACGTGCTGTGCAATTGCATCCAAGAAATAAAAAGCAGTCTCTTGCTAGTGCTGTGTATGACAAGTGTGTTACCTGGAACTGGAAAGGGATTTAACTCTTGTGAAAAGAATGAGCAAAGTTCTTAGAATCGCTTTGAAAAAAAATGTGGCATGAACTGGAAGTAATTTCAGTTTCTCTAGTATTTTTACAAGTGCTGGTGCAGGGCAAGGGGAGAGTACAGATCTCCCTGTGCTGTGGTGTTGGCCAAGCAGGTCTAGAAATGGACAACTCTGACAGCCAGAAGCACAAAGAAAATCTCCAGAGCACTGCAGTAGCTTCACAAGCACTGAAACAACCTGCAAATATAGCTTCCAAAAAGCAAGTTCAAAGAAACCAGAGGCTTGCCGAAGACTGCAAATCATTAACTTGATCTTTGTGATAAGAATCAGTCATACGCACATAATAGAAATGGCTTGACTGGATGGTGTGTGGTGGTTTAGCAGGTAGCTTAATCCCAAAGCAGATCAAACTTATGAACTTTAGAACCTGTCAGTCTTCAGTGATTACCTCGAGGTGTACATTTCCTAAAGCGAAAAATTCTGCCCGCTCTGGAGAAACAATAACTGCAACCAAATTGCTGGACAGGAATCAGGAGAAACAGTAATTGGCTGCAAGTTGCTGGAAGTGTAATTAGAAAAAATGCTCCCTATCTCGCTGAGTGAAAATATTCCTGACAATGCATATTCAGTAAGATAGTAATGATATTTACAGGGGAAGGACTGCCTCTGAATAAAGGCAAAATATAATAGTGCTGGAGCAGTGCAGTCATTCCTGAGCGACCCTTCTCTGCTTTCTCAGAATGGAGGATCTTTGCCTTGTGCACTCAGCAGTTCTGCTCCTCCATAGATGGACTGGGAAAGAGGGCAGCTGCCATGAGGTGGGAGGTGTGGGATAGGGCCTGTGGTATCTGATTTTCTGGCAGAGGAGGAAAGGCTGTACTGTAGTTCTTAGAGGTGGAAAGTTGCAGGAGGAAGATATGTGGAAAGCCAGAGTAAGTTCAGAAAAGTCTTAAAATACTGTTATTTTCAGAATGCTCTGGATCCCAATTTCAGGATAAGACCTTCAAAATACAAGGAGTAAGCTTTCTGGAACAAGGACTGGAGCATGCCTACTATTAGAAGAAAAAATGCTTTCATTAGAAATCAGAATGCACTCCTAACTAGCATTCAAAGTGAAGTAAGTAGTGGAGAAAAAAAATATACTCATTGCGCCTGAGGAGGTTTTGGTGGAACTACATTTTCCAACTCACAAGCACAACATTTTTGTATGGAGCATTTTCTCTTAAGTGCTCCATTCCCTGGCCCTGGAGCAGATCTCCCTGGGGCTGGGTGCAATGGTGCAAAGTGGTTGGACAGGCAGCCAGGCGAAGGGTCAGACAAGTGCGTGCTTTGTGACTGTAGCTTCACTCCATCAAAGAGAAGAACTTGTTAGCAGTAGTATCAAAGGTTATCTTGTAACATGAACTTCCATGGTAAACATCAGCTTCAACACAACTTTTCAGGAGATGAAAATTTAGAACGGGTGCTCTTGCATCACAAGACAAAGTGGACATCCCTGTTTGTTTCCAACATATATTTACAAGTTTTAGCACTGATTGCTCCAGTGCAAAGGAAATGGCAGCCCATTCCCTCATCCTGCCTGCTTTCAGCCATGCTTACTTGAGGGTGTTTTCCATGGCACTTGATGAGAGGGGGGCCTCAGCCTTCTCTTCCAACCTATAGCACCCCCAAGGCTATTGTAAATTTATCGCAGTGTCTGACATCTGAGAGTGAAGAGCAAGCTGCTCCAGAGTGATGGTTAGTGTAAGCAGATGTACCAAATAAAAAGTACCATAGGTACTAAATGAAATCCAAGATTCTCTTGGTCCCAAGTTTAACTTATATCTATTTAAATTAGACAGCAAAGACTTTCTTTTACCACTGGTTTGAGGTAAATTATTTTTATTTCGATAAATAAGTTGTTCACTGTGCTAACATTTATTCAGTGCAGAATCAGTTGTGACACATAATAGGCCACCAGTTGTGAATGATTCGTTTTGGATGTGGTTTTACTATTTCTTTTTTTTCCCAAATAACTACAGCAATTACATTAAACAGTTAAATCAGCTTGACCTGTGTGAAGACAAAAATCTGATTTCAGTAGTGTTTTCAGCGATCTTGTTTCCTGTGTGCTCATTGCAAAACTACTGCAGCAGCCTTGGGACCCTTGGCTGGTAACTGGGCTACGTATGTATATACTACCTGCTTTTGTACCACAGTCAGCCTCCTCTGCCCCAGCAAGCAGCCTTGGTTTTTGACCTGAACCTGAGCTGCTACAACCACCCCCTGCCTGTGTGCTGGCAGCCTCCAGCGCCTGGGCCATCAGCCCAGCCTGAGTTCCTTGTGATAAGGGCATGTGGCATAGCTGGAAGCTGCAGAGATCGCCGGAACCTGTCCCTGCTGCAGGCAAGCACTTTCTGGATGATACGCTGAGCTTGGGAGTACAGGAAATCTCCTTCTAGGAATACCCAGAAGATCACTGCGATAGCACACCAGCAGACAGAGTACATATGGTACTTTGACCTGCATAGTGCTCTGGGAGCTGTTTCACCCTGCTATACATGGGGTAGCTGATGATCTCTCCAGCATGAAGGATTAGTAGAGAAGCTGTTGTTCAGCTACAGGGGCTTGCTTGTTTGTTTGGGGAAGAACAGCAAGGCAGGCAGCTGGGTGTGATAAGTATTTCAGTCACACTGCTTTAGTCACTACCATGTGCAGATCATTATTTCTTTCCCAATTCTCCTCTACTGCCAGCATGTTGTGTAAATCCCTTTCTGATTTCAGTTCTTATGTCCCTACTAACTCGTCTCATCTGGGACATGGGGGATCAAGACAGCGTGTTGACCAGGAACCACTGACCTAGACTGTCATTATTCTAAAGCTTGAAGGTTTGCAGGAATCCAAGAACAACTGCCAACACGCCTTTGATATCTTATGATTACTGCAACAGACCTCTTAAGAAATGAACACCTATGCTTGCTGCATAAAAGGTGGAAGGGTGGAGAAGAAAGTAATTCAGAAAAAGAGAAGGAAAAAGTCGTCCTCCTTGGCTACTGAAATTTTTCCTTCCTGCTGCTTTCCCTAAAAGCAGAAAGACTGACTGGATGGAAATCACATGAAGTCTCCAGCTTTTTTTTAATCACTGCGTAGCCTACGCATCCTCTTCCCTCCTCTCTCCCTAAGGTGAATATGACACAACCAGAAAATCCAGCAGATGAGTACTCAAGCGCAATAAGAAAGTCTGTCCAGGCTGCAACCTCACTATCTGCTCCGCTAAAGCTTTATGCCTTCTCTTAACGGCATCTTAAAACAGCCCGTATCTCTTTTGTGTGTACCTTGTATGCTTTGGGAACAATTATCTTTCAAGAAAACCAAAACTCTAATATCAGTCACTGGCATTGTAATGTTACCAATTCATACATTTGTTTCCGTGTTTAAATGACTACTTTCATAATTTGGTTCCGAGCTTTGTTCATACTGAGTTATCTCAACCCACAATATTGTTATTGCAAACGTCTGTTGAAAGATTTAAATGAACAATTGAGGAAGCAGAAAACCACAGCTTGTCCTATAGTTTGGACACTTTAATCTACTTGTATTTGATTTTCTTCTCTAAACACATCACTGTTGTGTTGACACTTCTTCTAAGGATTAATTAGCAAAGCAATTAGCATGTTTTAACCTTTCTGTTTTCTCACCCATCCCCAAGGACAGACGTACCTTGGTCAGTTTGTGCTTCAAAATTACACTTTTTGATGTTGTTTATCAAGGTCAGATTAATTAAATACTGCTTTAAGTACAACCAAAGTTTGGACTGGAGAGCTTCAACATTTTTTTTAGGGTTCAATTTCCAGTTCTACAGTCACCAAGAAAACAGTTTCATAGCAAACCATTCCCGTGTGTCAGGAACGCACTTCCTTTGTGAATGAGATCACATGAGACAAATACAAACCAAACAGCAGACAGCTCAGGAGGGCAAACTTCAGCACCTGCTGGCATACTTTAAAGGAGTCAAAAACCTACCGCTGTAGCAGTACTTTGGTGAGTTATAATCAGTTTTCAGGGTCTTCACTTTTGAATGTTTTTTTTCTCAAAGACAAATTCATGACACTTCACTGCCCCAGGAACGAAACCAGAGCAGACGCTACCTGGATTGTCAATCACAAGGTTGTAAAGTGGCCACTTAGCCAAAGGGAAAAGACAGTATAGATTTCCCCATAAAATCTACCGAGGGGATTCCTCATTAATCTGCAAGGGCTTTTCAAATGTTTAATAATATGTGATCGTAACTGTGACCAATCAGGAGCGTATCATGCATTTGAGGTTTTTAAAGGCCCCCTACCAACATGTTTAACCTTCATTTTACTAGACATTAGCTGCAGATGATTGTCTTCATCCATGCCCTCGCCTCATGTTGATTCTGAGAGCGATACCGCATTGTGAAAGACGGATTTATCTCTGTCTGCTTTATCTCCATGCTGCTGACATTTGAGCTTTTCAAGTCTTGCCATATTCTGCAGTAGATATCTATAAATAGTCTCTATTACATTATCAATCTCCTCTTTTGTGTTTAATTAATATTCTACAAAAGATAACACATGCACCGCCCTGTATGTAAAGAATGAAGTCGATATCTCTGCTTGCCATGTTTTTACTCCACATCCTACACTAACTTCTGCTGGTTGGACTTGGTGACCTCTTCCAACCTTAAGGATGCCTATGATTCCACACTGCCTTTCCTCGGACACACCACTAGTCAGCTCTCTCCCCATTCGTGCTGTGGCAGCTGTTAGCACGCACACTTTCTTCTCATTTCCTCACACCTTCACCCCACAGCACCACGCTCAAAACGTCACCAAAGTCCGATCCCTGCTCAATCCCATTGCAGGACTAATTCCTGGAATCTTTTGTTCCAGATTCTTTGTTCTCCCCTTGACGACTGCCTAATCCCTGCCCACAGCCCTGCTCCTATTTCCTCCTACTCCTCGCTCCAATCACATCTCCTGCATTATCTTCACACCCTTCCGCACGCCCTCTTGCCCAGCGCTTTTGTCTGATCCTAATCTCTCCAAGGCCATAATGCTGTGTACGCTGCAAACTCCTCTCTACAAGTCAGAGGCTGTACAGCGTTTGCAGCATAAATCATTTCAGGGAGTTCCTTTCAGTCATAAACAGAAAAGGAAATATTGAACGTAAGCAGACATACTAAGTCAAAGGCATGGGATCATTTTATTTGAGCTCCAAGACGTTTTTGTTTTAATTTTCTTTTATTATTATGCTTCGAAACCCCACTTTTACACTTTTTTTTTTTCCCCACGAAGAGCTGCCCTCGGGTTTCAGGGCGTGAACACCCTTTACTTTTTTACTATGAGAGTGGTGAGGTGCTGGCACAGGCTGCCCAGAGAGGCTGTGGATGCCTTGTCTAAGGAGGTGTTCAAGGCCAGGTTGGATGGGGCCCTGGGCAGCCTGGTCTGGCATTAAATGGGGAGGTTAGTGGCCCTGCCTGTGGCAGGGGGGTTGGAGCCTGATGATCCTTGAGGTCCCTTCCATCCCTGGCCATTCTGTGATTCTGCGATTCTGAGATTCTGTGAGCGCCGCCCGCAGCCTCCCGCCCTCGCCTCACGGAGCCACGCCCCCTCCTTTCGGCGGGAAGCCCCACGTGACGAGAAGGGGCGGGGCCTACCTCACGCCTCTCCTCACCCGCCCTAGGCGGGGACCGTAGGGGGCGCCCTCCCGCACCCCGTCTTCTCCGTAGGAACTCTCTTTTCTCCGCCGCCCTTTGCCTCCAACGGTGACCCCGCAAACAGCCTGAGGCTCCAATCTCCGAACGCCGTCCCGCCCCTCGGCCAATCCGCTCGCTCCTTCCCCTGGCTCACTGGCCAATCCCCGCGCGCGAGGCCGCGCCCGCCCCGCCTACCGGCCAATCAGGACTCGGAGTGGCGGCCGCGTTCTCCTCCTCCCTCCTCCTCCTCCCTGGCCCCGTGGCGCCGCGGCGCAGGCGGGTACCGGCCGTACTCCCGCTGTCCGCGCCGGGCCGCGCCACCGCCCGCCGCCCCCCTCCCCAGCGGCAAGCCCGGCCCGAGCCATGCTGCTCCTGGCGGCCGCCTTCATCGTGGCCGTCGTCCTTCTCCTCTACATGGTGTCGCCGCTCATCAGCCCCAAGCCCCTCAAGCTGCCCGGCGCACACGTCGTGGTGAGTCGAGCGATGCCTCTCGCTTCCCGTTCCCCACCCCCATCCCGGCCGCTGCCGGCCGACCGACCGCGGGAGAGCGGTCCGGCTGGGCGGGACGAGGGAGCGGGGAGGCCGCGGCCGCCGTGTCCCGGCAAAGGCCCGGCCGCGTCTGCCGGGGTGCGCGGGGGGGGGGGCGCGGGCTGAAAGGAGAGCAAACGGGCGGGCTGACGCCACGGGAAGCGGCCGGGCGGCACGCGGAGCGCGTATCCGCGTCCACGAGCAACGTTTTGCTTGTCTGTAATCAGCGGGCCTTGGGGGGGGGTTACCCGGGAAAATAGAGCGTTTGAGCGTTTCCCCGGGAGCGTACCGCTGCGTGCTGGGGAGCGACAGCGGGGGGCCTGCGGGTGCGGCACGTGGGTGCGTGAGAGGCGGGCGGGGCGGCGGCGGTCCTTCAGTGGGATGGCGGGACTTGGCTGTAGTTGGGCCCGGTGTGCTCCGCGTAGGGGGGCTGCGCGGTTCGCTTGTCGAATCTGCTGGCGGGTTGCCCTCGTTACAGCAGGACTCGGGGGTAATGCAGAAGCCGGACCTTTGAGGTGCGAGGGAAGTGACAGCTGCGCCGCTTTTGGGGTTGGTTGGTTTGTTGGTTTGTTGAGCTCCTTGTTTGTTTGTTAGTTTGCGTTTTTGTCTGCCTGTTTGTTTTCGGGCTGCTCTGTGCAGGTAGAGCTGTCCCCGCTCGGAGCTGTCCAAGTTGCGACAGTATTCCTGAGTTACTTGGTGCAATGGGTATTGCTGGGTACTGCAACTGGCTTTACAGCATCATGAGACATTAGAGCGTGAGCGAAGGCTCGCTGTTTGACTCTCTTCCCACAGCAGTAACGCTTGCTAAGCAGGAATCCTTCTGTACTGTGTAAAAGCGAAGGTGAAGCAGGGTAAGGGTCTTCTGCAACGCTCACATGGAAATAGAATAGTAAACAATAGGGTGTTCGGTGTATTCCATTCCTGAATATTGTTCGCTTGTTTGTTTTTAATCTGTTTATCCCAAGTGTTGTCTTTTCTTTATGTCATTACGCTTTTTCCAAAGCTGCTCTGATGGTTCTTCTGTTTTCAATGAACCACTTGAGTTGGCTCACACAGAAGACAACAATGAATAATCTCGTTGGAGAGACCTTCCCTCACAACCACTGCTGCTAATTATACTAGCTGTGTAAGCGGAATTTAACACAAGTGAAGGTCTCAAAATGATTATTCATAGGACGATAGAATGGTCTGGGTTGAAAAGGGCCTCAATGATCATCTAGTTTCAACCCCCCGCTATGTGCAGGGTCACCAACCAGACCAGGCTGCCCAGAGCCACATCCAGCCTGGCCTTGAATGCCTCCAGGGATGGGGCATCCACAGCCTCCTTGGGCAGCCTGTTCCAGTGCCTCACCACCCTCTGGAGAGTTAACTGTATTGATATGCCAATAGAATAAAAGGCTGGAGGTATTTATTGGCATCACCTTACAAAGCTGTGGGTGATGAGCTTCAGTGGCATTGCTGCTGGTAGAAGCATTTGTTTGACTGTGGCTTCAGTTATGCTCTGAAAACATTCGTGCAAACAAATGAAATGTGGAGCAGTTGTTTGAGTTTTAGTTTTTGGATGTATAGGTGTTGCTAATAACCCTGATGCTGTTAAATTTGCATGTCTGGATTTCAAATGTTTGTGTAAATTGTGTAAGGAAAAATATTGGATGATAGTTCTGTAAATTAGAAACTGTGCTTATGGAGGCTTTACACATCACATGTGCAAGGTGAATTCTTGCATTGTATAATGGGAGCGAGTGCTCTCTGCTACTGAGATTATCAGAAGATTTCATGAAAATATTCAGGGCTGTAGCACTGTTCAAACACTTTCTTGAAGGGTTTTCACAGACAAAGTCAAAATCTGTTAATGTTATCTGTGTATAGAATTCCTCCTTTGCGTGCACAAGAGAATACCTGTAGTATTTCTTAAAGAAGGCCATTGGATATGTTTGGACACTACTGTGTATGTTGTTTCCTAGCAGTTACTTATTGAATTCTCAATTTAAATCAGCATTTTTTTTGCACTCAATCATTTGTAGAAGCTATTTCTCTGTAATCCTAACAGTATAGAGTAACAGTTGTAATGGTTAATATAGCTAGGTGCTTGAGGTACAAACATGGAAATCTGAGGCAGAAAATGTGTGGTTTTTTGTTGGTTTCCCTTTTTCCCTCCAGGTCTTCTCCTGGAATTACTTGTGTGATGGAAGCGCTTGCTGTGTGACATGAGGTGTGCTTTAGAGTGGGATCGTGACCACGGGACTGACTCTCTTCTACTTAGAGAGGAATGGAACTCCATCGAACTCCAAATTACTGATCTCATCTTGTGGGGATGTTTTCCTGTTCCATACCTGCTGTGTGTTTTGGTAACCTCAGTGGGCACTGTTAAATAGAAAGGGCTTGAGCTATCGGGTTGGCTCAAGCATCAAGTTTTGCTCATTTAGTAAAACAAAATGCTTTTATATGTATATTTGCTTTTGTGGGCCAACTATGGCAGGAATGTAAGGATGTTTGCCGCTTGTGATCGTCTTCCTTTCAGTTTGAGCAGAGCCTTTAACTTGGACTTAGTTGAGCTTCAGCATGCCGGAGCTAAAGATGTAAGGGCCATCTCAGGTCTGGGAGTAGTTTCAGCATTTCTGTGCAGAGCCCATCAGATAACGGCAGCAGGCTCTGGGTGTTCCAGGAGTTGACCCATCTCCGTGTCTCAGCTTTGTAGCTCTTGCATTGGGAGCACTGTGACCCGTGGCTTGCATGCAACAAGAGGTTCAGCAAGAGGTCATTTGGAGTCCAGTCAGGCACACCAGCCAACCGGAGCAGGTTACGGGGATGTTTTGTTTCAGTGGAACTAAACACCTGCTGTTAGAGCACTGTCTAGAAGCATGAAGCCAGCTTGCATCCTGTGCTGCTGCTAAGTGAAAGCTAGCAAGCCCTGTTGGAAAGAGTATATCAGGTCTTCATTTTGATTGCTTCTGATGATAGTTGTGGTGACTTGGAATTGCACTTACTCATTGATCGTTGAGTTGTTCTGTTTCCTTCCTGTTGCACTGCATCTCATGGTGCACGTTAGTAACAACCCCTGACATACTAGACATACTGAACACTGACGTTCCCAGCTAACAATATTCTGCCTTTTGTCACTGATCTATGTGATGTGAGCCCTATCCAGCATTCTTGGGTATGACTGTAAATAAAGACTTCCCTTTCTTGCTCGACTTCAGACCTCATCTTTCCAAAGTGAATGTTAGTGTTGTCTGACAAGCCAGAGCTTTGTGCCAGTACCTTCACCTTCAAAGAATTCCTCAAACACTGGTGTGGTTTACCAGTTCATGACAGTTTGTACAGGTAGCAATTGGCTGTGCCTCAGTGCTGTGCCAGAAGTGAAAATTGGAGCAATCTTCCACATGTGTTCTTTAATTCTTGTGCTGACGTACCAGCTGCTGCTGAAAATCTGTGGAAGCAGCTCATGAATGCTCTGGAACTGAGGTTTGCCTGAATACATCAAACTGAATCTCTTAATCCCTCTAGAGACGTATTGGACTCTTGAAAGATGCTTTGGGAATAAACTAAAAATTTAACTTCTCTGTTGTGAAGAATTAAATGATGCTGGGATTCTGCTGGAGTCCCCAAACATTAACGCTCATTCCTATAGACTTAGTTTGCTTAGAAAACAGTCATCCTTTATTCAGAATGCAGGAGGAAGTTTTTCACTCAGAGGGTGGTGAGGCACTGGAACAGGTTGCCCAAGGAGGCTGTGGATGCCCCATCCCTGGAGGCATTCAAGGCCAGGCTGGATGTGGCTCTGGGCAGCCTGGGCTGGTGGTTGGTGACCCTGCACACAGCAGGGGGTTGAAACTAGAGGATCATTGAGGTCCTTTTCAACCCAGGCCATTCTGTGATGTCCAGAACAGAACAAGCATCTTGAAGTCACCCACAAAGGTTAGTGTAGTGAAGAGTTGATTAGAAGCTGATTTGAAGTGATTTTCTCTAATAGAGGAAGTGTGTGGAGCTCTGTTTAAGCTGAAGTTAGTCTTTATAAGTTCTTGAGCCATTACAACAGACAAACTAGACAAAAACTGTGGACAGTGTTGAAAATAAGTTTGCTGAAGTTACGTGATCACCCTTGGTGTACTGAGCTGTTTTCTTTGAGGGTTTGTGATGAGACACTCATAAGAAAGAAGAGTTTGGTGACTCATGGGAGCATACTTCTAACTCTTTTGACTTTACTGCCTCCAGGAACATGAAAGAGTTTTGAAGGTAGTAAGTCTGAAAACAAAACTGAGGCACGTGCAGATGAGACTGGGAGCCTTTGCTCTTCTACTGATTGGCTCAGCGCGTTCCATTTCTCATAGTTGAAATAGAGGTGACTCCTTGCTTTCTCTGAACTCTTGATAAAGAACAGAAATAACAACTACCAGAGGAATATGAATCTCGTTTTCAAATATTTAAGCCTGTATTTCAGAACTTGCTTCATCAATAAAGCATTCCAGTATTTTCTCAGTGATATGCTCTTAGGAGAAGATTCAACAAATTTGGCCATACAAGGAAAATACAACTCAGTGTATTTAAGGACCAAAGGCATGTGCAGACACTGGGTTTTTAAATGAACAAATCACCTGAAAGTCAATATCAGGAAGATGCTTTTATTTTTGCCAAGAAGAGCAGTTGGGTCACCATCTGTGTTTTAAATGGAGTTGGCGAATAGATTTTTCTGGAGGGCAGTGGGGGGGTGTTAAGGTGACTTTAACCTGTTCAGTAGTGTGGAGCTGTAGCCGTCACCTTGCGTTGGTCCGCAGTCAAACTGTTTATTTCCTGTTTGCATGGAAGACCACTGAGAATGATGGTTTAGAGGAAGAAGGAAAGGCTTATGAGGGCTTAAAACTGGGCTCCCCACAGAAAAGCATTGAGGGATGGCACAGGCAGTTCACTATCAAGATGTGAACTGTGAGACGTGCTCTGCAGTGGGTCAGCTGTCCCCATAATATAATGGGGGGATAATAATAAAGGGCTTAATAATAAAGAAGGTAACTTTTAAAATTGTGATTGTTTACATGATGTTTTTGGCTGAGTAGCTGCGATTGCTCGCTTTATCAATTTTTGGAGGGGCAGTATGTAATTGCGTTCTTAGTAGTGATTTTGAACTTATAGCTATTACTGTACTTTAAAAGTAAGTTAATCAAAGGCAAGTGAGAGTGGGTCTAAGTGAGCCTGGCATAAGAAACATGAAAAAATACCACCAAGGTAAAGCTGATTTTTGGGACAGAATGAATTGCCTGACAGGGTAGTAAGATTTTGTTTTTCCATTCGTACCCAGTAAGTAAACTAACTTCTGTATTTCTCGTGTATTCATACTTCACTGGATAATATTTGAATCTCAGTACGCTTTTAGAATTTTGATTTGATATATTTTTTTTATGGTACAGGGGTAGGGGTGAGAATAATGGACTAACTGACTTTCAAATAACTTCTAGGTAACTGGAGGCTCCAGTGGAATTGGAAAATGTATTGCTATTGAATGTTATAAGCAAGGTGCTTTCATAACACTGATTGCAAGAGATGAGGTAAGCATATTTGTATTTTTGCTGGCTACACTAAATGAAATTGGTATGGTTGAGGAGTAATTTGGGAATTGATAATTACTCATTCTTTTTTTCACTGTATGCTTTAAGGTGGTTCTAATAATTTAAGTGTAATGGATTTTCAGAGTAGAGATGGGTGCCTTTTAAACAAGAGTATCCTAACATAGGGTTTGTGATAAGCTTGCATTAAAACTCTTCCATTGCTATCACATGGAGTTGAGGTTCTGCTTGTATATTCATAATTCTCTAAGATGAACATAGGAAAGTGTTATCATTGGCTGATGGTAATGTTCTTGTTTTTAGAGAATGTTTCTAGGGCTTCTTGAAATACTGAAGACTGATATGTTCTCATAACTGAGGTGCTTTAGCTGTTCTTATTATCCATTTCAGAACAAGCTGTTACAGACAAAGAAGGAAATAGAAAAGTACTCTGTTAATGACAAGCAGGTAAGATCACTGCTACCTGTAACTGTTGCATTTCAAGGCAGTCACTTCAACATGGCTTCAGTAGTTTGGTTAAAACCAGGCTGTTTGATAGAAATAGGTGAGGCTACACTTGAATTCAAAAAATTCCAATCTGTCTACGTGTGATATTCCACACTCTGCTACATTTGATGTTGCCTGGTTAGTACGCTCAACTTTTTTTTTTCTCAGAGAAAAAGATTGGTATCTTCAGCTGTAGGTGTAACAGAATTTTTTTGATAGCTGCAGTTTGCTGTCACTTGATAAATGCTTGTATTGTTCAAGATTAGGAGAATAACCTACTTCTTTCAAGTCTCTCTTCGAGAGATCATAAATGCAGCAATTGTAATGGGGAATAAACTTAGGTACTTATTTTCAGATTTTGTTCCCTATGTTGTGCTGTGTATTGCTGTTTTCCTGGCAAAGCACTGAGGTTTCTAAACACTGAAGGTACTTTGGTAAATAAACAGTGTACTCGCGCTTGCACTGTTTCAGTGCATTAATGCTTGCTGAGCTACTAGCTTTTAAAATATGGCTGCTTTCTAAAACGTGACTTTGAGATGAAATAGTACCATTGTTTTTCTTAATAGTCATAATCCAAAGGAAAAGGGGAACAGTGTTGAGACCATTGCATCTTTAATTTCCTCTTTCTTGTGTTCCAGAAGTTGGCTCTTATTTTCATTATTACAAGTGCAAGCAGTTTGTTTGTGATAAGGAATTTGGTGTCTATTGGGTGTAGTAAATCACTTCTTTAGTCTGGTACATTAGGAAGTTTGATATTCTCTTGAAAGGAAGCAATGGAGGAAGATGAATGTTGGGAAGCAGTAATGTTAGTACTAGCTGATATAAATGAAGGTATCAAGCAAACTCAGTAAGATTCTGTCTTTGCTCGCTCCTGTCAAATGGCTCAAGGTGATCTTTCTGTGCATGTTGCCTTACTCAGATCAAATTTATTTTGAAATATTAAGTCGTGTAAGGTGAGGATGAGCAACGTTTTGTCCCATTTTAAAACAGATCCCGGTAGCAGTCTTCCTTTAGCTGCTTGGCTGGCAACCCTGCACATAGCGGGGGGTTGAAACTAGATGATCATTGTAGTCCTTTTCAACCCAGGCTATTCTATGATTCTTTGCTCTGGTCTTTTCCCAGGGTTGGTGATGAATTTTGTCAAACACTGTCAAAATCCTCTTGTTAAAAATCTGTCCTAGCTTGACAGATGTGGGTTTACATTTTTATTTTCTTAAGAAGAGTACTAGGTACACCCTCAAGAGTTTCAGTTAAAATTTCATGTTCAAGTTCAAGACTGAACAAGCTTCAATGTGGGCTAAACAGGATTGTTTTAGCACTAGCAAATTTAGACTTGTCCATACTTCATACTTCATCTGGCTATGGTTGGGAGTGCCTTCGTGTACCTATTATTGAGTTGTAGTCATTGTCACAGGGAAGACTGCCTGTTCTAAATTGAAAGAACACAAATAGAAAAAGCAGGGTGTCTGGAACAGCAGATAAGAAGCTGACAAATGAGGGCAGCTGAACAGACAGAGGCTGTACAAGAAGATTGCTGAAAGCATGGAGTTGTCTGAGATGGATTGGCAGACCACAGAGGCTGTTACATTTGCAAGATGTCAAGCTGGGGAGCAAAAATCCAGAGGAAATACCAGTTTTTACCTGATTATATGTTGTATGCATTCTGCTCACGTATGTATATGTAAAACTATGTTGCATTGAGAACCAGGATTGTGATGTCTACATACCTTTAGGTGTTTGATTTGGCACGTTTTCTCTAAAACGCATTTATATGTGATTTATTTAGAATGCTGACAGTGCAGCCTTTACAAATAAAGGTGTGCAGTGGAATGAAATACTTGCCCATAATTTTTTTTCTTGAATTTTTAAAAATCCCTTTCCTAGTATGCAGTATTCCTTGTTACTTTGCTGGGTGTGGAATTAGTGGAATTAAGCTTTTATTGAGAAATAAATGCTTCAGGAATGATCAGACAATGCTCTATTAGAACAAAAGACGAGGAACTGGAATGAGGATATTAGACTTCCTGGCAGCATAATCTGTTTATTAGGACCACATTCGCAGTGCATGCTCTGGACTGGAGGTAATCAACTTAATGTAGCAGAAAGGAAATACAATGATAGAAGCAAAAAGATGAATTGTATAATGTGCTGGTAGCCAATACAAGCTTTGGTAGTTCCTGGGTATATTGTTCACAGTATGATTAACTGATCTGTGGCCCAATGTCCAATTTTCATATGGAACTGTGATTTTTTTTTTATTATTGTTTTTAACCTTGCTGATCTTGTGAAGACATCCAGATAGTAAATCAGTGTTATCTTAGCTCAGCTGTTATTTTTGTTCTCAAACTTATGGTACAGATAAATATTTCTAAAATCTAAAAATGCCCCGAGGGGAGATGCTTTCTGGCCAACCAATAACTTACACCACAAGTTTACTCCAACATCCAGCTATGCATAATGCTGGAAGGCAGGAATAGCCAACCTGCTGCACAGGAATGGCAAGCAGATTCTGTTTATGTAGCTGGGAAGTGTTGCAGTCTGACCAGAGGCAAAACTGACAAATGACTGGCTGCCAAAGCAGTTAGTTACACTTTGGTAAGCTTTTCTTCATTTTTGTTGGCATGCTTCATGACAAGTGACCCTGATGACACTCGTTAGAAACTGGTGATGATGACTTTATTTTACCTGAGACCAGCTTTAAATGAATTGAACAAAGTAAAGGCGTAGAAATCAGAATGAGAATACAGGAGCCTCTACTTTTATTGTGGTATGGATTGCTTCTCATTTCGAGATGCTGAGTTGCCCCTGAACTTTGCTGATTGTTTAGCAGAGAGGATAGTCTCTTTGTAAATCCATGGCCAAGCTGGAGTTGGCAGTGATCTTACAGTTGGTGATACCCCAAAGTCAGTGTTTCCTTTGCTGGTAGTTGACTGGAAAGTGCTTAAAAACTTAGATTCTGAGATCGTGGTGCTAAATATAATCAGCACATTTAAAGAAAATCAATGCCTAACATCCAGCTGCAACCAAACTTAAGACATTGCTGTCTTTTTTTTTTTTTTTGGTTAATTATTTACTTATCCTCCCCTGGGCCTCTGTCTATTTTCATTTTCTTGTATCATTCAAATGAAAATTCATAATCTCTTGTTCCCAGACAAGGAGTAAACGTTAAATCACTCTTTCGGCATATGTAACACTGTGCCACTAATCAGTTTTTCTTAGTCTTGTTTTTTCTAATTTTGTCCCTGATATGACCTAATTAATCAGTGTGCAGTTTCTTTTGTAAGGCTTGGGGCCAACCATTCTTGGACTTAAATTATAAAATGTTCTTTCATTTTCCTTTTTTAGGTTGTGCTGTGTATTTCTGTTGATGTATCTAAAGACTACGAACAGGTGGAGAATGTTCTAAAGCAGGTGAGAGGCAACTGTTTCACCTGTGTGTGTATATATATATAAAAATATATACACATTAAAATATAATGTCATCTCTGTATGATGTGTTCCAAGTGGCAACATATTTTATAATGACACTATGCTATATGAATGCTTTTTCCTGCTAGAGAGCTTAACTTCTGTCCTCTTGCAGGCTCAGGAGAAGCTGGGGCCAGTTGACCTGCTTGTAAACTGTGCAGGAACATCAGTTACAGGAAAATTTGAAGATATTGAAGTGAATTCTTTTGAAGTGAGTGATCGTGCTTTATTTCATTGCAAGTAATTTGTCATTTCCCCTGTTCTAAGGAATAGATTATTTTACTGTGTCTTTCCAAACTGTAAGAGTAGCGATATATTTGATGATGATGGTTTTTATATGCATTTCTAGATTTGTAAGGATTGCAACTTATTTTTTTTAACTTAATTTAATTTTAAAGTTAATTTTTTAAACTTTTTTTTAATTATTGGTCCACGGATGGTTCTGAACAGTGAATTCTCCACCTGGGATAGGAAAGGACTTCAAGATGGCAAGAAATGTGGATGCTTTTATTTAACACACTGTGAAAGGCACCAAATTTCATATGGTCTCTTTTTTCCTGGTGAAGATGCGTGGGTCTTTTTCCTATATTTTGAACCTGTTTAAGAGGAATCCATCTTGTCAGCATTTAACTTTGAGGTCCGCAAATTGTTAGTAACTTGGTGCAGCTTGAGGGAAAGAAAAGAACAACAATAAAATCCAAACCAAAATGTATATTTAAAAAAAAAAACAAAACTCTCAACTTTTTGGTTACCTTGATTCCCACCTCATCACTGAGCCTTGCGAAAATGATAATTAGGCTTGATACTAAATAGGCATAATGTTATAGTTGGTGTAACAGCAAGTGTAAATACTCTGTTTTATTGCTTGTTTAGGCCACCAGTTGTGTTTTAGGTCTTCAGGAGAGCGAAACAGAAAAATTCATCTTACTCGCCAACAATGGGAGCTTGTGAATATATACATAGAATTCGTCCTGTTTCTTTTTTTTTTTTTTTAGGGAGCCCTTAAACTTTCATTTCAGTGTGTTTTTGTACATTGTGTATAAATGCATTCCTTTCTAGACACTGTTCAAGTCAGATTTTTTTTTCTAATTTGCTATTTTTTCTTTGTGAAGGCCATAATAGCTCACATTATCAGGATCCTGAATGCCATTAACACTTGTATATACAGTGCATTTCTTTTTGTCTTACGGTGAGATTCTTAGCTATGGAATGGTTTATGAAACTAATACAGTAGAAAACAATTGTTTACTTTGCTAGCTGATAGAAATAGAAATCTAGTGGAATTTGATGTTAAAGCAAGCCTCAGTAGGGATTTTGGAGAAATAATACTAAGCATTTGAAGAATTCTGAATCCGTGACTCAAATGCCATTTTAATATCATTTTTTACAGAGATTAATGGCAGTCAATTATCTAGGTAGTGTTTACCCGAGTCGTGCAGTAATCTCTACCATGAAAGAACGGCGGATGGGAAGGATTGTGTTTGTATCATCTCAGGCTGGGCAGTTAGGCCTTTTTGGTTATACAGCCTATTCTCCAACCAAGTTTGCTCTTCGAGGATTGGCCGAAGCCCTGCAAATGGAGGTGTGTGAAATGACTGAAGTATTCTTGCTTGTAAACAAAAACATATATTTTTCACTAGCTGCTAAGTACGTTTTTATTTCAGTAGTCTTGTGCAGCTCTGCTAGTGCTTGTTCTGTTCTTTTTGGGAGCAGTACAACCATACTGCTCTGCGCAGGGCTGTGGAAAGCTAAGCGTTCAGTTGCACAAGAGAGAAGAAACTCAGTTTGTTTCTAGAACTGAAAATGACCACATACAAACTTATATGCTCTATTTATCTTATATCTAAATATCTTCTATTTTAATGAAAGGGACTTGAATTTTAAGCGGAATGGTATTGAAGATCCCATGGTATGTGAGAAGTTGGTGTGTAGGCCCATGATTTCCAAGCTGATTGCGAGGCAATGGTAAATGAATGGTGTGTGAACCATATGAGACAGTAAAACTTGCAAGCTTGAATGTAATAGCCAAATGTTCTGTTCAGAGTGGTTCACTCTTCTAGACGTTAGTATATTTATATATTGCAATGTTCTAAGCCTACATTTAAGTTGAGACAAAAAGAAAAAACATCATTGTTTTCATTATTTGATGAGATGAGACTTGGAAGTACGTCACTGCAGTAAGAGAGGTAAAAATTGATTGGGAAGTGATTTTCTTTAATATCTGTTTGGTTCTAGACCCTTGCACGATCACTGTTGTTATCCTGTTCTGTTCAGTGTAGTGGATCGTGTCTGTCAGGATAAAAGAGTTCTGGCCTGCAGAGCAATGGGGCTGCTGAGTCTGTCTTCAGACCAGTGATATATTTTTGTTGCATTTTTAAAGGTTTTTACCAAACAAAGCAACACAACCATCTCTTTAAAATCTTCCTTATTTGACAAAGCTCCGAGTCTTGCAGGTGTTGAGTACATGGGTGATTTAACGCTACAAGCAATCTGAAGAAATAAAGCAAGCATGAATTTAAGAGAAATTAACAGAATTATGAGAGAAATGTGAATGCTGTCAGTAATAAGATAACACTTTTTCTGTGAACTGCAGGTCAAACCTTATAATATCTATGTAACAGTGGCTTATCCTCCAGATACTGACACACCAGGCTTTGCAGAAGAAAGTAAAACAAAGGTAAATTATTCTTCAGCAACACTGTAATGTTTTTAAAGGTTTAGTTTATAATAATGCATTTCAGATATCATTCACTTCTGTAGTACTTCTGGAAACAGTGCATATTAAAATGTTTCAAATGCTTAAACAGTTTGGTTTTTATCAACTTTGCTATCCAGTGTAGTTTACTCTGGCTTTAAATGGATGAACTGCTTAACTTTTAATAGCTGAAACACTAACAAGCTTTTCTGCATGCAGTCTGAATGTTGCAAAATAGCAAACTAAAACCACTGTAACTTGTTCTCATATAAAAGC
>JAPSGF010000030.1:1195551-1208477 GCA_035772895.1 Perdix hodgsoniae | reverse complement strand
GAGGTGTATCAGTGGTTGCCTTTTTCATTTAGCTTAGCTTAGAGCAGGTTTTGACCATCAGAAATCTAGTTGCTCCTCATCACTTGCCAAATTCCTACGCATAAAATATAATATCAAAAAAAGGTGCTTGCCCCCAATTTACATGAAGGTATCTGCTAACCAGAGAACATATACTGGTATCAGTAGATCAGCCATGTTTAAGGTGCTCCATCTAATGTAATGTGTAATAGGAAATGAGGTTAAATTTCTTGTCTTTCACCCTTTCTACGGGGATCAGTAGGGCCTGTGTAACACAATTCTTTGTAACTTCTTGGTAGTAGATGTTCTGTATTAAACATACTCCCACGCATCCACATAAAGAATTACACATCTGCAGATACTTGTGTAGCTTGCACATTCTTTGTCTTTTCTTCATAACAGCCTACTGCAGGGAAATATATTCTCCAGCAAAAATGTTCTGTTAATCTGAGATTTCTGTTTTAAGGGGAGTCAGTGATGTGCGTGCGTGTGTGTGTGTATGTGTATATATATATATATGGCTTTTTTTTATCAAAAAGGCATTGTCTTTTAAACACATTTATGCACCGTTTTAGCACACATGAAGTCTTTTTGTTGTGTGACTACCTTGATAGTGTACCTTAAATCACTGCAATATTCTGTCATTTAACAGTTCAGAATGTCATTCATTATGGTTGCATTTATTTAGTACTACTGAGTTTAGAACATCTGTTTCTGTGGTTTGCATCTCATTAAGGCTAAGCTGTTTTGTTCTGCTCATAGTTTAAGCAAAAAAAAAAAAGTCAGCTACAAGGATGCGTCTTCCTTGTGTTTAATCATTAAGCTCTTTTTCTGAGATTGACAAATTGTAACAGTGCTTTGACTGGCTAATCAGATGAAGTATTTGATGGTTGTGCTCTGCCTGCCTTTTTCTCAGCATGTCATTAACTTTAGTGAGACGCCCCTGAATAGCTGCTGATTTTTCCAGAACTTGAAGTACTGTAGTTTATTTTTGACATCTCTCATTGATCTTGTTGACACTGGCCAGTGAATTAAATTATGCATGGGTTATGAAATGGAGACCAAGTGACACAGACCATACCACCATAGGAAAGCATGTGAAAGGTGTTTGTGTGTGATTTCCTCTTACAAAGACACTGACTTTGACTTTTTTTTTCTTCTTAATAAACATGTTTAAAAAAATAAACCAGTGAGCTTGGTCAGCATATCAGGATTCACAATTTCACAGATACTTCAGATTGACTTTGATAGAGAAGCTTGTAATTAAGTTCTTCCCAAGAAGTGTGTGATTGTGTGTGTGTGTTTCAGATGATTTATCTTAGAATGCTTTATGCATAGAAAGTATTTGACTAGGCTTGAATGCTTCCATTCAACTTCATTAAATCTAATTCAATTCTTCTCTATAACAAATCTACTTGTAACCGCTCTTCTTTTCCTAATTTAGTGCAGTTTGTTCTTTATCAACAGAACCATTTATCTTCATATATTTATCATTTAAACAGCTTGCCTTGTATTTAGCTCCAGCAGTATAGAAGCAAATAAATGATAAACAAGCTTCTGAATACTTCTGAAGCCACTTTACTGCTTGCTCTTACAACAGATCAGGCTTATTTTTGTAAAAGAAATAGTGACTGATAAAATTGCCCTGGCTGCTTTCTTCTAGTAAGGTAAAATGACATAAATGCTCTAAAACACAATGAAGTAAAATACAGTATTGGATTTTGGTGGGTACTCTGTGTGGGGTTTGAGAAACAAACAAACAAACAAAAAATAAAGTCCTACAAAACAAATTCATAAGGCATTTTTTTAGGCCTTTTTTTTTTTTTACTTCATTAAAAGAAAAAATAGAGGCATTGAGGAGACACAGCTTAAGCATTTCTCTGGCTTCTGAAAATCAAATACTTGGGAAGAACACCATCTCCTATTTTGTTGGTAATAAATTCCAAGGGGAAAAAATACTGCCTAGAAGCTGGCAGTTCTCTTTGTAAAACTGTGCTACTTGTGAAGGTGCTTTTTCTTTTCAGTGGATGTTTTAAGTGACAGAACGGTAACACTTATTAGCAGCAACACCATCTGCACTGAAAGACCCCAAGCCAAAATTTGTCCTTCATGTTTTCTCTCCTGTGTGTTCTTAGTCAAACTTCTAATGATGTTTTTCTATTAAAGCCCTTAGAGACAAAGCTCATTTCTGAAACCTCATCCGTTTGCCAAGCAGAACAAGTTGCCAGAGTTATAGTCAAGGATGCCATAGTAAGTAAATCATTTCTTAAAGTATGACCTTCGTAGGAGAGACCAAGATGGCTTGTAATGCTTGTTTAAGAGAATGATTGAGCTAAAAATAAAATCAATTTACAAGAAGTGCTGGTCTCTGGTTAGTTTGAGCAGGAAGTTTTTCTCTATTCCTCTTTTGCTGCTGTGCCCACAAATGGTTTTATTCCATCTTTGGATACATTTTAGTTCAAAAAGTTGTCCCTTAGAATAAAAGGATGCCTCAGTATGATACAGTGTCTCAAAAGCAGGTTATGGCTTTATTTCAAAGCACTGAACTATATTGGCTTTTTATGTATCAAATACCATTTGTCTAACCTCAAAAGCTGCTTTGACTGTCTAATTTTTCTTGAATATGAGCTCAGATCAAAATGATTTTAAAATAAATGGAGAATGTCTAGCCTTTTTGGCTATAAATGTCTAAAGTATCTGATTTATGAGTGATTAAAATACAATAAGATGCTCTTAGTTATAAAGGAGTATTGCATTTTTAAGGAATTGTTGTAAAGATTTGTGCTGAAAACTGCGTCTTAATAAAACGAGAAGAAACAAATGCCAAGGACAGTCTGAGGTGGAAGTAAAAATTTAATATCCTTAAAGTGCAGTTACAGTTGAATCCTGTCTGTTATTATTTTACAATTCTAAATACTGTTAACATGGTTTTGAGAAGCTTTTACAATGGTTTCACAAATGCAGCAGATAAGTGCAAAATCATGCCTGGATTTGGGGTTGTGAGTTTCAAAATCTAGTATGTCCTCACATGGTATTCTTCATTGGTAGTTAAGGACAGCCAATCTGGTTTCTAATCATAAGCATCTGATCTTTTTATACCATGCCTTCCAGTGGTGGTCTATTAGTTGAGATGTGGTCTTTATGCAGTCAAGCCCTCAGCTGAGAGGCTAAAATTGAAACTAAAAGGTAGTTCTTAGACTGTAGGAACTCAGTTCTCTCAGGTGCATGTTGAGTAATACTTCACTCAAACATCATCTTCTCTACTGCTCTATATAGATAATGGTGATTCAGGAACACCACCACCCCTTTCACTTCTGTGCTCCATAGTCGTCCTGCAGTGTTTCAGAAAGTCTGTTTTCCAGCATAATCTGCTAGGAGAAAGAATAAATGAAATTGGAGAAGCCTGGGAGTCAGAGTTACAGAGTTGCAGTCTCTTCTGATGAGTAGTCCAAAAAAAATAAAAATAAAAATAATCCCCACCTTTTTCTCCTGGGGAGCCTCCCCTTCTTCTGTTAATTGAATCGCTTATTGGCAGTGTATTTTGCAATTCTGAGGAGAGCAAATTGAAGTCATTGATATAAGTGAAGGAAGAGCTGTTGCTTAGTGTTTGAAGGGCACCTCCTCCGATAAGTCTCACACAGTAGCAACCTGATTTGAAAAAAAAGGTTTAGCGGCATCTTATTCTTTGAATACAGCAGTGATTGGTGATCTGACAGAAATAGGGTGTAATTCTGTCTGAAACATGTTTACGGGGGGAACGTTGTGCATTTTCTCTATCAGTAAGCATACTTCAAGAAGAAACGTAGAGCCTTTCTAGCTTGCAAATAAATTTTTAGAAATCTATCACACCTCTGTTTTTAGGGAGTGTCTTTCAGACTTGCTGTATAGTACAAAATATTTCTTAAAACATAGGCTCTTAATTGTGGTCATATTTTTTTTACATTGAGGTATTGATTCATAGTGACATGATGATTATCATAAATAGCTGAAAATTAAGGCACGTCATGTTTTGCCACAACTGGGTAAATTACATTTTCTTTAATTACTGTTTTCCTTCCATTCAGCAAGGGAACTTTAACAGCTTTGTTGGATCAGATGGTTACATGCTATCAATATTGACAAGTGGAATGTCACCAGTCACTTCTATCACTGAAGGTCTTCAACAGGTAAGGTTTGCAAAGGCCTCACAGTCACAATTCCTTGTAGTTTAAAATATGTGGAATATTATGCAAACATTGATTATTTTTTTTTATCAAGTAGCTGTCAATACCATGGAAGCTTGGATTTAGGAAGCTGAAGCAATGTTCTTGAGCTGGTGCAGCAATGTGGCAAGAAAGCGGAGATAATTACACACTGCTCAGTCCTGAACTGGAACATAATTAAGAATGTTTTCATATGTTTTTTTTCTTGATTAAATTACCTGTCTGGGACTTTTTTCTTTTAGTTCATGAGTAAATAATATGCTGTAATCCAGGATCGTAAGTGAATTGAAAGATGTTTCTCTGTTTCCAGGTTGTTTGCATGGGCATTTTTCGCATCATTGGCCTCTTTTACCTAGGAAGCTTTGACAGCATAGTTCGACGCTGCATGATGCAAAGAGAAAAATCTGAAAATACAGATAAGACTGAATAATCTTGAATTGAATTGAAAGAAGAATGTCAAACAGTCCTGGACAGCTTGCTGCTCAAGTGGGACTCAGCTTCTCTGTTGAAGGATGTAGATTGAAGGTACTTGGTTATGTGATTGATGAGTCCTCTCAAAAGCAAGGAAAGAAAACAGAAGTTTAACTCCAGAAAATGCCAAGCTATGCAAAAGAGTGATTGAGGATTAGGTTTTTTTTGGTTTTTTTTTGCCTTTGGTGATTTGAGCTAGAGAGAATTTGGGAACATATAAGTCATCTGTAGGGTAGAACTTGAGAATGGACCATGTATGGTAATTCTGGACAACTGCTTAAGTTTTCTCACTTCGGTGCTTATGTGGGGAAAAAAAAAACTATACCATGACAGATTGAGCTGAAGTAGATTAAAGTCCCCTGAACAAGTCAGTACTTTTGCTAATGTTTTGGGACTGTTTTAAATTTGGGATGTTAACTTTTCCTTTGATGGCCAATCTACAGATCTTTCAGTCAAAGACAGCTTTCCTTATTCTATTCAGCACACAGTTGTGGAAACCTCAAGATGACAGAATTTCTTTTTTTTGGTTAATCTAAGCTTTCTCAGTCTGGGAGTAATTAAAAAGTATGACTTAATATATGCATACTTTCTAAAGGGAGATGAAGAACCCATTCCTACAGAGAAATGCTAGGAGGTGTAACTGGCCCTTGATGTATGCTGTGAACGAAAAAGAAATCAAACCATTTTCAAGTGTGATTATGTCTTTCAACATTTTAAATCATTGAAAAAGTATTTGTCAAAGTTATACACTTCTTATCTGCCAGTTCTTGCTCTGGAAAGGGAAGTAGCTTCATGCTACTGTCATGCACATTATTTTTCAAAGCCACGAATGATGAGCCACACTAGTAGGTGATGATAGACTCAGACACTGGGCTCTTAGGGTAGCAGGAATGTAGCTTTTGGGATAGGGGGCAGGGAGGAGAGTCAGAGTGGTATTCTGTGCTTAATTTGTTTGTTACACAGAAAAACTTCTAACACGACAAGAAATTATTTAAAATTCTCTCCTCTGTCCCTCTCCTCATTTGCTTGATTTACATTATATACAAATCAAAGCTGCTCCATAACTGCTTCAGAATACACAGAACACGATGGTTGGTTTTCTTCCTAATAAATCGCAAGTTTGACACTGGAAAAGCTTGATGCATAACAGTGATGTTTTAAGGGTGCACTATATACACTGTTTATTTAATGGACCACTATAGCAAGTGCCTTGTGAGCTTTTTTCCCAAAAGCTGTGTATTTTGTATTTATTAGCGCCACTGTGTTGTAAATGTCAAATCTGCCGTTTTCAGTCAGGACTCTGAATCTAAAGCTACTTGGCGTTTTCACTTTCTTGAAAGTAGTATTTAAGAGTAAAGCAAGCAAAATTGATTGTTTTTAAGATGTTCTGTATACCTATTTAAGAAGAGGTATTCAGTTAAGCTGAGATGAGAAATAATAGGTGGTTAACAGGGAAAAGTCTTAGAAATGTAACTTGTTTGTACTCCCTCCGATTTCAGTTGATCACTTCAAGAATTGTTGTTCACGTAGGCTAAACTTGCTTTAATGTCTGTTTTACAAATGTATTTGGAGGAGTCACACTGATACTCTCATTCAAAGTGGTTGGAATTTCATTGGATTGCAAATGTCAAGGCATTGCAGAATGCTTCCTAAAGCCTGTGTTTTAGGTCCTGCCTCTTGATTTTTGTTTAGATATGTGAAGTTGTGCATGCCTATATTACACAATTAATTTTGAGAGTAGATTATATTCCTGCATTTTTTAATCAGCTGGGCTTTAGTGCAGAGAAATCTAGTCTGCATATGTGTTTTCTGTGCTGCTTAATGTGAATGACACATAGTGGAGCATTTCTCATACATTGTCAATATTGCTATATTTCTTAAAGCAACGTAACAATGCTATTTGGACCCAGTTATCTATGTTAGTTGTTATCTTGGTGCAAAAATCAAACATTCCTTTGATCATCTGCAAAATGATACCAAAGTGGGTGAATCGGTTATGCAGTAGTTTGGAAAATATGCTTCTGCAAATGACTTGAGAGCAACACAAGCTTTGAAGGTCAAGTCTTGAAACCAGTAAGACTTTAGATACTTGAATTTGATAGGATCTTCAACTTGAGATATTAAAAGGTTTGCATTTAAGAAATAATCCAGAAGATCAGAGAGTGCATACTCTGATAACTGGGCCTCTTAAGAATATTTTGGGTTGGGCATCTTAAATCACCAGTCACTCTTCTGAAAATCGTGACTGAAGAATGCTCCAAATAATGACTGGTTGTAGTTCAGCATGAGTCTTTGTGAAGAGGAATACTGGGTGAAAGTTACGGCCCTGATGTAAAGGTGCTTCAGTTCACACCTGAGTTTTGCATATTGCAAGAAGTTGTATTGGCTGTAAAATTGTAGGTTGCATCCCCTCAGCAATTCTAGAAGTGTGAAGCAGGCAAACTTTGAAACAAGTAAAAAATAATCTTTTTGAATGTTCCAGCTTCTGTTGTTGCACATTAGTACAGTTCATTTTAACTGATAAACTTTTCAGCTGTTTTATTGTCAAAATGGAGTATATTGTCAAATGCAGCAGCCTTTAATGTTAACTTTTTCTTATCTCCATTCTAGATCTACGATCATACTCATTTTAAGGTCCAATATTAAGTGAAGGAGATGCCTTGTAATCTTGTGGAATAATGTTTGAGTAAAAAATACATATAATATATTTTGCTACTTTAAACGTTACAGAACCTCTGTATTGAAGCATTTTAGCAGTGTATTAAATCCACGAGGAACTTCAAATAGATGCGACTACTGTTTTGTAAAGCTGTCAGTAATTTAATCACTTGTGCCATATCAGGCAGTGTCTTGTCTCTTGTTTTCCTGGTCAGTCTTTAAGATTCACTTTGGACTTTGATAGTCTTCTCTATTCTGTGTAGTTTCTAATGACTGTCTGTCTGCTTTAAACACAGATTTATTATAACTTTACCAAGGTGTTCATGTGCAATCTAAATAGATTTAATATTTTACTAAGACAAAAGATAGAGGTAAACTTTATTTGCTGTGAAAAACTTGAGGCACTTTTAAATGGTAAAAATACATACTACCATTTGTTTAAAAAAAAGAAAAGAAACATTGTGCTTATTGCTTCATCTATTTTGTGCCAGAACTGTAAACTAGTTTTCAGATTTTATATTTCTCAAAATAAATGGAGGATCAACAAAACCTATAGCTCTGAAGTTCTTTGAAGGGATGAAGAGCAGTAGGTAAATTCATTTGCAAGGCTCGGTGGTTTTCTTTTTTTTAATCTGGGATTAACTCAGTGGGATCCTCTTAATTTTGTAGAAGAGCGGGGGGGGCAACACATCCCCCCTGTTTTGGTGGCCCAGGCAGAGGTGTGCAGCAAATGGGGGAAGATGCAAAGAACTCCATTCAGTAGTGTCATCAAACATGGGTGTGGCATTAAATTGATACTGGGATGTGGCATTAAATTGATAAAATCTGCTTTTATTGTAGGAGTTGCTGCCGGAATTTAACTAATACTTGTGCTCTCTGGAAGCGCTCGTGAATTCTGATGAGCCAAGTGGTGCTTGTTCTTTCTAGTGGGAAACAATAGAAATAAACAAGGTTAGTGTGGCTGTCTTTCTGTGACACTGTTGAACACGAACCTGTACCATGGGGAATGATATACCCACAAGGTGGCTACTGTCAAATCTGGGGTCACAGAAATTCAGTCTTTCAGAAAACCATTCGTGCTGATTTATCCTCCAGAATTAATAATAGGTGAAGGGAAGTATGCTGTGTAAAATGGGATTTAAAGCTGAGGGGGGCTGGTGTTCTCAGACCAGGAGGCCTGGTGTTCATTAGAAAGATAATGAGAAGTTTTGTAACAGAAGGCAGCCATGTTGCATTGGGAGCTGCTGCTGTTTTTCCTTTTCAGTAGAATTAGGCAAAGTAGATCGCTCTTCATTTCTGTAGGCATTTTTGAAAAACAAAAATACATAGCTTTTTTTTTAATTAAATAAAACAGCAAACAAAAACCACCCTTTCTGATTTCAGCTAAGAGGCCAAACTACCTGGGTAGGGTTGGTTTTTTGTTTGGTTTTGCACAGGGATAGAACTAGGCACACTCAAGTAGGTGGGCGTCCTTCCAGAGCTGACAGCAAAACCTTCAGTCACTTGCTTTCCTTTGTCACTTGGGGGAGACTTTCATGAGACCAGAACCTTTTAAATGAGGTGCCTCCTTTGGAGCCACACCTCCCATCCTCTTTTATTTCCTTGCTTCCCAACCTCCGTCCACTAAATTGGTGAAAAAGAAGACTTTAGTCATCTGCAAGTGTTGGGCTGGGAGGAGGTGAAATAATGCTATTTGCTTCTTGAACAGAAGCTTGCACTGAAATAAAGTGGTATTGGTTTTATAATCCAAATGTTGCATGTCAGAGTTGAAAGGGAAACAGAAAAGCATTTTGCAGAGCTAGTTTGGGAAGTCTTGTGTCTGGTGGAATCCTGAATGAGGATTACAGCATCAAACCTGCTTCACGGTGCAGTGCCACCACGGCAGTCTGGAGATTTTATTCTTCAAAGCTGAAAACAAGATTGTTTTCAGCTGAGGGGGAAATCCCCAAGTTAATTTTAAACCTTTTGAGTTAGTTTTATCTAGGAGCGCGTTCTGTGCTGCTAGAGAAATATAAGTAAATGCGAGGGGGTAAAACAAAATACCATCATGCTACCAAGCACCGAGAAGCAATTTCTTTGGTCAAAGTAAAGAGTTAAATCTGTAACGGTAACAGCTGTAAACAGTGTTGAACAACAAGTCTCCAAAGAACTGGAAATGCTTTAGGCAGTTTGCAGTTTACTTGCTAGGGAAATATGCTTTTTAAAGCTGATTCGAAGAAAGTAACGAAAATGAGGTGAGTTGGTCCTTTTGTTCTTCTCCAAGATATTTAATCAAATAATCCATTATTTTTGTTTGTTTGTTTAGACTTTGAGGAAATTGTAAAAGTAAATAAAAAGTTAATGAGATGAAAGTTCCCACTTGTCCAGCACGTTCTTCTCATTTCTTATACCTCTGTACTGAAACGGAGGAATGCTTCTACTGTTTTCACTGGGCAAATTGCTCTTTGATTCTCTTTCCATAGTGGAAAGAGAAACAGCAGGAATGTTTCTGACAGTTTGCAGAAGGTGGGGGGCTGGCTCTGATACTGTGAAGACAAGACCCTGCTGCTGTGTATGAAGGGCAGGTGTGAAGGAGGAGGTTTTCCACAGGTGCTCATGGTGCCTGTTAAATCGAGCCATTCTGTCTCCTTCTTGCCTTTAATCTTGAACAGAAGGAAGGGTGGCTGAGGGATAAGTACAGTAAAAGGATCTGAAAGTCAGGAGCTGTTTGCTGTTTGGATCTGCTGGATGCTATCTAAACGTCTCGTGCTGCTGCCTTTCCTGGAAAGCACAATTAAGGCCCCATGAAGTAAACCCTAATTGCAGGGTAAGCAGGCTTCAAACTTCTTACAGTAGCGTTCTGTGCTTCGCAAGCACTTCAGGCAAGAAGGATCCACTCCACACCTGTAGCATTTGCAACACCGGGAGGATGAAAGACAATCTCCTGTTTCAGGAATGTGCTCTGAAGAAGTGCTCGTTTGTTCCAGTTAACCTGCCCCTGTCCTGGTTAAGAGTGAGGAAAACACATCTAAGTTTTGTCAATTTTTTTTTTTGTATACTTCATGCAGAAAACCTTTTCAGAAAGCATTTTATACCATGAATCCTGGCTGATGGTGTTAAGGCAACACTTAGAGCCAAACAGATGAGGCATCCGTAGCAGTAAGTGGTGTGATACTGAGAGCAGGCAAATGCATGTATGCCAGGCACTAAAAGAGTATTCTTTTCAAGGCATTTTTTTTCAGTTTGGTGAAGGTATCATAGGTCTGTAGGTGTCGTGGTCTCATGGACAGAAACAAATATGCAAGGTCACACACACTGGTCAGTAGATACTTTGGTCAGTAGCTACTTTGAGTTAGGGCAGGTTTGTGTGGTAGAACAAGCAGCTCTTGCAGGCACAAGGGCATGCAGAGCAAACAGGCTGCATGAGGAGAAGCCCCAAATGCCTTGAACAGAGCACAGGTGAGGCTGTGGGTGGCAGAGGTACCACTGGTGGCATTTACGGTGCCCCTGCCTGTGTGAGGAGAAGCCCAGTGGTTTTCATAGGTGCAGCCTGCTTGTGGATTCCAAGTGGGCTCTGCTAGGAGAAAAACATATTTAGGCTGTGCTAGAATATGAAGCAAAGGACCTCTTTGGTTGTCTTCAATTGTGTTTAGCTTTACCACACTAAATTTGTACTTTGGGGTTACTCAGATTTTATATTTTCTTCCATAGGCTATTATCTGTCTTTGAATAGAAGGTCTGCAGATCTACAGTGAGAGATGTGGCAGTGTCCTTATTCATGCTGAGTGCTGTCATAGAGCAGTGTACCACCCCATTTGTGTCATGCCTGCTTGGGCAGTCCTTCCAGCAATTGCTCGTTTCTATGCAACTTGGTTGCCCACGAGCAAAGGAAATAAGAGGTGGCAGGTCACCATGAACTGGAGCTGCTGCTCAGGTCCTGCTGATGCTATTCAAGCATAGTGGGAAAAGCTGTCCTCTTGCAGATGGTCAGGCAGTGGCCCTGCTATTAAGAAACTGGCCATTAAGAAATCATGGAATTGTTTGAGTTGGAAGAGACCCTTAAAGCCATCTACTCCAACTCCCCTGCAATGAACAGGGATGCCTACAGTGAGATCAGGTTGCTCAGAGACCAATCTAGCCTGACCTTGAGTGTCTCCAGAAACCATCTACCACCTCTCTGGGCAATCTGTTCTTGTGCTTCACCACCGTTCACAAGAACCTTCTTTCTTACAGTTCTTAGATAGGTTTCTGGGAGGCTCCCAGGGAACAGCACAGCTTTGCAGGATCCTGCCCAAGTGCAGGTAAGAAAGGTACCTTACCCTACTGCTCTGCCCTGCCCGCTGCCAGCCCTGGCTAAGGCCTGGTGTGGGTGCTTCTGCCTCTGGGATACCTAAAAACACAGCAGTGATTCCCTGACTCACTTTATATATTTGTTCCACATTCCTTGTCAAATCCTGAGCCTCTCGTGATGATTTGCTCTGTGTTCTGCCTTGGGTTTGGCTGTAATTCTAGCTGTTGCTTTATCCAGCAGACAGAAAAGGTAAGAGCCAGCATGATAATGCAAACTTGTGAAACTTCAGTACATGCTCATCGCCCAGTCTGGTGGCACTGTCAGCACTTTTAAGGCAGGTCAGATGCAACCCGTTTACCACATGAAGAACAAAAGGACTTGCCCTGTACATCATCGTGTTTTGCTATTTTCTTACAGAGTCCACTTTGTCATTCTTCAAGGCACAGTTTGTTTCCCATGACTCATCCTTTAATGCCTGTGCTTCAAGCAAGCAGTTCCTAGGGTTTTCTCTTGAGGCAGTCTTCGGTACAGTCTCAGCTGTGTCTGGCATTAGCAAACTGTGACGGCTATTTACTCATTAGCCCGTTCAGAAGGCCGGGATCTGTCACTGCCAGAGGGAAGTGCTGAGCCAGTGAGGACAAAGCATCCTTACTCAATCTATTCCAAAGGGAGTATCAGCCTCGTGAAGTTTGCTGGACCCGTCCTTGGGTGGGCCGCAGCCTTCAGCCCGGGAGGGAAGCGGGGGGCGAGCGGCGGCCGCTGGGGGGCAACAGCAGCGCACGGGCCCCAGCGGAGCGGCGGAGCAGCCGGCAGCCGCGGGGGGAGAAGGGAAGCGGGAGGTGCGGGCGCTGCCCCGGTGCGCAGGGCCCGGCCTGGCGCCCGGGGAGCTGCGCCGCGGTTCGGAGAGGGGGTCGCCGTCCCTGCCGCCTTCACGCAGGCTTTAAGTCCCGACTCCTCCGACTGGCCGCTCCCCTACGAGAGGCGCGGAGAGGCGCTCGGTACCTCCGCTCCCGTCCCCTCGGTGCCGCCCGCACCAGCTGCGGGAGGGGGCTGCTCGGGGTGCTGCTGGCGGCCGCCCCGCGCCGCGATGGAGGCGGGCCCGGGCCTTTGCTTGTCTTTTCTTTTCCTTTTTTTCTTTTCTTTTTCTTCTTTTTTGAACACCCTCCCTGCCCCCCCCTCCCCTCCCCATTTCCCCCTTTTCTTGAATGAAGCGTGAGGCGGAGCTCTAGGAAACCGCCGCGCCCGGCTGCGCCGCGCGGGGCCGGAGCCTCCCCCTCGGGCTCCGCTCCTCCCCGCCTCTCCCCGCC